>QEPC01008364.1:5000948-5010987 GCA_003113815.1 Sphenodon punctatus | reverse complement strand
CAGAAGGGCGCGCATGCACATGCGCAGAAGGGCGCACATGCGCACTCGCACTCTGCGCCGTGTCTGAACAGCAGACACAGCACGCAGAGACGCCGCGGGGGAAAAGCCGGCATTTGGGCGATCCCGCTTGTAAGCGGGATCGTCTATAAACGCCCTCTATGTGAGTCTGCATGTCTGGAGAGATGGAGATGGAGAGAACTGGTCTTACTTAACCTCCAGCTTGCCCAACATGAAGACTCGCCCTGACAGGATATATACTATAATATTTTAACCACGTGCTGCCAAAAAATGAATGTTGCATCCCTTGTCTCTCCCTCTGTTTCCTCTTCCCTGTCTACCCTCCCCCTGTCTTTAGATTGTAAGCTCTCGGGCAGGGACCATGTCTCTCTTACTTTCTGTAAAGCACCAGGTACATCGCTGGTGCTATATAAAAGCTTATAATAATAATAATAAAATAATTAATATACTCAAATACAATTATATTTTCGCTGGGTGGGTATATGCTATACACCCTAAATATTTGAATCATCAGGGTTCAGAATTCTACTTATCCAGATCAAGAAGCAATATGTCTCAGACTTGTGTCTGGGGGAAACAAATCAATTCCACTTATCTGTAAATTCAAGTTATTGAAGTTCTACTTCCATGGATTACGCTGTCACTACATAAAGCAGTTCAGCACAAAGTTTGTCATTCATCATGTTATACATGTTCATATATGGTTATGATATATATATGGCTGCAGAGAATAGGCTACATCTTTGGTGGGTAGTGCATGGTGAATTTAAGAATCATTTATTAAACAGGTAGTTCCATGCAGCAAGCACTGGAACAAATGAATTCTCCTTTCCTATAGATTTGTTCTTTGTGACTGTTTGACTTGATAACTAAATTATGCAAAGATGTTCTTTTACCTGAGACTTTGACCACTTTCACACCTTCCCCTCATGCATATTTTGGCTATGGGAGGGAATGCACAAGCCAAAACATGCGAGGAGTTCACCCAGTCTGAAAGCCCTCATGCATGGCTTTGCCGGCAAACACAGACAGAGATACAGAGCTAGATTTCCTGATCTGTATCTCTGCATATGTTTGCCGGCGAAGCCGCACAGGCGGGCTTTTAGACCGGCCGAACCCTGTGCATATTCTGGCTTGCACATTCCCTCTCGCAGCTAAAATAAGCACGGGGGGGAGGTGTGAAAGTGGGTTTTGTTTATAATGCACCATGATGAATTTCAAATTAATCAAGTTTCATTCCTCTTCTCAAACTGACTTTGCAGAGAACCTATTTCTACAAAATTTGGAGGTTCTCTTTATTCTCTGCCCCTCCACCAAATTTGGGTTAACATTGGCATGTGGGAAGCAAAATTACTAACTGGGGGAGTAGTGTTCAATATAAGTCCGTGGGGTTTTTTCAACTACAAAAGAGGTCATATCTTCCCTCTCTGTGAATCTACTGTTGTGTGAAATTTTGGGTCCCTATTGACCTCTGAACCTTTTGCCCTTAAAAAATAATAATTGACCTATGCAATTAAAAGTTACTAAGCAGGGGGGGTGGGAATAGACCACCTCCTTTCCTACGCTCCACTGTTGGCCCTGCAGTGATGCCAGAGTGCTCTCTTGAAGGTACCACCTGCTCATCAAGGTCATGCAATAAGGATCTACAAAGAGGTGTACTCAGTGACTGCCCCACTATTGTACAACTCCTTCCCTTGGTGGCTGTTCAAAGTCCAAGCAGGAGTGTCTTCTGGAGTCTTAAATATTTTTTTGTTCGACCGTTTAGTAAGCAGGGATAGGAGTTGGGGGTAGAGTTTGTTGTGGAGGCTAAATATGTCTTTATGCATTATTAATAATAGTTATGATTTATTTATTATGTTGCTACCTGCACTGAGCCTTCAGGGAAGGACGGGATAGAAATTAATTAATTCATTAATTAATTTAATTTCATTAAAATACATACATACACACCACATAACCATGGATGAAAACACAAGTGACGGTGGAGCGCTGCCACCGTGACAAACCGCTCCGGACCAGAAAGCCGCTGGCAACCCGGTCAGGATTGGGTCTGGCCACAAATGAACCTTCACGTGGCTATGCAGGGGAGGTGGGCAGGAAGCTGTGCTGCCCTCAGTGGCCTGCACACGCGCACACACACACACAATGGGCAGCCATGGTGGCTAATGACAGCCGCCATGGCAGCCAGTCATGTTGGTCACTCAGGACTGGGCTGGGGAAAGCAGGCTACCATGTGTTATTGCCTGCTTCATCCTGGTCAGGTAGGCTGCTTCCCAGGCATGTTGGTGGCTCAGAGGTCTCCAGGATCACAGCCTGGGCTAGCCGTAGCCGCCAGCATGCCTGGGAGAACTCCAGGGCAAGCATCTGGAACGCCACCAACGAGTGCGATGGTGGCTTGTGGGCCAAAATGGGTCCAAGTGGGCCATCATCAGATTTGTTAACATCCATGTTTCCATAGACCATCCTAAAAGGGGCATAGAAAAAGGGTGGTGGGGTGGCTCTATATGTAAAACACAACATTGAGTCAAGTACAATTAAAATTGTAAAGAATGCAAACTTTTCCCTATAATCTCTATGGACAGAAATTGCAGGTATAAAGGGGAAGAGTATCGCAGAAGGGCAATACTATTGTCCCCTTGACCTGGATGGAGAGACTGATAAAACAATGCTAAAAGAGATTAGACAGGCTACTAAAGTCGGCAACATAATAATAATGGATTACTTCAATTACCCTAATATTGATTGGGGGAATGTTTCCTCGGGGTGGGATGTGGAGGTTAAATTTCTGGATGCCCTAAATGACTGCTTCCTAGAACAGCTGGTTCTGGAACCAACGAGAGGAGGAGCTATTCTAGATCTACTCCTGAGTGGCATGCAGGACCTGGTGCAAGTGAGTAACTGTGGTGGAGCCACTAGGCAATAGCGATCATATGATCACATTTGACATAATTTCTGTAGGGTAAAATGATAAAAGTACAGCAGTAGCATTAAACTTTAAAAATGGAGACTATGACAAAATGAGGAAACTAGTTAAAAACAAACTAAAAAGCCCAGTTGCAAGGGCTACAAGTTTGCAAGAGGCGTGGAGACTGTTTAAAGCACCCTTCTGGAAGCCCAGATTAAATGCATCCCACAAGTTAAAAAAGGAAGCAGGAAGACCAAATGTCTTCCACTGTGCTTAAATGGGGAGGTGAAGGAGGCTATTAGAGCCAAAAAGACATCCTTTAAGAAATGGAAAGCTAGTCCCAATGAAAATAATACGAAAGAGCATAAACACTGTTAATAAGGCAGGCCAAGAGAGATTTTGAAGGGAGGCTTGCTAAAGAGACAAAAACAAGCAACAAAAATGTTTTCAAATACATCAGAAGAAAAAAGCCTGCTAGGGAGTCAGTTGGGCCATTAGATGACAAGGGCGTAAAAGGGGTGCTCAGGAAGGATAAAAACATCTTTGCGTCGGTCTTCACTGCAGAGGATTTTCGGGAGGTACCCACGCCGAATCCTTGCTTTGTGGGCGAGGAATTGGAAGAGCTGTTACAAATGAATGTGATGTTGAAGAATGTTCTAGGGCAAATTGACAAACTGAATACTATACAAGTCACCAGGGCCAGATGGCATTCACCGCAGAGTTCTGAAGAAACTCAAATATGAAATCGCAGACCTACTGTTAGTAATTTGTAACCTGTCACTAAAATCTGCCACTGTACCCGAGGACTGGAGGGTGGTAAATGTAACCCTAATATTTAAAAAGGGAGCCAGAGGCGATCCTGGAAACTACAGACCTGTAAGCTTGGCATCTGTGCTGGGCAAAATGGTGGAAACCATCATTAAGGACAGAATTACAGGGCATGTTGACAAACATGGCTTAATGGGGAAGAGTCAACATGGATTTAGTAAAGGTAAGTCATGCCTCACTAACCTGTTGGAATTCTTTGAGAGTGTAAATTAGCATGTGAACAAGGGAGACCCAGTAGATATAGTGTACCTGGATTTCCAGAAAGCATTTGATAAGGTCCCTCATGAGAGACTCTTGAGAAAATTAAAAAGTCATGGGATAGGAGGTAGTGTCTTACTATGGATCAGAAACTGGTTAAAAGATAGAAAGCAAAGGGTAGGACTAAATGGTCAGTTTTCACAATGGAGAGATGTAAAAAGTGGTGTGCCTCAGGGATCTGTATTGGGACCGGTGCTGTTTAATGTATTCATTAATGATTTGGAAAAGGGTGTTAAGAGTGAGGTGATCAAATTTGCAGACGACACCAAGTTATTCAAGGTAGTTAAAACACGAGCAGACTGTGAGGAACTGCAACAGGATCTTACGACACTGGGTGCCTGGGCATCTAAATGGCAAATGAGATTTAATGTGGACAAGTGCAAAGTGATGCACGTAGGGAAAAATAATCCAAACTATGCGTACACAATGCTGGGTACTAAGCTAGGAGTTACCACTCAGGAAAAGGATCTGGGGGTGGTTGTGGACAATACAATGAAATCCACAGTGCAGTGCGCAGCAGCAGTCAAAAAACCAAACAGAATGTTGGGAATTATTCAGAAAGGGATAGAGAATAAAACTGAGGATGTCATAATGTCTATACAAATCAATGGTGTGACCACACCTCGAATATTGTGTGCATTTCTGGTTGCCCTATCTCAAAAAAAACATAGCTGAACTAAAAAAGATACAGAGAAGGGCAACAAAAATGATCAAGGGCATGGAAGGGCTCCCATATGAGGAGAGGCTTGATACGTTGGGGTTCTCCAGTTTGGAGAAGAGATGACTGAGAGGAGATATGATAGAGGTCTATAAAATCATGACTGGTGTGGAACTAATAAACAAGGAGCAGTTACTTACCCTCTTAGCTAGTACTAGAACTAGGGGACACTCCATGAAACTCATGGGTGGCAAGTTTAAAACAAACAAAAGAAAAAAAAATTTCACTCAGCGTATAATTGGGTTGTAGAATCTACTGCCAGAGGCTGTGGTAACAGCCAGTACTATAGCTGAGTTTAAAAGAGGTTTGGACAAATTTCTGGAAGATAGGTCCATTAGCAGCTATTAGCCAGACAGGATCGGGGAACATGACGGGAGCTGGGGGAAAACAACAGGGAATGGATCCCCCATTGTGACTTGTTGGGTGCTTCTCCCAAGCCACTGTGATTGGTCACTGTCGGAAACAGGATGCTGGGCTAGATGGACCATTGGTCTGACCCAGTATGGCAATTCTTATGTTCTTGTTTATACAAATCACAATAGATTCAAATATGAAATATGCTTCAATATGGTAATTCGTGTGAGACACTTTTAAACTGGAAAATGCTCTGAAATTTACTTAAATAACTCAGATGGCCTCCAAAACACAATTTTTGGATAACTTATAGCTTATAGTTATGATGAAAGGATTCATTTTTTTTAAAAAAGATATGCATTTTGGGTCTAACACAAGTATGACTGCTATGGAGTTGCGATACTACTCCGCAGTAGAACATAGTTTCTAGAAGCCACCAGTTTCTCTTATCTGCACCCTGCATCAAATTAGACAGCTAAAAAAGGCTGTTCTTCCCTGGATTTTAAGCAATGGGATGCATACATTGTGCTTGTTTTAACATTATAACTTTTTTTAAAAAGCAATTTTGTAAAATACATATAATTAGAACCAGCAGCTTTCTTTTCAGGATGAAATAGGTCTCAGTAGAGTCTTTTAGAAAAATCAATCTATATTCACTAGTCTTTCCAAAGAATTTTTCAATCTAGTAACTTTTCAAGCAATAAATCGCCATTACTTTATATGACTTTACATAGAGAGATAACATATACTCTGGCTGATCGACAACTTCCTTATTCAGCCTTTGACATCAATTATCTATTATCTATTCTTCTGTCAATATCTGCAGACGGGATCTCATGCAAAAGAATTATACCTTTGGAGAAGGAAAAAGTGCCTTGACTAACTGTAGGAATAACCAACATTTGAATGACTACATTTGTTCAGCGTTTAAGAAGGTTGGGCAAACATTTTAATCAGCAGAAAGTCACCCAAAATTAGTTGGCACTAATGATAAAACCTGAACTCTATTACTATTCTGGAGTTTCCATTAGAAAGTGGAATTTTAAAAGCCATTGCCACCCTTCCCGAGCCATCCCAAAACAGGGAAGGGTCGAGGAAAAGGGGGGGTGTAGCAGAAGCACCTATACACATATGCCTCTATACACATAGCTCTGTGGAGCAATAGACCAGCAAATGTAGAGCAGCTTTGAGACAATTCTGAGAAAGTCCTGGAATTTGGACAGAGTTTTAAAATGTCTTAACCTATTTCCACTTGAATAGACACTAATGGACAGCTTTCTCCATTCTGAATAAAATGCCTCATTAACATTTTATTGTCTCCCTGCTAATGTGGAAGACTGGGTAGTATGGGCCCCATGTTAGCTGTGTGAAGGATAGACTTCCTCTCTACTGCTGCAGATTCATGGAAGTGAGTAGCTCTGATGGTGGTGCAGTAGAGTTAGAGTATCTTTCCAGATGCCCCAAAGCCCAGATTTGAGATCACAGAGTTTACACAGTTACTTCTGTTTCAGGTTTACCATAAGACTGAACCAGAAGTTGCAAGCGCTGCAGAATCATTGATCCTTGCCATAGGCTTGACATTAGTAATGTCCACATTATGCCATCCATTCTGGTGGCCGGTAAAGCAAAGGAGTTGATGCAAAGTCTTCCTGATGGTACATATTAAATCCTTTAAAATCTCGTTCATATACTTGAGACTCTGTGGGTGATTTTAGATGTGCCGGCCTGCAGGCTTGCCATGGCACAGGATCAATCCTTCACCCCCTCCGGAATCAGGCCAGCCGGTCAACAGACATGCTGGCTGATTCCAGAAGGGGATCGGGGGAGGGGCCGTGCGATGTACGGCCACACAGTCCCACTCCCCCGGTCGTCCACCCACCTGCCCTCCATGGGACGGGTGGGCGCAGCGGCCAATGTGGCCGCTGCACCCAATTCGGCCGCTGCGCCCAATACATCCCGGAGTCTGGGCCACAGCCCAGAATCGGCTGTGGTAAAAGCTCCAAAAGCATGGTCAAAGAGATTCCCGCTGGGGGTGAACATCCGGTGGGAATCTCTTTTGGGCCCAACAGACGTTACACTACCACAACCACCATGGGGGGTTCACCGTGGTTGACCGTGGTATCGTATCGTCTGAAATTACCCTGTGTCCTCCCCTGTGTCTGCCAAAGTAACTGAGATCAAATAAATTGTCTCCACTGCCCATCTCCAGGTCAAACCTAGGACACATCAGCCCAAGGTTCAATCTAGATCAGAAGCTACCAACTTGTGGATTGGAAACTCTAGTGCAATTTTACCATCTGCAGAAGCCGTCATGATACCAATGGATGTTTGATATATTTTGCATGTCTTTGTTGCTCTCTGGGATCAATTTATATTTGTTTCAAAATAAGGTCACCTAGACAAAAAAGTCTGGAAACCACTTATCTAGAATTTTGATATTCCCTCCTACTCATGTGTCCCAAGATCCCAATATGGCCCTCTCAGGTTCCTTACTAGGGCTTTCAATTTTGTATACCTACTTTTCCTTTGGCAACTTTACTTGGGACTTATTCTATCATTTCTGTGGCTGTAATTTTTATAGAGCATTGCTAAATCCTTTGAGATGAGTACCATACATATTGGTATGCAACTTAGAACATATACTATGAAGCATATGCCTGTCAAAAGAATAGTTATAGGGTGGCGTGAAATGTCTATCACAGAGTAGATTGTGTCTTCATAGTATGTAATATGTATTTGCGAAAAGTGACTAATTGAAAAATTACCTAATTACCTTGCCTTGGAAAGAGTTGTTCTCCTCTTGGACAATTAATACATTGTGTAAAAGAAAGGGAGATTGGCTGAGCATGGAGAGGTTCTTATTTCTCTCAGATTCTAAAATATTTTCAGGAAAGTTGTTCCAGACTTTGATTTCACAGCTTTTTAAAGTGTAAGGTTGGGGGAGGTAATGAAAATAACACACATGGATCATTCCTACATCGGCCTAGCTTGGTTGCCCAAAGAATGCAAAATCAGGTTTAGGTTTATCATTTGTACCTCCACATTTCCAAGAACTTCAGTTAATACAGATAAGCCTCCTTTAGGATTTTTACCCTGAAATGACTGCAGGTTGGGTCAGAGTGCCCTAGCTTTTGTCCTTTTGCCTCACAACAACCATGTTTCCAAAGTATAATTTAATCCTAATTGTCTCTGGTGTCATTGTTCTCTCTTTGATTTCTAGCAGTGCTGTTTCATTATGCTTACTTCCATAAATCTGGAAGCTAAGAAAGGGGTGACTTGGATCATTTGCTTCAGTGTCCTGCAAATAATTAAGAGGGAAAATGATTTTAACAAATAGTAATATCTTGTGTCCTTTTTCAGTCATCCGCCTGTAATGTCTGGAGAACATCCCTCTGTTTTCCTTACCAGGATTGTGGAACAGCAGCAAAAAAAAAAAAAAAGATTACCTTTAAGAGAGCCACAGCAGATTTTACAATTAAGCTACTTTTACCTGGAGAAGACATTTTTGTCCAGAACCAAGCCTTGAACCCACAGCTCCAGGGAAGTGGGGCAGCAGCAAGTTTCTCAGCACCACAGTTCTGGCAGGAACCTGCATAATTGGCTGATGACTTCAATCCCTTTGCCACACCTCCCCAGCTTCCTAATTGGCTGCCTGCCTTGATAAAGGCTAGCCAGTAGCAACAGGAAGTTGGATGGATCAATGCTCCAGTTTCCTGTGCTTTGCCTTTTCCTAAACTGCTCTGCTTCTTCCTGAGTCTACCCTGACTTGACTCTGAAATTCCTGACCCTGAGCCTGTTCCTTGATCTTACCTTGTTCCTGGCTGAACCTTAACCTTCTTCATTGACCCTTTTCAAATTGGCTGGTGGTGCTAGGGGGATGGGTGGAGGCCGTGGTGGGTGGGCGGCACTTGGGCGGCCTGTTACACGGACGCCCACCCACTTCCACTCACCCTCACGCATCTCCATGCACAGAGCATCCGCCATTGGCACCCATTGCTCCATGCGTGGACGATGGGTGGAGATAGGTGGAGCGCAGGAGCACACATGCACGCCCACCCACCTGCCATGGCGGTCACACGAGGGAGGGGGCATTCGTGCAAAAAGACCCATTCTTCAGCCATCTCCTCTGTTGCCTATTCTTTGTTTGTTTGTTCCACCCATTCCCTTATGCCTCAGAGGAGGTTACAATACATAAACATATACAAAAATGCTTAGACAAACTAAATCCAAATATTAAAATACCCAAATAAAACCGAGTAACAACAGGTAAAATCTCCTAACCCACAACACCCCAAACCCTACCCCTTCCTGCCAAACTCCTGGTCAAACAAGAAGGTCTTACATTGCCTCTGGAAGAGGTGGCTAAAACCACCTAGTGAGGTCCAGAGTTAATGTTGTTATTAAATTAATAAGGGAGAAGGGAACTCAGTCCAAATCTATGGGATTTTATTTTTTTTGCTGCAAAATAGTCCAGCTTCGTCTATTGTTATGAAATGTGGGGCCTCCTTCTTACCTTATGGCCTTTTCCTCCCTCTACCAAATTTGGCTGAAGTTGACTTGTGAGATCCAAAGTAGGGCTGAATGAAAAGCCCTTTTTGTTTTCATGAGATATAGATTTCATGCAGGGGACTGAGATCTCACTGAAATCTTGGCCCCAGTAAGAAATCTCGTGAGATATCTTATTTGTTTTAAAAAAAGAATTACTAGGGGTGGGACCCCGGGGCAATTACCGGATACCGGATTTACCGGTTTCCGGTTCTCAAAGAACCGGATTCTCGGATTAAATCCGGTATCCAGTACCGGTTTTATTTCATTGATTTCAATGGGGCACTGTGTCCCCATTGAAATCAATGGAATACAATTCCAGAATTCCTCCCCCCTCCCCCTCCCAGGCTGCGCGGGTGGAAGGGGGGACACCCCCCACCCACCCTGCCCAGCCTGGATTTTTGTTAAAAAAA
>QEPC01008364.1:4971989-5000408 GCA_003113815.1 Sphenodon punctatus | reverse complement strand
AACTTTTTTGGTGGGACTTACATTGCAGCCATTCATTTAAATGGCTGCAATGTAAAAAAAATCCGGTACCCGGAATCCGGTAACAGGACCGGATTTACCGGGTTGAATCCGATAATGCTGGTACGCCCAGTACCAGCATTATCGGATACTGGATTTACCGGTATGCCCACCCCTAAGAATTACTGTGCATGCACAAATAGCCAATAGGCCATTCTATGCATGTGCAGTCCTTTTCCAAAATGTCACTGCCAGCATTGCCAGGATTTTGGAAAAGGGCAGCCAGTCAACAGGCATGCAAAATGGCCACTGCATATGTGGAGAACATCTTCCCTTTTTCAAAATGGCAGCCACACTGCTGGAGCCATTTTGAGAAAGGGCGGCACATACATAGAATGGCCCCTGGTGGTCATTTTGTGCATGCGCAGTACACTTCACAGGTGGGTTCTCACATTTCTTGGCAAGAACACAGCCAAGACACTGCTGGTTCTTGGCTCATTCTTGGTTGCCAGAATGAGCTAAGAACTGTGATTCTTGTCAAGAAACACGAGACTCACGAGAGCTAGTTTCAACCCTAATCGAAAGTTATTAAGAGGGGACATACTCAAATGTGTCTATGGACACAGAGAGACAGGAATCACACCAGCCTTCTTTCCCTGAGAAACAAAACTCAAAATGAATTGCGAAGGTTCTGGATCACAAGCCTACGGCAAGGGGTGAGTTGAGTTCTATGGCAAACTCAGCCACTGTAGAATCATGAGCTAGCTAAGGTCCCTGTCAAGACTGGAGGGGTGGGGGAAGGAGAGCTGCTACGCCCTGCCCCTTTCTGGCATAGCCATGCCCTTTTCTGAGCATCAGGATTAGAGCTGAACTGGGTACCTGATTTGATACCTGCAAGTAACACCTGCATTTCCAGGTACTTTTTCGAGCATCCAGATTGGTACATGAGTGTACCATTCAAGCCTGAACCCCACCCCAACCTCCACCCCCCCCAAAAAAAAATACCTGGGGGAAAAATCAATATTCAGGACAGGAAGTAGAAAATCTGGGACCACAAGTCAAAAATTCAGGACGAAAATAGTATTTTGGGTACCTGATTGGACACCTTTTCAGGTATTGAAAAGTACCGAAACTTTTTGAGCCGAATCAGGCACTACGAATTCACTGGGGATACCCATTTTTGCATGTACCCATTCCAGCTCTGGTTGGGACATCATGACATTCAGAATAGGTAGGGCCAAGGGGGGAGGGGGGGAACCAATAAGTTGCAACCACCCCCCTCCCCAACCCACCTCTTGGCACCCACAGCCCCTGCTCGTCCTTATACGCCTCCTTCTTCCACCTTAAGGTTTTGATTTAAAGAACTCGGAAGAGCCAGCAATATGACAGCTCATCCTATAGATTGTACTCTGTCCTATTTCCTCTACAAGCGGGAGATTCAGGTATGAATAGCCCACTTCTAAAGCTCTTTAAATCACTGTTCCTAACATTTGCTACTGCCTCAGAAATAACGCTCCTCCCCCTCCCAGCCCTCCAGTGGAAGGTTCACACTTCAGCAGAGTCAAAGCCACGACAAAGCTCTGTAAGAAAAATCCTCTGCAAATAAGTCAGGGTTGTTTGTTTGTTTGTTCATTGGACGCACAGCAATCTTTCCAATGTTGTTTTTTTCCCAGGGAGGGACGGGAGGGGTTATAAGATAAAAATTGAATGAATGTAATATCAAAGTTGAAAAGAAGAGGCATAAATAATTCCCATTCATAGGAGTAAGGCAGGCATCATACACCTGAGAATGCCCCTGCAGTGTGTAGAAGGGAGAGGCATTATTGTTCAGACAGATAAATAAAACCTCTCCACTGCCGCTGTATGCAGAGTATACATATCCATACACTCTGCAGAATTCTGCCATTAGCTAATAATAGCATTAACAGTTCAGAAGTAAAAAAAAAAAAAAGTCTCTAATACTTAGTCTTAGCAGCTGATAATGTAAAATAGGGTGGCATTTGGAGGCATAGGACGATGCCAGTCTCTGGGGAGAGAAAGGTGTTAACTTCTAATAGCTTTTCAGTAATAGCCAAGCATCTGCAGTCCACCATAAAAAAGGGTTTTTAAAAATTAATAGAGCTGAATGTGCTTCACACTGAGGAGAATGCCAGATTAATAAGCGCATTAAGGACCGCTTTGGATTGGAAATAATTATGGAAGATGACAAGGAGCAGAGGTGGCATTGGTGGTGCTTTCAGGAATGCATTTTAAAAAGCAGTTTAAAGAGCCTTCAGATGTTGGTATTATCCTGCGTGACCAAATTAAGAGCAAATGAGAAAAGTTTATCTTGCATTTTGGAGTATTGAAAGGGCTTAGTGTTATAAATTATACAGTATGAGGATAGGCAGTGGTGAGTAAATTCATGTTAAACATTATTGGCAGTTTAAATAGCAACTGCTTTATAAAGCACTAAATATTTTAATTTGGAATTAAAAGTATATTCTACACACACACGTACATACAAAAGGGTTTGACATAGTTATTTATTTGCCAGCCTAACAATTATAAGTTTCCTTGATCAGGAATTAATTTACATTGTCCCTGATTTGCAGTTGTAAAAGGGGTATCATACAGCTAAATTGTACATTGAAGAATTGCTCTACAGCTGGAAGAGTTGAAAGCACCAATAATGAATTAACATTGAGCCACAGGTTTAGCAATACAAAAGTCAAGGGTTAGTGGAAAAAAATCATTGTCTTCTTTTACCCTCTTCTGCTCTTATTGCCTGGGGATTTTGTTTTGATTTGTTTTTTGTTTTTCAGATATTACAGCCCTGACATGTTCTGATCATGTTTTCTCTTGATATTATTCAAAACACATAGTCCAAAAATCATCAGGCTTCAAAGTTCTACTGCAAATAAAGATCTATGGTCCATTGGGGGTACTGCACGCATGCAGAGTGCAATTGCTGGAAGAGTCTTAATACACAGGAGACTTCTGCAAAGTTTACTGTCCGTGAAATGCATTGCCCAGGCCGCAAACCTTTGCTAACCGAAAATAAAATAATAAGGAGCCCTTTCTTTCATTTCTTTTTATTCGCAGCTCGATGCTTTCCTTATCGCCAAAATGTTAATGATGCAACAAAAATAAGAACCAAATTAAGCCTCTGAAGAATGTGTACAGTTTTCCAAAGTGCATCTGAGAAGGAATGGTTTTCTGTTGATCCAGACGTTTTCCGGGAAGAGATTTTCTGGAAGTTGCAAAACATGTAATTTGTCTCCGTTTTTTCTAACAATATACCTACGGGAAAGAGGAAGGTGGGGGAAGAAGATTGAAATATCATCTAGGTGAATGGTGCCAGTAGAAAAAGACAAACACCCCAATTAGAACAACATCTACCATTAAACAGTTCTAAGTAGTGTCTATGCAACATGCTGGAGACTCATTATTTCAAATCCAACTTCTCAAAGATTTATTTTTCTTTTGAAACAATTTCTGACAGCTTTTGATCTTCTAAACTGAAAAAAATCAAAGAAATCTGTTTCTCTGGCGTATTAATAGCAAAGGAGTTTCTGGATGCTGCAAAGTAGGAGCAGAATATAATAGCATCTCGGTTTTATTCATCTTCAAAGAAAACCAAATATATTTTTTAGACTAAAAAAAAAAAAAATAGGATACCCTACAGATTTTGAAGGGATGGGATAAACCTCTTTCCACAAGAAAAGATGACAAGAAATTCATCTTGAAGGACATTCACTATGCCTCTGTCCATTTAATACACTTACAAGCCAGCTGTCACAAGGTAATCTGACTTTTACATCTGAAGCAAAATTATTTTACAAATTGGGGAAGTCATCTTCTTAATGTTTTTCTTCTTTGCTTACTTCTTTACAGATGGTGATTCTACCTGTCAACAAATATGATGTAGATATTCCAGTTTACATGATGTTCTAAAATGTGTACCAAAGTTAGCTGAAATGCTGGATGCAATGATAACATATTGTAACTTTACCATAGCCGACATTTTCTATTTGGAGCTATTACATTTGTATATTATCATTTGTGTAGGGATGGATGGGTATGGCTTGATTCATCGATGCAAGGCTAGTTATATACTTGTATGACTCATTTTCTTTCCATGAAGATTTAGAGGTATAACACCGAGACTGCAGTACTCAAACCACTTACTCCAAAGTAGTACCAAATGTGCTAAATTCCTTACATTGCTTCTCATCTGGATGTCAGTAACTTTCACCTGCCACAGTGATAGTATTTTTATTATCTGAGATTTGTAACCAATAGGGATGGGCAAACAGAATGCTGTTCGGATGTTCGGTCGTTCAGTTCGAAATCCGAGTTCGGGTTCGATGGTTCGGTTCAGCCGAGTTCAGGTTGGCCAAACTTGGCCGAACAGTCAAAAACCAAAACCGAAACTAAACCGAAACCTATTTTTTTTTCGGCCTGAAAAGACGTTTTTCCTGCACCTGAACTCATCTGAACATGACCGAACTGTTCGGTCATTCGAGAGTTCGGTTCGGACGTCCGAACAGACCGATTTCGGTTCGAACTCCGAACATCCAAACTGCATTCTCCCATCCCTAGTAACCAAACACATTCCAACTTACAATTCTCTATAGCAGGAGTGAGGAACTTCAGGCCAGGGGGCCAAACGCGACCTCTGGAAAGTTTTTATGTAGCCCCTTTCCAGTTCCTGGATCTGGCCCCTGGATCCAGTTCAGTTCCTACACCAAAACACTGAAAAACTGAGCTCAAGTTAAGTGAGCAGGGATGATGGCATGCACGCAAGGATAGGAGACAGATCCATGGCACAGATCCATGATATGGACTCTCCTTTTCTTGAGCGCACTCCCGCACCCAACTTCTATGCAGCCCTCAAAGCTTTCAGAGTGGCCCCTGGGAGGGAAACGGTTCCCCATCCCTGCTCTATAGCATATAATTTTATAAAGCATCTGAATAACAGTTAGTGATAATTTGAAGGTAACTCCTGGGTAAGTAATTGCCTTTGTTAAATATAATTTACTGATATATGTAGAGGGTATTTTTAGACATGTGTGAAAATCATGGGGGTTTGTAATCTCCTGCAATCATTCTGTTCCCGTGAAAAAGAGCTGAGGATCAGGGAATTGCAACATCACATTCACATGGGAAACTCCTGCGAGAATTGCAACCAGGGCATTTTTAGACATGCATGATGAGCAATTTGCATGAGCCTCACAGGTGTTTTCAAACGCTCATTTGGAAATCCTCAATATCTAGGGTTTTCAGATTTTTTATTATTGTTGTTGTTTGTTTTTTGTCTGTTGTTATTATTTATTTGTTTATTTATTTAGCATGCAGACATTTCCTCAGGACTTGCAAGAGAGTAGTTTACATGTGCAGGTAATTCACAGGGTTTATTGCCCTTCTGCGCAAGTAGTGTTTCATCTAAAAATGCCCATACTTAAAAATGCCCATACTTAATTGCCCCCTCCACGTTACTTGGGATGGGAGGGGAGGTTATGCCCATTCCCATAAGGAAGTTAAATGATTAGCAGGGGGATGAGAACCTTCCCTCCCCCGCTGGCAATGGACTCTTCCAACACTTTTTTGCGGGCGGGGGAGTGAGCTGGAGGCGTTGGGTCAGGAGAGGGCCAGGGTTTGGGAGGTGAGGGGCCCTCAGGTGCTCCTTTGAGGCAATGACAGGCAGAGTCAGGGGAAGGTTTTTACTGGGATTGAACCATGTAGAAGATGGGTAGACCCCCAGTGGTTTTCCTTCAGTGGACCCCCAGCTCCCGCCCTATACAGGTTTATTAGCAGGTTGTGCGGGAGTTTGGCAAGGGACGTCGATAAACAGCACTGGCCAGGCTGCCTCCTTGGGTCAGTCACTTAGTAATATTCAGGCTCCTTTGGGTTAAACTACAGGCATGCAGGCCACATCTGGTGTTGGTCAACACCAGAAGTATATGCGTTCCATGATCCCTTACGCGGAGGTGTCTGCCCCCCTGGGGGAACACCTACTGCAGAGCACCGTGGAGAAGTTATGGAAAGTTGAATATCTGGATATATTTTCTCTGCTCTTTGGAGAGCTTATACAATTTATTGGATACAATTGAATCTCGGCTTATACAATTTATACAGGAGTAGTGCTGCAGGCTCAACCCTGGAGGGCATATGCGATGCTCAAATATTTTGATATTATACCTAGGGCCTATAATACTTTTCAGGATCTGGGCTGGTTGCAGTATGATGAGACTTTCCTCATGAGGGCTGCAATCAATCCATTGATGTGCTGGGATCTTCATGTAGGAGAGCTGTGGCTGGAATGTCTTTTCCAGACGTCAGCTTTAGTGAGGGCAGATAGTGGACACATTTTGACAAGAGGGTCATGCGAGAAAGGGGAGGTTGATAAATTGGGAAACATGAAGCAGGGAGGTTCTAATCTCCTGTGTTTCGATTTTTCTGAGAAAGGAAAATGTTTTTGTTCCCTGTGCAGCTTTAGGCACCACTGTTCAATGTGCTTGGGGAAGCACTCAATCCTCTTTTGTCTGCGGAATAAACAAGGGAAAGGAAAAGGAAGGGGTTCCAGTCAATTTGGCCCCTCCAAGGGCCCTTCCGCCTCTTTCACATCCGAAGCTCAGAACAAGGGCCCACACACCAATTAAATTAAACACTTTGCATAGGGTTTTGCTGGGGTATCCCAGATTGGAGGAGGCGGTTTATTTAATGAAAGCTTTTTCAGAAGGTTTTCATATTCCTTATTCTGGGGTGAGAATTCAGACTTGGGTGGAGAATCTTAAGTCTTTAAAAGATAGTGAAGTAATTGATAGGGAGAAGATTAACAAGGAGAAACAAGGAGGCAGGATAGCAGGCCCTTTTTGGACCCCGCCATTTCTAAATTTTAGGGTGTCCCCTGGGGTTGATACCAAAGAGGACACCTTGGGAGTATCGTCTCATTCACCATTTGTCATACCCAAAGGATGGATCTGTGAATGATTCAATAGATCCCACGATTTGTTCAGTAAAGTACTCTTCATTTGGTTTGGCAGTTTGCATGGTAAGGGTGTGTGGAAAGGGGGCACTGTTGGTGAAGTGCGACATTAAGTCAGCATTTCGCCTCTTGCCAGTGCATCCTTATGATTTTGATTTGCTGGGTTTTCAGTTTCGAGGGCAATTTTATTTTGATAAAGCCATGCCCATGGGTTGTTCAATATCCTGTGCTGCATTTGAAACATTCAGCAGGATGTTGGAGTGGGCATTCAGGAAAAGGACGGGTCGTAGTAATATTTCTCATTATCTCGATTATTTTATTCTATCCAGTCATGCCAGGTCAGAGGAGTGTGCTTTTTTGCTTGGACAGTTTCAGGAGATGGCCTTGGAGTTGGGGGTTCCATTGGCTCCAGAAAAAACTGTGAGTCCGCTTTCAAGATTGGCTTATTTGGGAATTGAGATGGATACGGAGGTCGGGGTATTGTGTCTGCTGATGGAGAAGTTGCTTCCCCTAAGACAGGGTGTGCAAAGACTGTGCATAGCAAAGAAGGTCACATTGTGGGACCTCCAGTCACTGTTGGCTTCATTGTACTTTGCATGTTGGGTAGTAGCCCCAGGTAGGCCTTTTTGCCGTGATTGTATGAGGCAATGGTGGGGATTAGGGCACCGCTCTAGTCATTTCATTAGGGTGACTAGAGATATGAGGGAAGACCTGGAAGTATGAAATGTATTTTTGAAAGGATATAATGGGGTTTCCTTTTGGAGGGAAGATGAGAGGATATGTAGTGAGCTGCAAGTACATTCTGATGCAGCTGGGGGAATAGGTTTGGGGGTTTATTTCAAGGGACACTGGTGCGCAGAGAGGTAGCTGGTGGAAAGGCAAGGGATGGAGATTTTGAGGGATTTAACATTTTTTGAATTTTTATTTTTCCCTATCCTTGTGGCAGTAAAGCTGTGGACTCGAGCATTTTATAATAAGATGATTTGTTTCTGGTGTGATGATAACATGTCAGTTGTGCATGTTTTCAACTTCCAGTCATCCCGCTCAGTCCAGGTAATGAAATTCATTAGGGATGTTTTATGAGATGGGCAGGAGTTATGGGTGATGCTGTGGCATTCTAAGATGGATCAGAGAGGAAAGGGGGTGATGTTGAGGTTCCCAATATCGGACAACCAGGTGATGTGCCCAGCGTGGGCCATGAGGGAATACTTGTCAAAGAGACCTGTGGAGCCAGTTCCCCTTTTTGTTCATCGAGATGAGTCCCCATTGACAAAGTACCAGTTTATGGCCTTGTTTTAAAAAGGGCTCCCTGGTTTGGGATTGCCCACTTGGCAATTTGGGTCCCATTCTTTTCGAATTGTGACTGCCACAGCAGCTGCAGTGATAGATGATAGGGGAATTTGTGCTATAGGCCATTGGAGATTGGAGGCTTTTAGGCAGTATATCAGGCCTGAAATGGTTTAAGGGATTTACTGGTGCAGCATGCTGGAAAATTGATTGTGATATTTTTCTCACACACACACACCCTTTTTTTTTTTTTTCTTTAGGGCCCGCGATGCCATGAGTGCAGATTTGGATAATTGGGCACATCTCGAAGCATGCAGGAGAGGACTTGCACTGAACCTGGACTTCGAGGACAGAGCAGATATTACCTGGTTTGGCTTCCAGGGAATGAGATGGGGGCAGCTAGTGGCATGGCTGAGGTCGAAGTTGGTTGGGGTTATTCCACACATTATAGTATTGCACACAGGGGAGAATGACCTGCCTAATTTAGAAGGTTTAGAGTTGGTTTCAGCAGTTATTTCTTCTTTATGGGATTTGCATAATGCCGCTAAGTTAGTTACTCGGGTCTGGAGCCAGATGATTCCTCACAGAGAGTGGAGAGCAGCACGTTACATTACCCTGTGCATGTGTTGAGGCATAAGGCTAACAAGGGTATTGGGTCCTGGGTTGTAGCAATGGGAGGGGTCGTAGTTCAACATCCGGGGATAGTGTTTGAGAAGCCAGAGCTGTTTTGGAATGATGGTGTACATCTTTCTGAAATGGGGAATGGGATTTATATCTCTGAGTTGAGGGACTGTTTGGCAGCACTGCTCGATGGTCCGTCTTTAGTGAGTGGTGGGGCAGCTGTTTGAACCAATGCCCACTGTGGCATTGAGAACAGTGCTTATTTCATTCATTTGTGGTCCAGGATATTATGAAATTCATCCCACTGAGATGTTTGGTGGTTACTCTGAGGGCTGGGTGGTTCCCAGGGTGACACCCAGAAAGGGGTTGGTATGCAGCATTCCTACTAAAGCTGGGCAGCCTGTTGGGGTGGGACATGTTATATTTCCTTCCCTCCTTTCCGGACATAAAGAGGAGATCTAACAGACTGCCTGCCTGTTGGACCAGTTGCAGGGTGTGGCCTTCATCAGCCCCTGTAGTTTCCTGGATCAGGGGAGGGTTATATGTTATCCCCTGGGTGGAGCTTAGTAGGGGTTTGCCCAATTTGTACACTGTTGTTTTGTGATAATTTATTAAATTTGAATTTAATAAAGAGTGCTGCCAGGTTTTTCCCAATAAACTGCTGTTAGTCTCATCATTGATTCGGTGTGGTCATAAACTACAGGATATCTATGCCATACAATATAGATTGCCTCATTTACTATGTATGTATCTCAGAATATTTCCAATGGGATTACTATCTACCTACCTACATAACCCATTCTTTGTAGATGTTCAGTTAATTATATAGGGCTTCCCTTGCACATTTGCTTAGTCAATATATTGCCTTGGGCAGATTTCAAAACCATTTGGCACATAGGGTAATTTTAGACGTGACGGGCCCGGAGACCCGCCACGCTTAATCACGGACCGGGATCTGTTTTGGATCCTGGTCAGGAATTAAGTCGGCCGTCCTTTAGATGTGCCAGCCTGATTCTGGAGGGGGATCTGGGAGGGGAAGAGGCTCCACGGGGAGGGGAGGGGCTGCATGGTGCGACATGCAGCCACACAGCCCTGCCCGCCCCGTGCTCCCCCAGCTGCCCGCCCACCTTCCAGGAGATGGGCAGGCACAGCGGCCAATCCAGCCACTGCACCCAATCCCAGACCATGGCCAGGACCATGATTCGGCCAGGCTTCAGGTAACAAACGTTACCTGCAGCCCATCCCAGATCGTGGCCAATCCGACCCCATTTGGGGCCTGATCCCACCACACTTTTGGACCTCCGGGTGGCCAGAGGTCCAAAAGTGTGGTCAATGTGATTCCTGCCAGGTATTCAGTGGGGTGGACATCTGGCGGAAATCCCTTTAGACGGTACGGTACAAACGGTCACCACAGTGGATTCACTGTGGGTGACCATGGTATCCTAACATCTGAAATTACCCATAGTCATGAATTAGCAATAACTGTTGAAGGAAGCTTTCACCCTGTATGTATTGTTTTGTGGTACATGACAAACTGGCATGATCAATGTTAACAGTGTTTCTGCAAACTGGGGAGTCTGTAAAAAGGTTTTGGTATCCCATTGGTATTTTCTTACTGTGGTAGCAGTAAGAAAGTTAAAGGCAGAACTACTCTCCATTATTTATTTTGAGGAAACCACTTGAGCTATAGGGATGTGCGAATGCGGTTCGGAATTTCGGACCGAAATCGACTAGTTCGGTTGATCGAATTGAACTTCCGAACTGAACACGAATTCGACCGGACTGTTTGGTCGAATCCGAACCAGTTCAGAAGGCCAAAAACAGCTTAAAACACTGGTTTTGAATGTACAAGCTCAGTTCAGAAGTTCGGAATTTGACCAAACTCGACTAGTTCGGTCGACCGAACCAAACTTCCAAACTGAACTTGATTTTTGAACCGAACCGAACCGAATTTCAGAACTCGATTCTGTTGCACATCCCTATTGAGCTATACTTTTGAAAAATTATCCATGGCTTATATTTTTGGTGATAGTCATACATGTAAAATTTGAAAAAGATCAATTCAGAAAAACAAATGTTATAACTGTTCAAAAGTTAATTGCTGGTGATCAAAATGCATGGCATCCCAATGATTTTGAATCAGCGATATCTCCTCCCTCGGGATAAGTTGAGCCCCCTGAATCCACAGTCTTGGAGCCTGAAATGTCCATCGAGTGCTACTGTAGTATGATAGTGCTTGGTGCAGGGAAAAATCAGTTATTAAACATTAAAAAATAAGTTCTGCTGGCTGGCGCATGCACAGTCAAGCAGCTGCTGGCTGCCATTTTTAGGGGGGAAAGCATATTGAAAGTCACATGATTTTATATGTGCGTGGATTTTGAAACATCTGATTCCGTAACTCTTCCCTTTCCCCTCCCCGGATGACTTTAGCCCCCAGACTTCACAGGCTTGGAGTATGAGATGGACACCAAGTGATAATCTAGTTGGACAGTGCTCAGTAAAGTCAAAACCGAGCTAGTAAACATTAAAAAATCAGTTCTGCTGACTGGCACATTCTCAGTGTCAGGGCAACTTGAGTTCCCTTTGCCCATTCACAAAGTGGGGAGAATTTTGTGCCATCCATATCTCCTCCCTGCAGATGACTTGAGCCCCAGACTTCACAGGCTTGGAGTATGAGATGGAGACCGAGTGCTACTGTAGTAGGACAGTGCTCGCTGCAGCCAAAACTGAGTTAGTAAACATTAAAAAATCAGTTCTGCTACCTGGTGCATGCACAGTGAGCCCTCTGCATCACCTCCCTCTGGACAATTTTAGCCCCCAGACTTCAGTGTCCAACAATCTCCACATATGGACATCTCAGTAGGGATGTGCGAACACAGTTCGGAAGTTCAGGGTTCGGCCCAGACTCAGCCAGTTTGGACAGCTGAACAGAACGGCTGAACCAAATGCCCGAAGCCACGAACAGTTCGGACGCGTTCCGGCATGTTCAGATGAGTTCAGGCGGGAAAAAACCTGGCTGGCAGGCCCATGGAGTGGGGGCTCAGCTGAGGAGGGGTGGAGAGGCTTGGACTAGCAGACAGCCTGCCCAATCACCATCCCTCTTTTCCTCAGACCACTGGCTTCGCAATCTGCGATTGGCCACAGACTAGGCTGCACAGAGCCAATGGGGCTTGTGTTAAGGCGGGAGCTGCAAGTAACAAAAGTCATTGCCCTCCCCCTCTTCCATATCATTCTGAGCTAGCCACTGATCCTGTCAGCAGATGTTTTCAGAACTCTCCCTCTCCCAGCAGTTTGTGTTCCTCCCAATCCATTGCCATCCTCCTCCTATTTCACCCATTTCCACACATTTACCTCCATAGTTTCATTTATTTAGATTAGATTAAATAGATCTAGGTGTTATACCTAGATCAATAAGCAGCCACTCTAGTCCCAGGACCCACCATCAAGGTTCTGGGGCCATTATTCCACTCACAGAGAGCTGTCATTCCATAGCATCAAGAAACAGGCAGTCACTCCTGTACCAGGACCCACCATTAGGGTTCTGGGGTCTATGTTCCAGGCAGGGAAGAGGTCCAGCTAGGGCTTGGTGGCTGGCACAGCACCCATACAGGTCTGGGCATTGCAGGCTGGCATCCTACTTACCAGAACTCAACCAACTCTTCTGCAAATTGGTCAAGTAGCCTTACCCAGTGGTGATTCATGTGGCCAGCCAGCCACTGCCTGCCGTAATGGCGACTAGAAATGGAGAACCCAGCCAGCATAGAACGAGCAGAACTGGAGGCCTGCCAGCCTGCAATGCCCAGCCAAGTAGGGGTGCCAGGCCAACCACCGAGCCCCAAGCCTTCCCAACTTCTGCTGCTGCTGCCACTGGGTCTCAGATGGCCAGCCCTAGTGCCATGGGCACCCCCAGGGGCCAAGTACCAAGCCTGCCTGCCCGGGAAACACGGAGTGCCAAGCGCCAAGCCTTCCCGGTCTCTGTTGCTGCTGCTGCTGCTGTTGGGTCTCCGATGGCCTGCCATACTTCCACTGCCCCCCCCCCCCAGTGGGTCCAAATTCTGTCAAACATTCAGCGGGACCAAACTCCGCCGGACCGAACCCCCAAACCTGAATTAGGTTTTCAGGCCGAATGACTGAACGGCCAAACATCCGAACCCCATTCTGTTTGCACATCCCTACATTTCAGCATCCAAGACTACGGAGTCTGTGGCCTTAACTCATCCAGGGAGAGGAGTTATGGTTTGTTCACAATCCTTAGCATGGAGTGAATGAATAGGAGACATGTAACGTTTGATACAACCATGCATGACTGAGCCAGCCGCTGACCTCTTTAAGTCAGCTTACAAGGGGGAATGAAATATTTCACCTAACTAACCCCTCCCTCTAAGAGCTCCCCCACCCCGCTAGTTATTCAAACCCTCTGGTAGAACTCTTCCCCCCGACCCCCCCAGCATTTATCCCAAGCACCCACTGTTACATTTATTTAGTTTATTGTTCTCTTTCTCCCCGGGTTCCCTGTACAGGAAAACAAACAAACAGAATACATATTAACAAATATTTATTTTATATCTAACAAACAGAGAACAGATATTTATACAGATTTTATTTTACATGCAAAATGAATAGATATTTATAAAGATTTATTTTATATACCTTATATATCAGTGACTAGACAATTCTTCTACAATTACTATTTTCATTGACATATTTAAAATCAGGAAGTGATTTTTTTGGCTAAAGTAATGTTTTCCCTAAATATCAGACTGTTGTGTTGTTTTTTTCATGCTTAGTTGTTTTTGTCTTCCTTGGAATAAAATCTACTTTTTAAAGAATTATCTACAATTATTTCTATTATCACTTTATATCATCTATATACTTGAATGTCTACACTTTATAGACAAAGTAAACATTTCTTATGGGAATATTACTCTGTCTTTGAAATCAAGAAGGAATATTTTTTTTACTAATACTATGTTTTCCCAGCATATTGTACTGAGGTTTTTCATACTTAGTCTTTTTTTAATTTTCCTCAGAAAAAAACACTAGTTTAATTCTGTTATCTTTCAATAAAAATAATTACTACCAAGCTTTGCAGTTTATCTCCTTTATGTCATTGGCTGTTTTCAAATGGCGCTGCTGGGTGGGAGGATGGGTGTGTGCTGGTGGTGGGTGGAAGTGGGTGTTCTCCCTTTCCCACGGGCACACACCCATCTCCACCCATGGAGCCTCCTGTTTTGTTGAATGGCTCCATGGGTGTAGTGATGGGTGGAGGTGGGTGTGCGCCGGGAGCACACACGCACCCCCACCCACCACCCGTGGTGTTTCCATGGCTGCACACCTATCCCACCCACCCACCATCACAGCGTGAACACGGATGCCCACCACCACCACACGCCCACCTGTACACCCAATGGGGGGGCCGTTCGTGTAAAAAATGCCATTGTTTCAAAATTATTGGCTATAGTTTCTATAAACCCTTTATATTTACACTCAGATCATCATATCATAGAAGACTTTTAACTATTATAGTTCAGCACTTATATTACCTTACTAATCACATTGCAAAAACTAGGGAAATTGGCCAAAACAAAAACCTCATGGCTTAAAAAACCATTAAAGGCAGAACAGTTTCAAAAACAAAAAACTTTCTTCTTCAGAAACATTTCACACTATTAATTTTGACTTAACTTAAACTCCAAAAAACATGAAATTTCATTTTAATTTAAAAAAATTAAAAAACATTAAACTACATACATTCCAACAAAACATAAATGTCAAAAAGCATAGAAATCATTTCAAAACCTATCAATAATTCATAATTTAGCATCAACATGAACATGAGATATATACTTAATTCCTTATCATACATACGTAGTCTTATTAATATTTATCACTAACTAAACTAGCATATTTCTTCTTCATTAAGCATTAATTTATTATCAAAATTCAACAACGAACAATTTTTCAAACTGGTTTAACTCTGTCATTTACATGTATACTAATTGTGTACACTGTGTACAATGACCTGTTGACACTTGGTATTTTCAGACGTGACGGGGCCAGTATTGGCCCCATCATGGAATCACCAATTGATCCCCGCTGGGATCAAAACAGCACGGCCAACAGACATGCCTTCTGATCCCGGTGGGGAATCAGGGGAGGGGGCGGGGCTGCATGGTCAACGTGTGACCGCACAGCCCCACCCCACCCCCACACTCCCTAGGCTGCCTGCCCCCTGGGAGATGGGCGGGCGCCGCGGCCAATGCAGCCGCAGTGCCCGCCCGCCCCCCGGGGCATTGACCATGACCCAGAATCAGCAGCGGGCACAGCTTCTGATTCCAGGCTGTGATCAGGGGACAGACGTGATGATCCCATTGATCATGGGTGGGAATCTCATTGACCATGTAAACGGCCATGGTTCGGGCAGGAGGGCCATTTGCGTGGTCAATGAGATTCCCGCCCGTGATTCACGGGGTTGAACATCTGGTGGGAATCACCTGTCGGGCCAACAGACATTATGGTCCCTTGCTCACCATGTGGGTATTCACCGTGGTTGAGTGTGGGATCGTAACGTCTGAAAATACCCATTGTCAGTGTAGACAGCTGTATAGAATTAGTTCAATATACTGCAATATAATGCAATTTGCAGTTTGAAAAATTGTTGTCAAATTTAATAAAGAAAAAATAGAAATGACTGAACTGTAATGCAATTTGCATTTTGCATGAAAGGACAGATCTACGCCAGTTTGAAAAATTGTTGTCAAATTTAATAAAGAAAAAATAGAAATGACTGAACAGCAAGGTGAAGCAAGGGATGTTGGAGATTTGAATTGTTTTTTTAACCCACCAACAATGTTGGCAGGGGGCTCCACATTTGTACAAGTAAACATTAGCTATTCTTATCTCTTATCTTCTGACTCCTGACTTTTATCCTAGATAGTTCTCCCCCAAGCATAATCTCTTTCCAAGAAGAAAACAATGCCATCTCCTGGCAGCCTCCAGTACTGCATTATAAGAATTAAAGTGGTTAATTTTCAGCTTATGCTAAAATGAAGCTGCTAATCATGACGTGCTTCACTGGATAGGGCATTCATTGGACTTAGAGCTAAGAGACTTGGGTTCAAATATCTGCTTGGCCATTGCTTTGCTGTGGAGTGCCTTTGGGCAAGCCACTTTCTCTTTGCCTCAGTTCCCCAACTGTAAAATGGGAATAATAATACTGAACTACCTACCTCACAGGGATGTTGTGGGGATGAAAGACATAATAATTGGAAGGCACTGGGATACTTTTTGAGACAGTTTGCAATGCAAACATATTTGTGCCATGTGATCAAATAGTGTCTTCAGTCTTACAGATTTGGTCAAATATGTTGATTTTAGAGGTCACTACTACAGAATGAAAATTCTTAAGAGAGCTTTGAACTTCTAGTCTAGAGAGGTCTACTCCAGCATTCAGTTGCAAAAGGAGCAAAAGCATTCCATCTATTAAATAAAATAATGGAAATAATTATAATTAATTAATAATTTCATTTCTAGCACCTCCCACCAAATAAAATCCATTTAGAATAAAACCTAGATCCAACAGTCGATCTAAATATATTCATAGATCAAAAAATTAGGGTCCATGGCTTGGACTTCTTAAGTTGTAAAGATAGGAGGCAGCTTTCACACTTGGATATAAATACAAACTTCCCCAAGTGTTTGTAATGATGGGTGCAAGAGCAAGATGGGTGCAAGAGCCCGCAAGAGACCAGTTATGGTCCACCTGGGCCGGAGACTCACCGCCACTTCTGTTTGCAGGCTGCCAGAAGTGGACCTGATGCTGCCTGGGCTGTGATAGGTGGCTGACCTGGATGCAGTCCCCCAGCCACCATAGGTGAAAATAGAAGTGACAGTGGCACGGCAGAGACCCAACCTGGACCAGGTCACCACTGTGCTGCTCTCATGGCCGGGGCCGGATCAGGGCACTGACCACAAGTGACCCCAGTCAGGAAGATGTCCTGCTTCCCAGTCAGGTAGGGGCCGCAACGAACATGCAGCTGGCCCTTCCCCCATGCTGCTCCCACCCCACCTCCCCCTCACCATGACAGTCAGCCATGGCAGCTCCAATCCATGACAGGTCACAGGGGATCAGAACATACATTCTAATCCACTGTGGCTCATTTTGCCCCAGACAACCCCAGTGGGGGGTGGGGGTGGTAGCCTGGTCTCTGACTTCAACAGTTTGCCAAGTAACAGCCCAGGCTAGCCGCCGAAACCCCCAGGGACAGTCTGGAGCAAACATCTGGGGGCCTGAGCACAAATGTGGCAGTGATCTGCAGGCCATAGTGTAACAAAGCTGGCCAGAGCAGGTCACTGTCACGGTTTTTTTTACCCTATAGCTGCCCATCATGGTGGGGGGCAGAGCGCTTCAGGTGTACAAGGTCAGAGCCACCCAGCTGTGCATTTGTTATCTTCTCCCACTGCGGGTGGGGCAGGCCCAGTTGGGTGCACATCCATCCAGTGCCCTGACCTGACCCAGGCGGGGGAGGCCCCTCTCTCCTGGCCGTGTAACTGGTGCACCAGCTGTGTGTTTGCTTTCTCCTTCTGTGTGTGCATTTTTATTTGAGAACTTCTATAATTTAATTGTAGACTCCAACAGAGTAACTAAAATAGAAACAAGCAGTGGATGCACTGGGGCCCATGAGCATGGGGGACCCTCTTTCAATGGTGCACCTGGGAAGGGAGTTGTGGGGGAGCGGGGCATGCTGTTGTAAAACTTACACCAGTTTTACACCAGCGACTTCACCAGAGTTACTCCTGATTTACACTGATGTGAGAGGAGAATTGTGCCCAAATCTACTGAAATTGATTTCAGAATGTTAGGCCCATTCCAACCTAGCAATGCCCCTGAGAGACTCTACTGATAATATTAAATTGGTAATAAGTATTGCAAAATAACCCTAGAGAGAGAGAGAGCAGTACAGATGAATAGAAGTGAAACCCACAATTTTTGATCTATTTCAAAAATTGGAATTGTGTAGCTTTCACAAAGGTAATTGACTGAGGTTTAAAATAAAGACAGTTATAATGAAACCTGATTTGGTCTTTGTTTTGTACCTGGATTTGTAATAAAGGAACAAAGAGCCATTCAAAACCGTAGTCCACTTGTTGAGAAAACCACAAAAGGAAACTGCTTACTTGAGACGGCATCTCATCGACCTATGGAATTTGCTGCTGAACAGGGTCATCGTCAGTCAAACTCTCTGGCTTGTAAAGACGGATAATTCTATGACCATTAAAAACCATTTTTAGTGATGCAGCTAAGAGAAAGGTAATCAAATCCTGTGCTGCAGGGCACAGCTGATAGCCACAGGGGTCAGAAAGGAATTTCACTCTCAGCATACAGCAATGTGCAATTGGATTAAGAGCATTATAAGGGTTTTTCACTTTCCTGTAAAGCTCAGGCATCAGGTATAGGCCCCTGCTGAAATCAGCATGCCAGAGTTGGAAAAGCCCTGATGTAGCCAATGATCATTCATGTGCTGTCATCCCTGTACACTCTAGGGCTGAAACTAGCAACAAAACTTTTACTCATGAGTAATTTTGCCATCTCAGGAACTAGGATTCATTTCTCCACCATTTCCTGATACCAATACAATTTCTTGATTCTCACAATGCCACAAAATACCATCCTGATTTACTGACTTTCCATTTATTGTTTACCGCGTGCCATGTACTGTTCATTTACCACTTACCGCATTGCCGAGGGTACAATTTCACTGCCAGGTTTCTGTCTGTTCATTGTCTCTGCATTTCTGAGCCAATCACTGTGCGAATAGTCCACTCAACCCCTCCAGCCTGCCCAAATACAGTTTTTCTAATTAAAAAAAACAGTGTCTCCTTTCCAGTGCCTCCAATCAGAATTGTTGTTATATGTTTTTCCCTTTGTTTTGACCAATCTGCAGCTGGATTTCAGATTTGTAAAGGAATCTGCATACTAGTCAATGAATGATAAGAAAGTACATGGGAAAATGGAGTGCAGGGGGAAAGGTAGAAGAAACGTGGTATTGAGTCAGTATTATCTCTACGGATTTGAAATTGATGACAAAGTGGTCAACATCAAAGCAGTAAACAGGATCCCAGTAAACAAATTATTGGTAAATCAAGAAACAAACTGTCAGTCAAGACATTCCCGAATATTGAGAGGTTCTCAAGTCAACTAAGATGGTATTGGGAACCGGAATATTGATGGGAATGCCCACTTCTGCAAAATCCCATTTGTTTCAGCACTGGTACATGCCCACACAACCTCTCTGTATTGACCAAAGTACATTTTCATGGGATACACCAATTACTGTATTCCAGCCTCTATTTCTATGTGTATGGAAAGAGGAAAGAGAGTTGTCTATCCCATTAATTGTTCCATTTCTTAATGTTTACACATATACAATCAATACCTATCTTTGAAATGAGTGTAATATTTTCATATACTATAGAAACTAGAATGTTTATAACTCCTGCTTTGATTGCATATTCTTCAGGACAAGACCCATGTGTTTAATTTCTTTGTAACGTGTTATGAACACTTAAGACAAGGATGAGGAACCTCAGGCCAAGAGGCCAAATGCAGCCTGTAGCTAGTTTTTATCTGGCCCCTTTCCAGTTCCTGGATCTGGCATCTGGATCCAGTTCCTACCCTAAAACACTAAAAACCTGAGCCTCAGTCTCAGGTTAAGAGCATGCACACAGGAATAGGGCCAGACCAATGGCACAGATCTATGATCTGGGCCCTCCTCTTCCTGAGTGCACCCCTTAAGCAGTCCTGCCCACCAACTTCTATGCAACCATCAGAGCTTGTACTAATTTTCAAAGTGGCCCTTTGGTAGAAAAAGGTTCCACATCCCTGACTTAAGACTTTGAATGCAAGTATAATAACAACCCCAAAAAAATGTAAAAGTCCATCCCAAGCCAGGTGGACCATACAATGGAGCTGCTTACCATCTATCTCCAGTTGCTGCAGCTCCAGCTGCGTATGGAGAGAGGGTCTGATTGAACTGGTTTCCTATTCAGTAAGCCAGAGGGGATGCCTTCATAAGGCACTGGTGTTGGCCCCGGGCAACAGTCATTAGCTGCTCACTGTGGTGAGTTTGCCACCTACTTTGCAAATAAAGTCGCTCATATTTGGCTCAACTTGGGCACTGCTAGTTTGGGTGTAGAGTCAGAGTTTGGGGTTGGGGAGGCTCGGTCTTGTCTGGTTTTCTTGGATTAGTTTCAATTAGTCTCACCTACTGATACAGAGGCTATGCTTGGAGTGGTGTGAGAGATCAGTTATGACAGGGGTGGAGCAATCCTAGGGACAGGAGGAACATTTGTCTCAGAGCCAAAGCTGAGGGCCCACCCAGGGTGGGGGTGGGGGTACAAATCCTGTCCTACAGGCACAGCTGGTTTAATAAAGAAGACTGACATGGTTTAGGTGTGCCAGTTTCTGTGGCTTATGGTACCCAATGGAGTCATGTATCCAATGCCACATCCAACTGCCTTTGACTTCTCCAACCCAATTGATCTGGTGGCCATTTACAGATGGGTTGACTGGAGGCAGTTGTCCATGTGACTGAGAGCATGCAGGATCTGAACCCACAATATTCAGGGATATAGCTAAGTGCTTTACTATTCAACAGCAGCAGCAGATGATTCATTGATTGATTGATTGATTGATTGATTGATTGATTGATTGATTGATTGATTAGGTAAAAACAGTCTCTCCACTCCATGTGTTTCAGAAGAGAAGACCTATCGCATAGTTCCCAAACTGCTTTCACTTTGTTATCAATTGATTCTGGCATTTAACACCATTATCAATGACTTTTAACCTCATTGTTTTTAAATGTTTAAAACACCTATGACTTTTTCCTTGCAGCTCCATCCCAAGGGCTTGTTTTTATTAGACATACTAAGTTTTTACATGCCTGAGTAAAGGCCCCGTAGGACACAACAATGTATACACTCTTACCAACAGCAGTTGGTCCAATAAAAAAGAAATTTGAGCTACTCTGTCTTCATCTCTTACATCTGGGACCAACATGGCAACTATCCTCTCTAGAAGAGAGTGGTTGAGAATTCCACATGTAGAGTATTCGGGTTACTTATGCAAAAGGAGACAATGTTAATCTTATCCTGTGCTGCAGGACACAGCTGATAGCCATGGGGGTCAGATAGGAATTCACTTTCCAGTATAGCAATACACAATGTGATTAAGCATGCTGTGAGTGTTTGTCACTCTCCTGCCCCCATCCTTGTGTTGTCCTTAGGCAGTTCTTTATCAGCCTTCGTCTCAACCCCACTAGCCACAACACATAACAACATAAGAACATAAGTAGTGCCATTCTGGGTCAAACTAATGGTCCATCAAGCCCAGCATCCTGTCTCCGACAGTGGCCAATCTCTTTCTCTTGAGAGAAGTGCCCAACAGGTAACAACGGGCAATCCATTCCCTGTTGTTTCAACCACCAACAGTAAGAGGTTACACCTCCCAAACCTACTTGGTTAATAGTCATTAATGGACCTATATCCTCCAAGAACCTATCCAATCCCTTTTTAAAACTAGCTACACCTCCGGCCTTGACCACTTCCTTTATTCCACAAGTTAATTGTGTGCTGAGTGAAAAAAAATACTTTCTCTTGTTTGTTTTAAATCTGGGCCCAGTTAATTTGACAGAGTTTCCCCTTTTTCCAGCACTGTTAGAGAGGATAAATAACCACTCCCTATTTACGTGTTCCACACCACTCATGCTTTATAAACTTCTATCATATCCCCTCTCAATCTTCTCTTCTCCAAGCTGAAGAGCCCCAACCTATCAAGCCTCTCTTCATACAGGTGTAATTCCATACCTTTGATCATTTTTGTTGCCATTCTCTGTACCTTTTCTAGTTCTACTATGTCTTTTTTTGAGATGGGGCAAGTAGAATACTCGGTGAGGTAGTGTGAACTGTGCTGACTATCATGTCAGCTGCAGGTGAGCCATTCATTCTTCCTCATCTCCCAGTTTATTTGTGTGTTGTAGTCTATTTGTTGGAAATCATCAGGAGAATGATATAAGGATGAGGATATAAAGTGGGGCGCCACACCACAGGACGCTGCATAGCAGGGGGGCAGTGGTGCCCCACTGCTGAAGAAGGGCCCTGCAGGGCAACGCATATGCATGTTGGTATGCCGGTGCTCGAGGAAGGGGTCACTTTTGGCGGGAGGAGGAAGCATTGCTCCATTGAAGCTATTAATATAACCATTTGTGAAGGGCCCCACTTTGTCCTCCACCCATCCCTGCACCTGCTCCCCCACCCAGGACTTTACACAGGGCCCTTTTCCCCACGGGGCCCAGCGCCACAGCCCTGTTTGACCTAGTTTAAGGCCAGGTCTACATATATACATCCACACATGGTGTGGCGACTTTGGCCGTATGTCTCGGACTCTGACCTGGCCACCATCATCCATGCTTTTGTTATCTCAGGACTAGACTATTGTAATGCACTCTACATGGGGCTACCCATGATGACAGTCTGGAAGCTACAGCTGGTACAGAATGCGGTGGCCCGCCTTCTTATGTGGACAGGCCGCCATGAACACATTACACCCGTGCGCCGTTCTCTGCATTGGCTGCCTATAGTTTTCCGGGCCCAATTCAAGGTGTTAGTGCTTACCTATAAAGCCCTGAATGGCCTGGTCCCTACCTACCTGCAGTACTGCCTCACTTCCTGGGCCCTGGATCGGCCTCTGCGGTCAACCGGTGGCACCTTTCTTGAAGTCTCCCAGGTTTCCCAGTGGGCAACTATGGAGAGGGCGTTCTCAGTAGTCACACCTAGGCTGTGGAACTCCCTTCCAGCTGAGGCCCGGTTGGCCCTGGACCTCCCTTCGTTTTGATGAGAATGTAAGACCTGGCTGTTCCACCAGGCCTTTGGCAAGGGAGATTTGTGATAAGGGGAAGGGTTGGGGGTTAGGATGGGAGGGGTTTTATTTGCACTTTTAGCTTTCTCCTTTTGTTATGAGTTGTGTTTGAATGTTTTTATAAATGTATTTTAATGAAATTGTTAGCCGCCTTGAGCTGCCTTTAGCAGGAGGTGAGGGGGTGTAAAAATGTTTTTTTATATAAATGTTTTTACCCCCTCCTCCCTGCTAAATATATTTTTACCCCCTCCCCCCCACGATAGATAGATAGATAGATAGATAGATAGATAGATAGATAGATAGATACTTTGGATTTTTTTATACTGTGGTGAATAAAATATCATTGAAATTAAGTATCTTTTCTTTCTTTATTCGTTCTTGAACCAAAGAAGTCTCCCCCCAAAAACCTACATACTTGCTCACAGGGAGATATATAAGAGTTCTAGAACCATGTATATTTTATTTAGTTTTCAACTGGCGTCTCTGTCTACAGTAAAATTGACAGCTCAATTCGAAGAACGTACACCGAGCTGGAAAACTAGCTGCTTTTAATTCAGTCGTATGAAACTTTATAGAATTACTGTGGGGTGGAACAGCTACTTCATAAAAAACCTCTTTCAGCTAACAGGAGCTAAAAGGAGAGATTTAATTTTTCCAGAAACAATATCTTACCTTTTGGCCAAAATTCATGTTCAATCAGATGCATCAATAAACGAATGCAAATGTTCCATGAAAGACTGAATGAATTAAGGGGGAATCCTTTGGGGCATCAATTTTCAGAAAGAATAAATTTTTAAATACTGGCCAAGACACACACTGATTAAAATGGAGCTCCTTGGATTCTATTCCCTGCCACTGATACACTGTCATTTATGCTGTTTTCACATGAACACACACACCCCTGCTCACTCACGTGTGTGTTGGGGGGGATATGTAGGCACCCATGGGAACACCGCAGGCGGTGGATGGGGGTGCGTGCGTGTTCCCATGCTCCACCCACCTCCACCCATCACCCACGCACGGAGCAATGGGCGCCAATGCTTGGAGGTGGGTGGGGGTCCATGGGAACGCACAGTGGAGATCAGTGGAGATGGGGGTGCATCCGTGTGATGGGCCACCCATGCGCACCCATGTGCCACGATGCACACCCATTCCCCCTGCACTGTGGCTCCTCCTGGGAGCCTTGCAGAACAGATGGCTTGGACAGTTGGGTTCCATCCTTTGAGCCTAATGTTGTCCTATGAAGCAAAATCTCTTTTGGGGAGACAGTGTGCACCATACTTCTGTCTGAAAAGCCACAGTATTTTGTAGTTATTACTATCCTGTGAGGCCCACTAGCCTGTGAGGACCTCAGTTTTATCCCTCTAAAAATAAGTAAAACAACCATTCTTCCACTGAGATGTGAGGCTCTGTTCATCTTTTATAAAGCACGCTGAGTCTTTCAAAGCATAAAGCACGACAAAAGAGGGAAGTACTACTAGAGAGAAGGCTGAAACAAAGCCATGGGTCCAAATATTGTGGCTTTTCTGATTGCCTCACTCAAACCCATCTCTTTATGTATCCTCATTCCCATTATTTTTGGTCTCGCTTCATGAAAACCAGCTGAGAAAATGAAGGCAAAGTGAAACAAGATTAAGGGGCTTGGGGGGATGTTTCTAGTTTTTCCTTATTAGGTTGTCATTATCATGCTAACAATAATTTTGATGCAAAACAGGCTATGTATTTGAGAGCCAATGTGGTGTAATGGATAAGGTGCTGGACTTGGGAAGCCAGTGTGCAAATCCTACCCTAGCCATGAACTCACTGACTGACCTTGGGCAAGACACAACCTCTCAGCCTAGAGCCAATGTGGTCTAGTGGATAAGGTGCTGGACTTGGTCCTGGAAAGAGACAGTATTCAAACCCCACCTTAGCTATGAACTCAATGGGTGGCCTTTGGGAAGTCTCAGCCTTGGTTCCCCATTTGTAAAATGGGAGTTGTGTGTGTCTGTCTCTCCCTGTGTCCCCCTCACCCTGGTCTAACTTAGTTTGTTAAACCCACTGAGCAGGGACCTGTCTCAAAGGGTGTTTTCAGACGTGAAAGGGGGCACAGTGACCACAGGTGGGTATTCACTGTGGTTCACTGTGATCTCATCACGTCTGAAAATACCCCAAAACTCTGTGACTGTAAAATGCTGTGTATGCCTAGTAGGGCTATAAAAATTATAAGTAGTAGTAGTTTTTCATAGCCCAGATCTTAATAAAGCAGGCCACATTGGAAATATTCTCTCCTCTGTTTTAAGAGAGAGATTAGGAAATGGTAATTCAGAAATCTGAATACTCCTGTCCAAAAAGGGAGAGCCAATTTCATGACATGACCCATCTTATGTTTATTTTAATCTGTTCATTCTGGGCAAGAGTGAGGGTGAATTGAGACACATGCATCAGTTTTGCAAGCAGCAACTTTTCCCCCCTAATTATGTATTCTTTACTTATTAATCAGTGCTACAATTTCCTCTGACATTTAACACAGACATAAGTTATTTTCATTCCACGAGTTAGTAGTTCACTGTATCGCCATCCACATGGCAAAAGCATTGCAAATGTAAATAAATCGAGGCGTCTAGGTTTTAACCACTGCGCTCAGAAAAAAATCATCTTTTTTTTTTTAATGTGGTGTAACTCGCAATCAAATTGAATGTCATCACAACTTCAGAGAAAAGTGGGCAAGTCTTCATGCAAACCTAATTTTTCACCCCCCAAAAAAATAAAAAATCCTGGCACTTGTGCAAAAATAATGAAAGCTACAAAAGAGGAATGCAGCTAATAATCATCCTTATGTTCTTTACACGCTGCATTTCATTGACTGGAAATGGCATGACTACATTCTAATAAATAAATAGGCTAATTGAACATTGGGAATGCAAATTTCAACAACAATATTTAATGCAGTATAATAAAACCCATTACAAGCATCAGCTTTGTAGATGCTTTGATTAGTTAAATAAGAGATTAGTTTTAAATTCAGATGTGCTGAAGAGGTTGGCATACTTTCAGGTAGCAGTGGATTTAGGCTGCTTGCCAATCTGTGGGAAGAGTAGATATATTAATACCTGCACTGTTTCTTCTCTCATATTCAGGATGTAATATTTGCTACATTGAATTATAGGGGAGGGTTGATATAAAGGTACTTTTTGTTTTCACATTCCCACCAGATCACTTTACCTTGGGGTGGTAGCAGCCTCCATTTGGCAATGTCACATCTCATATCTCGATGACAGCAGAGCAGGATATTCTGAAGATAGGAAAGCGAAGGTGTTTCTGTGCCTTCTGCAGTTAGGGTGTCACGAGACTCGTGCTGACACAGTTTGGGTGTGTTAACTAATGCATTGTCTACCAAGGTCTGCTCTGGTGTTGATCAGTGGCTAGCGGCTGAGTTAGTCGAGGCATGAAACTTCTGACTACTCGAAGATGGGATTGAACAGTAGGGATGGACCATTCCATCTATGCCCTGTCTTTCTGCTCTTCTACTGAAGCATCTGATGCCAGCCATTCTCAGAAACAGGATACAGAGCTAGATGGACTATTTGCTCTGACTCAGTAAAAGCAGTTCTTACGTTCATATGACATTAATGTAAAGAGTCCCATTGACTACAATGGAAGAGTCCCATTGACTGTAATGGGCACTGAGCCAATCTCTACATACATAATTCAAAGCCATGGGTCCTTTTTACACGGGGCTCTCCCACGCATTCAATCTGGGTGTTCATGAGTGGGAGAGGCCCATGTGAAGGACGTGGTGTGGGTGCATGTGGTGAGGGGGGGTGCTCCCGCCTAACACACATCCCCTTTCACCCCCCACTCATTCCCATGCACGGAGTAACCAGGGAAAACAGCGGTTGCTCCGTGCATGGGGATGAGTGTGTGTGTGTGTGTGCGTGGGGATGCGTGTGCACCCATACGCACGCCCCAACCACCGCACACGCAGTAGCACACCCACAGACCCACCCCACCCCACCCTCCCACTCTGCGGGGACCGTGTTAAAAAGGCCATGGGTCTTATTCTTCAGTTTGTCCCTGATCTAAAACCCATTCATGTCAAATGGAATCTTCCTGGTGAATCCAATAAAGTTTGGAACAAGTCCTATATTATTTTCCAGTTTTCTTTTCAGTAGTGTTGCACAGGTGTGGTGATTCATTTTATATTCCACACTAGATTTCATAGGGTGATTTCAGACGTGACGGGGGCCCTATTGGCCCCATCACAGAATCACCCAAATGATTCCCCGGCGGAATCAGACAGGCCTGTCAACTGACGAGCCGGAAGATTTCGCCGGGGAATCGGGGAGGGGGCATGCTACATGCGGCCACGGCCCGGCGAGCATAGCCGCCGATTCCGGGCCGTGGTCAGGGGCCAGACGAGACATTACCACACTCAAACATGGTGGTAACGTCATGTCTGTTGGGGGCACAAAGTGATTCCCGCCGGGTGTTTATCCTCAGCGGGAATCACTTTGACCACACTTTCAGAGATGGTCCCCGGACCATCCTCGAAAGCGTGGTTATTTTGATCCCCGCCGGTGGTTTACTGTGGTGAACATCTGGCGGGGATCAAACAGACGTTACGGGACCATTCCCCACCACAGGGGATTGTCTGTGGTTGAGCGTGATCTCGTAACGTCTGAAAATACCCATAGTTATTAAGATTAAGGAAGACAGCTGGGCTGTGTTTACCACAAAACAAGACTCCCACAGAAACACAAAACTATTGAGACATTATTTATTTATATTTATTTATTAAAATACTTGATACTCCACCCCTCCTGCCTACAGAAACTCAGGGCAGCTTACAAAATAGATAAAAAATACATAAATAACAATAAAATAGATAAAAATACATAAATAACAATAAATTGCTTAACAATTAGCAATTAAAACATACAGTCCAGGGATGAACTTCCCAATCCTGCCCCCCTCCCCCCCTACATTTCTTACCCCGCTCTCCGACCAAGTGCTTGCCGAAACAGCCAGGTTTTGCAGTGTTTCTGAAAGGAAAGATGATCCGGGAACAAGCAGACATTGACCAGGAGGGAGTTCCACAGCCTCAGGACGGTCACTGAGAATGCCTTCCCCATCATCACTACCAAGCATGCACACAGGGGACTTTGAAGAGAGCATCCCCAGCCGATCGCAGGCTGAACTATTGCGATGCACTCCCTGGTGATGGCTCAGAGCCTGCAGCTGGTGCAGAATGCGGTGACCCGTCTCCTGATGGGGACGTGTCGCCCTCAGCATATAACATCGGTTTTGCGCTCGCTGCATTGGCTGCCTATACTCTTCTGGGTCTGATTCAACTTGTTGGTTCTCACATATAAAGTATTTCACAGTCTGGGCCCTGCCTACCTGTGAGCAGGGCCCCGATTCTTCTGCAATTTTTTCCCCAAAATTCTGCGACCCCAAATTGAAAATTCTGTGACCCCAAATTGAAAAATCTGCAACCCCAAATTGAAAATTCTGCGATCCAATAAAGTTACAAAACAAGTCTAGCAAAATTGGCGATCCATTTCCTTGTACCAATTAATAAAAAAATCTACTTATAATTTTTTTTGTGTATGGGTATTTCAAATATCAGGCAACCCCCCCCCCC
>QEPC01008364.1:4949395-4970945 GCA_003113815.1 Sphenodon punctatus | reverse complement strand
CCCCCCCCAAAGGCAGAGCGCGCCCCAGCATGAAAAGGGGGCAAACTTATCTGAGTCCCCGGGTGGAGAGGAGGAGGCAGCGGCAGCAGCAAACAGCAGGGAAAAAATGGCTGAGGGAAACTTTTTTTCTCAAGAGGCCATGCAAGCCACTGATTGGCTTGTGGCCTCAACAAAGCAAGCCCCTGATTGGCTCACCGGTGAGCCAATCAGGGGCTTGCTTTATTGTTCACTGCCAGTGAGTCAGAGCAAGCCCCTGATTCACAGGCAGGGAAAGGGAAATTCGTGGGGATTTCCCTGGTTTCTGCGCTAATTCTGCCTAAGGCAGGATTCTGCACAAAAACCGTGAATCGCGGCAGCGTGTTTCTCACGGGGCCCTGCCTGTGAGGCTGCCTCAGTCCCAGGGCTCTGGCTCGGGCTTTGGTGGAGGCCAAACCCGTTCAAGCGGGGGGGCGGTTTTCCCTCCCCGCTCCAGGCTGCGCGGGTGGAAGGGGCGCTGGGGAGCACCTCCCCCCCCGCCCAGCCTGAGATTATTTTTTTAACACCTCCGCCCACCTGGATCACCTGTGGCCCTACCTGGTGGTGCCAGAGCTCTGGCCCCAGGTCCGGCCGTGGGCAGGTTCGGCCGCAGGTCCGGCAGTGGCGGTGGCACTCTGGAGCACTTCAGGCCACTACAAGGCCTTCCAGGTCAAACTGGGGGAGGTACTCCCTGACGCCCCTTCCACCCATGCAGCCTGGAGGGGGGAGGGGAAACAGGGTCCCCCCCCCAAACCGAGTTCAAAACCTGAACTCGGTTCAGTCGGTTTGGTATGGGGTTGGTTCGGATTTGGGGTGTTCACAAATGGGCTGAACACCCCGAATTCGGACTGAACCCCAAACTTCCAAACCGCGTTTGCACATCCCTAGTCACCAGCATCTCATGGTCAACCATGTCAAAAGCCACTGATAGATCTAACAAAATTAACAGACTTTGGACATCCCTGGTCCAACTCTCGGCACAGGTCATCGACCAAGGCCACAAGCACAGTCTCAGTGCCATAACCCAGGTGAATGCCAGACTGTGAGGGGTTCAGAAAAGTAATGCGATCCAAATGTCCCTGAAGCTGTTGAGCCACCACTCGTTCAATAACCTTCCCTAAAAAGGGAAGATTAGAGACCAGCCGATAGCTGGCAAGGGAGTCAACATCGAGTGTTGGTTTTTTGAGCAGGGGCTGGACCACCACCTCCTTAAGGCAGTCTAGTATCCTGCCCTCCACTAATGGGCTTAGTATCTCCCGGCTGGCCTTAACCAGCCAGGATGGGCACAGGTCCAGTTCGCAAGTTGTAGTCTGAACAGCCCTAATCATATCCCCCACATCAGCGGTTGAAACTGACGGAAAGTGATCCCACAAAACTGGACAAGCCAGAGCATCCATAATCCCAAGATCCCATACCACATCAATCACAATGTCAAAGTCATGGTGAATGCGAGCAATCTTCTCTGTCAAATAGTCGACAAACATGTCACAGTGAGTACTAGATGACTCCAGTTCCAGGCAGAGACAGGCTGGACTGACCAGACCTCTCAACAACCAGAAAAGTTCAGCCAGACGTAACTTTGCAGATGCTATGATGGCCACAAAGAACTGAAGCCCTTCTTTGCTGTCCACACAACAATGGTATAGGCTCTTAAACTAACTCTATGCCGCAATCTGTCATCTCCTGCATGAGTATGGCACCACCATCACTCTAACCACCTCCCTTCTTGTTTCAATCACTGCAGGTCCTCCGTAAACCACGGGGACCTACAGCGCCGACACCCGGGAAGCGGATGCCTGGGAGCTGTCAAGTCGATGGTCTCAGTCAGCAAGGTATTCCAAAAAGCCATGATGTCATCATGTGGACAGCCATCAAGGTCTGAGGGTAACTCCCCAAGAGCATTCCAGAACCTACCCAGTTCCATAAGTCTCCTCAGGCGAACCAGCAGAATGGGTTCTACATCCTCCCTGGGGCAGACATATGATAGGAGACAGGCCCTTAGGAGGTAATGATTACAGTGAAATATCTTGTTCTTTACTTTAACTGCACTGACTTCTGTCTTACTGTCTGCTTATCAGACATCAAACCTTTGAACTCATCCAACCTAGAGGCATGATAGTGATCTATTCTCCTAGAGGTGAAATGTCCAATTATGCCTTGTTAAACAGGAGAACTTTTAGCTGTTTCTAAGATGAGAATTTATTTTGGATTGGAACTGAATATTTTCTTTTAGGGATGGATGAAGGAAGGGGAACAGAGGGAGAGACAAGTAGTGAAGCATTCACGAGCATGCGAGGACCCAGGTGCACACGCTTGGCTTGGTTACATCAAGAATGATGGCTGGTTGGTCCATGTGGTGAGGATATGACTACACAGACCTCAGGTAACAGATTGTACTGGATGAAGGGTATCAGCAGGATTTAGGTGAGGGGAGCGAGAAGTCAGGGAGGGCAGAGCGGAAGAGGTGGGTCTTGAGGAGGAATTTGAAGGTACGAAGGGAGGGGTCAAGACAGATGTGGGCAGGGAGAGAATTCAAGGCATGGGGGGCAGCTAGTGAGAAGGGATGAAGGCGGTTAGGGGAGCAGGGGAGGCGTGGGAGGGCAAGAGAGGGAACAGAGCAGGAGCGGAGTTCACAGACTGGAGTACGGAGGGAAATTAGCACAGAGAGGTAAGGGGGAGCAAGGTTGTGAAGAGCTTTATAGGTGAAGACTAGGAGCTTGTGCAGGATTCTTTCAGGAAGGGGGAGTCAGTGAAGAGAGGAGAGGAGGGGCTGCACGTGGTCGAAGTGACGGGCGAGGTGGATGACCCTGGCAGCAGAGTTTTGGATGGAGATAAGGGGAGAAAGGTGAGAGCGGGGAAGGCCAATGAGAAAGAGGTTACAGTAATTGAGGTGAGAGATGACCAGGGCATGAACAAGGGTTTTGGCAGAGGAGACAGAGAGAAAAGGGCGAATCTTAGCAATGTTATGGAGGGAGATGCGACAGGATTTGGCAACAGAGTCGATGTAGGGTTTAAAAGAAAGGGGTGAGTCAAAGATGAAGCCTAAGCTACAGGCTTGGGGGATGGGAAGGATGGTGAACCCATCAATGAGGATCGACAGGGAAGAGGTAGAGAAAGGATGAGGGGGGAACATAAGAAGTTCAGTTTTAGCCATGTTGAGTTTGAGTTGACGTTGAGACATCCAGGTAGAGATGTAGAGAGACAGTTGGTGAGACAAGCTTGAATAGATGGAGAAAGAGAGGGAGTAGAGAGAGAGAGTTGAGTGCCATCAGCACAGAGGTGATATTGGAAGCCATGGGAGGCAATGAGTTTGCCTAGGGACAGGGTATAGATAGATAGAGAAGAGGAGAGGGCCAAGGACAGAGCCTTGGGGAACACCAACCGAGAGTGGAAGGGAGGAGGAGGTGGAGTTGGCAAGAGACACATTGAAGGAACAGTCAAAGAGGTAGGAGGAGAACCAATCAAGGACGGAGCCACGGAAGCCAAGGGAGTGAAGTGAATCCAGCAGGTGTGAGTGGGCAACAGTATCGAAGGCAGCAGAGAGGTCAAGGAGGACAAGAATGGAGTAGATGCGATTAGATTTAGCCACAAGAAGATCATTGGTCATCTTAACAAGAGCAGTTTCAGTAGATTGAAAGGGGTGAAAGCCAGATTGGAGGGGGTCAAGGGAGGAGTTGGCGGAGAGGAAGTCAAGGCAGCGGGAGTAGACAACATGTTCAAGAAGCTTGGAAGCAAAAGGAAGGAGTGAGACATGACAGTAGCTAGAAGTGTCAGAGGGGTCAAGAGTGGACTTTTTGAGGATAGGAGAGACAGTGGCGTGCTTGAAGGCAGAGGGAAAGGAGCCAGTAGAGAGGCAGAGGTGGATGATGTGCAGGAGGGAAGGGCCAACAGTGGAAACAATGGAGGTCAGGAGGTGGGAGGGGATGGGGTCAAGGGGGCAAGTGGAAGGGTTGGAAGAGGAGAACAGGGAGGAGATTTCCTCAAGGGAAGAGAGAGGGAAGGAGGACAGGAGACAAGGAGGGGAAGGAGGGAGAGGGGAGGGAGTAGGAAGAGGAGAGGAGTGGGAAGCGATGTCGAGGCAGATCTTGTCTATCATGGAGGTGAAGAAGGATGCAAGATCCTGAGCAGAAAGGGAAAAGGGAGGAGGAGGAGGACAGGGGGGCTTGAGGAGGGAGTCAAAGGTGGAAAACAGGCGGCGAGGATCCAGAGAACATGAGGACTCAATGCGGGAGGCATAGTAATTCTGTCTAGTGAGGGAGATAGCAGAAGTAAGGGAGGAGAGACAGAATTTGAAGTGAAGAAAGTCAGCGTGAGAATGGGATTTGTGCCAAAGGCATTCAGCAGCACGGGTGCAGGAGCGGAGGTGGCGGATACTGGGGGTGAGCCCAGGACGGGGGTTGTGAGAGTGGGCAGGGTGGGAGGAGAGGGGGGAAAGGGAGGAGAGGGGGGAGGAGAGAGAGGAATTGAAATCAGAAATGGCAGAGTCAGGGGAGGAGGAGAAGACTGAGGGGAGAAGGGGGGAGAGAGAGGAGGCAAAGTCCAGGGGCTTAATGGCCTGCAGGTCACGGAAGTGACATAGAGACAGAGAAGAGGAGGGGGGACAGTGAGAGACATTGAAAGAGGCATATATATTATTATTGAAAGAGGCATATGTACAGTATATATTATTGTGTGCAATTCTTTCTGTATCACAATGAGAAGGCGAAGGAGTTCAACTTCTGAATATAATTCTTCACTGGCACACGAAATCGATACTGATACCAAAAACAAAATCTTTGTTTGAAATTGGCACCAAATACTGATAACGACAACAATAACGAAAAATGATATTTCATTATTAACAAAAACAACACATTTTAATAACGAAAACGATAATGAAAAACGAAAAACTACATGGGGTCCTGGTGCACACGCCTAGTCTCTCCCAATGTGCCTCTTCCTTCCCCTGCCCATCCTAGACTGTAAGTCCCTTGGACTACAGACCTGATTCTAATCAGGACTAGAGTTGCAATGAGTACCCACAAAAACCCACACATACCCAAGAAATGTATGGTACCTGAATCGACACAACAACATCAGTACCATTCGATACCTGATTGTGACCCAATTCAGGTACCCAGTGTTCTGGAATGTCAATTTCTGCTCCCAAAATGTCAACTTCAGGTACCAGTTTTTCAACGTCTATACTGATTTTCCAACTTCTGACACCTATTTATCAGATTTTTGTCCCAGAAAGTCAACTTTTAGTCCTGATTTTTTGACTTCCAGTCCTGATTATTTTGATTTCCATCCCGATTTTTTGGTTTCCTGTCCCAATATACTGATTGGTAAATGAAAAATTGGTTCTGGAAAGTATTGATTTTTTGGGTATCCAGGTACCTGAATGGTACCCAGGTAGCCTGTTGAGTACTCAGTGCAGTACTAAAAAATGCACGTATTACCCACAGATACTAAAATGAGTACCCATTTCAGCTCTAACAAAACCAGGTACATTGATAGAGGAGGAGGAGGACATAAGAAGTGCCATACTGGGTCAGACCAATGGTCCATCGAGCCCAGCATCCTGTCTCTAACAGAGGCCATTTTTGGTTGCTTCAGAGAAGTACCCAAGAGGTCATTGTTGCTTCACCATGGAAGGAAGCAAGGACACAATCACTGAGTTTAAAAGGCTGCACTCTTTATTAAACATTAGCATGCTAAACTTTTGGCGAGGGGGTACAAATCCCCTCTCCATAATAAAACCTGATCGAGTTGTGCATAAACCACGAATACTAGGAGGCCCCAAGGTACAGCCCAGGTCCCACCTCCCTTGCATGAAACCAAGCAAGCCCAATCCCCATTTGCCCAAGATGTCTGGCTTGGAATGCGGGTGGTGGTGTTTCCTTTTGGGGTTCCTTTGCAAGACCCCATGAGCAGACACAAGAGATGTGACATACAGGTCAGGGATCTAATCAGTCCTGCAGATTAATTGGCTGCACCAACAGCCCCTTGGAAGGATCAAGCGCTGGGCCACTCCCCCATGCCCTTTCACAACCCCCTTCTGCATTTCATAAGGAGATGTCTCACCTTTCTTGGCTGTATCCTTCCTAAAAAAATTCCAACTTTCCATTGGACCATTGCCACAGGAACTGTCAGCTGAGCGTGGCTGGTTCCCACCACCACTTAGCAGAAAACACAGGACTTCCTTGAATTTCTACTTCAACTTGCTCCGGTACAGCTGCACACCTAAGTCAGTTAGAAGTCAAGTCATCATTCCTGTAAAGCTCATGCCATACCTGATGAATCTCATCATGAATGACACAGCCTTGGGATACCACCCATTTCTCAGTCTCCCAATTTTCCTTCTTACAGGCTTCATCCACCTTCCTAGGTTGTTCTGCACCTTGCCATACCCTCCTTTTGAGTATCCTGGTCCAGAGGACCAGGGTGCCAGGAAACATATCTAACACTTCCAGCAGGTCCCACTTAGCATTACGTATCAAGTCCACCCCTTCACTCTAGGACATTTATTCTCATCCAGGTGGATGACAGCCCCAACCCCCATGTTACAGGCAGGAAGACAGGCTGACTGCTTTCTATTGGGGAAGCTCCCCTGAGGAGATATGGCACAGGAATCTTTGCTGTAGCAGAGTTTCAGAGCCTCCTGAACAAGCCCAACCAATAGACTCCAATAGACTGCCTCATGATCCAGCCGGGCGGTTCGGCTGCGGTGGCAGCAGAAGGAGGAGGCACCGCGCAGCAACCCATTGGAAGCTGGGACCTGGGCAATACAGCTGATGGTGGTGGCAGTGGAGTGAAGACCAACAGCTCCCCCCTTCTCCCATGGACTGTGTTGGTATGCGGTTGGAGGGGAGAGGGGCCCAAGTGTGGACTGTTGGGGGCTGCGGGATTCCCTGCTCACTTCCCCCACCACCACCCTTACAGAGCCGGGGGGAGGAACTTACCTGGGCCACTCCCCATATCACCGGGGGCGGCCGGGGGATGACTGGAGGCAGCAACCCATTGGAGGACAGGGACCCGGGCAATACAGCTGATGGCAGCGGCGGTGGAGTGAAGACCAACAGCTCCCTCCCCCTTCCCCCATGGACTGTGTTGGTATGCAATTGGAGGGGAGAGGGGCCCCAGTGTGGACTGCTGGGGGCTGCAGGATTCCCTGCTTGCTTTCCCCCCCACCCCTGTGGGGGCGGGGCCAGGGAAGGAACTTGCCTGGGCCGCTCCCCATATCACCGGGGGTGGTTGGAGGCTGTGCCGGAGGCACTTTGGGGCCTGCCCTTTGACCGTGCCCTGAGGTGAAGGTGGAGGGGGAATTGTATTGGAGGGGTGTTGTAAAGCTGTTACTGGCACAAGTGGTGAGAACATTTCCCCTCAGTGAGAGGGAGGAGGAGGTGGAGTTGAGTGGCCTCACCTGGTAGCAGCAGGTGAGGGAGAAAAAAGATACTTGCAGCTGTTCCCTGGGTGTCAGGGAAATGGCGTGAGTGATTGTTGGGCCAGCAAAATATTCATTGATTATATGTGTGTGGGTTGCTACTGATTATTGACTAGTATATTGTATTATCTTATTATAGGGGGGGTTGTGTTATGTATAATGATTTGGGGTGCCTCTGTGTCGGCTTGTACTCTAGATTATTTTTGGTAGTGGAGTGGGGAGGGTTTGATTATTATATTGTAATTAGTGGTCCTCTGTGTAGGACTTATGTTAATTTTGTACTGGGTTGTAGGGTCCTCTGTGTAGGACCTATGCCTGTTTGATTTGTAAGCCACCTCGAGCTGACTTGTTAGGAGAGAGTGGGATATAAATAAAATATCAAATCAAAAATCATAACTAAAACACCGGGGGAAGGGAACCCTGCAGCCACCTATAGTGCAGGCATGAGCATGCCTTTCTTTCCCATCCAGAGCCAGCTAGGCCTCAGTGACTGATACTATCTCAGCTTAGTCGCTGAGGCCTAGCTGGCTCCCAAACACGTCCTATACATGCTGCACTAATCTGGAAGGGGTGGGGCCCAGGTTTTTTTTGTGGGGAGCTGGAGATGACACAGGCACTTCCATAGTATGGCTATGAACTAGCAGCACGTGAGGAATGCACCACTGGCAATGGTCCTTTGTAACTGGGGCACAGAACCAAATACAGCCTAGAGCCTACCACCTGTACGGGGCAGATTTCGAGGTCACCTGCAGGATATATCTCGGCCGTTGTCCCCTGCCCACTTTGGACGGTTTTTGTGCATCTGATCCTAATGATGAGGTCGCTCTCCCTGAATGCTATATCACCTGCCCCCAAAGCTCACCCTGACTGATCTCTTCTGGAATCTGGGATTAGGTCGCCCACCCATAAAGCTCTGTAAAATGCAGCCTTAAAGGCCACGCCAAAGAGCGTGGCTTCATAGTTGTCCCTGCAGATGTCATCCAGCACTCTAACTAGTCTAAGCAATGGGGGGTGGGGGGAGAGTGACTGGGGCCCACTCATCTACCTGCCAACCCCATTGTCGAGACCAGCTCTTGGTCATCCTGAGGGTGACTCAAGCAAGCGCATCCAGCGATCCCACCCATCCCTCCTTTCTTGGATGAACAGCAGGATCGCCACAATGCCCAGAGGCACATGGAAGTTCATTGCCTCTTGGGCCCTCCTGGGTGGGGACCTGCCCAGGGACTTCCCTTGTGGGGCATGGCCAAATACTGGACCCCACTCGGTTCACTGGATCCGTAGGGAGGAGCAAGAAAGGGCCCTGGGCTGTGCACCAGCCACTAGCTACAGGCCTTCCCTTGGGGTGCCCGTCCACCTGCTTGTTGGCTGCAAAGGGGTCCCACACAAAGGAGGCAGATGGAAGGGAAAAGGGGCAGGAGATGCTGCCCACCAGGCAGAGGGGTAGGGTAGGCTGTTTGGTGATGCTGTGAGTGGTCCCAGGAACTCCTCTCAAAGGAGCTCCTCTCACTGTTGGGCAGGACTGTGCAAGGCTGCTCACGCATCCTGCTCCTCAGAGATCACCAGCCAGAATAAGGAAATGGCCAGTGATCTCAAAATGGGCACTTGAAAGCCTCGCAAGATGAGGCGTCCCTTTGCACCGAAAGCGGTGGTTGCTAGGCAACCTCTGCTAGGCTGCAGAACCCTTGCAGCCTTCGGACCCAAGTCTCTGCTCCTTCCCAATTATTGGAGCAGGACAAAGTTCACTCCCCTCTGAGTCGGGGAGTGAGCTAATGGCGTGACCCATTCCCTGCTGTTGGCTCCCAACTGGCCCCAAGCCTTCTGATATTCCGGCGAAGATGTAAAACCTGGCTGTTTGCCCAGGCCTTTGGGGAGGGTGGGTTAATGGGGTTTTATCTCCCCTACCCTATTTATTGTTTTAAAGGTTTCCCAGGCCCTGTTTTAATACTTTATGTGTTTTAAATGTTTTATATATATTTTATATATTTGTTTTGTTGGAAGCCGCCCCGAGCTGTTCTCAGGAGGGGCGGGGTATAAATCTAGAAATAAATAAATATAAATAAATAAACTCTTGACAGTTAGTCAAAGGTTCCATCCTGCAACCTACTTAGCTAATAGCCATTAATGGACCTATACTCCAAAACTTATCCAATCCTTTTTTAAACCCAGCTATGCTTCTGACCTTGACCACATCCTCTGGCAACAAATTCCATCAGTTAACCGTGCATTGTCTGAAGAACTACGTTATTCTATTTGTTTTAAATCGGCTGCCAGTAAGTGTCATGGAGTGTTCCCTAGTCCTAGTACTGTTTGAGAGGGTAAATAAATAACCACTCCCTGTTTATTCATTCCACTCCACTCATCATTTTATAAAATTCTGTCGTATCACTTCTCAGACATCTCCAAGATGAAGAGCCTAACCTATCAAGCCTCTCCACATATGAAAACCATTCCATACGCTTGATCATTTTTGTTGCCCTTCTCTGTACTTTTTCCAGTTTGACTTTTTTGAGAAAGTACTGAGAAACCAAAGTACCAAACCTTAAAGTACCAAATTATGGGAGACAAATGTTGCAAGATCCAATACAAATATGGATATTCATTTCCATGAATATGGCCCTTTTCACGCAGACACTCTAACACTGATAAAATGGGTGTTACATTTTATTATACATGTTGCAGGGCTGCATGTGTGCGCTATGGGTGCCCTGCAACATGTATAATAAAACGTAACACTCATTTTATCAGTGTTAGAGTGTCTGCGTGAAAAGAGCCTATCACTTTATTCTGCTGCCAGGAGGGCTGGGGTGACTTGACCTTGTTCCCAAGTTGGCTGGGCTGGAGACGGGGAGTAAGGGCTCATAGAATCAGGCCAACAGATTCCTGTGGAATTTTCAAAATTTTTACACCAGATAATTGGGCCCCTAAAAATGAATATCCAAACTGCCTCTGCTAATTTGAAGAGGCATATTCATTTCAGCCTTTGTGGAAGGAAGGAAGAAGAGATAAAGGAGAATTGATTGAAGGGTTTAAAATAAGGTGTACTTTCATAAACCTTACCTGATTGGCATATCAAGACACTGCTGTACCATAAATGATCTAAATGATGGATATTTTAATAACCTTTTCAAGCACGGACTCAGGCTACTTTTGCCTTTGCTGCTAGCCGTGAAACAAGTGTGATTTCTGCTTTTCAGCAGGAATAGATGAGTGAGGTCCTTCCCTTTGAAACTTCCTTCACGATATTTTATGAAGTGCAAGTATCCTCCAGGAGCATTTTTATGTCAAATGTTTGTGGGCTCCCACTCCCAACAACATCTATACAAAGGATTCATGTTGTGTAGCCAGCATTTTGCCAGAACACCAGTAGGGTTCTGAAGGGTTGGTATTTTCTCCCATTGCTTTAGCAAGAAATATAGGGAAAGAAACATTTGAAGGACACAATTTAAAACACAGCTGAAGAGCATTAGTGTTTGGGGTCCTATCGCGACAAGTGGTTTGTTGTTAAATGGAGCTGCATGGTTTACCCGGTCCCGCACATATCATGTAATCTCATCACAGCCACTAGCACACTCGTCAATTTATTTTAAAAGAAAAAAGAAAAAGAAAAAAAAGAAGGCAGTTAAATATCTGGGCCCCAAATATCTGAAAGACTGCCTCCCCTCTGACATTCTGCTGTGGCCTCTGAAGTCAGCCAAGAGCATCCATGTGCAGATACCATCTGCCCTTCAAGTTCACACAAAGAGGATGCACACCTATGGAACTCCTTTCCCTTGGAGGTTTGTCTAAACCTGAGCGTACTCATGTTCAGGAGGCAATGTAAGACCTTTTTGTCTGGCCAGGCATTTGGCAGGCAGGGATAGGGGTAGGGGAGTTATAGGTTTTGGAATTTTTATTTGCTTTTACTTGGATTTATTTGAGTATTTTGATATTTTTATTTTATTGATTTATTTATAAATATTTTTTAGACACCCCCCTCATGCCCACAGCATCTCGGGGCAGCTTACAACAACTGACAAATACAATAAAATTCCATAAAAACAATATTTTTAAAACAACTTCATCAGTAATTTTAAAAAACAATATCCCATATCCAACCCCCCACCCCCAAAACTACCCCACCCTCCCCTCCTCCCCTCCGAAGGCCTGGGCAAACAGCCAGGTCTTGCAGGCTCGACAAAGCGCCAGCAGACCTGGGGCCAGGCAGGCTTCCTCCAGGAGGGAGTTCCAGAGTCGCGGCCCGGCCACCGAGAACGCCCTCTCCATTGTAGCCCCCCGTCTCACCCGGGGGACTTCCAAAAAGGCGCCCCCAGTGGACTGAAGGGATCGCTCTGAGGCAGGGAGGGTAAGATGGTCCCCGAGGTATGAGGGGCCCAGACCATGTAGGGCTTTATAGATCAATACCAACACCTTGAAACTGGCTCGGTACGCTATAGGCAGCCAGTGCAGAGCACAGAGCACAGGTGTTATGTGTTCCCGTCACCCAGTCCCCATAAGGAGATGGGCCAACGCATTCTGCACTAACTGCAGCCTCCGAACCAGAAACAAGGGAAGCCCCACGTAAAGCGCGTTGCAGTAGTCCAGCCTCGAGGTGATGAAGGCATGGATGAGAGTGTCCAGGTTGGGCCTGGAGATGTATGGACAGTGCCTCCTTACTAGATACAGCTGGCGGAAGGTGGCTTTAGCCACCGCTTCCACCTGCCGATCCAGATGGAGGTCCAAATCCAACACCACCCCCAGACTCCAGACCTGCTGGGCTACAGGAGGGCAGACCCCACCACCACCGGAGGAGGAGACAGCACCCCCCTCACCCTTCCCACCACTATGACCTCCGTCTTATCGGGATTAAGTTTCAGTCTGCTCTGCCGCATCCAATCCGCCACGGCCTCCAAACATTAGGAAAGCAATGAGACCACAGGACCTGGGTCAGTTGAAAACCAGAGGTACAGCTAAGTATCATCAGCATATTGGTGACATTGCACCCCGAACCCTCTCACGATCTCCCCCAAGAGCTGCATATACACATTAAACAATAATGGAGACACGATCGAACCTTGAGGAACGCCGCAGCATAAAGCCCAGGGGCTTGATGTTTCAGCCCCCAACACCACCCGCTGACTTCTCCCTGAGTGGAATCACCTGAGGACAGTCCCGTCCAGACCCTCCAGGTCTCACAACCATCTCAACAGCAGCCCATGGTCCACAGCGTCAAACGCGGCTGAGAAATCTAGCAGGATCAGAAATGTTGAACATCCTGCATCCATCTCCCGGTGGAGATCATTCACCAAGGCCACCAATGCCGTCTCAGTACCATAGTCAGCGTGGAACCCAGACTGAAAAGAGTCAAGGAAACCGATGTTATCCAAATGCGCCTGGAGCTGCAGTGCCACTGCCCGTTCAATAGCCTTCCCTAAAAAGGGAAGATTAGAGGCAGGTCGGTAGCTGGCGAGTGTGTCCACATCCAAAGATGGCTTCTTCAGCAGGGGGCGCACCACAGCCTCCTTGAGACTTGGTGACAACCTCCCCTGCTGAAGGGATGCATTCACTACCCTCGCCAGCACCATCCCCAAAGTGTCCCTGGAGGCTTTCACCAACCAGAATGGGCATGGATCTAATTCACAACTAGTGGCTCTAACAGACCCCATGACATTCACCACATCGGTTGGCATCACTTCCTGAAACTCATCCCAGAAAGATCGGCCAGACGGCGCCTCCATAACCTCATGCTCCTCACCTACTGCTTTCAATCCAGTGTCAAAGGGTTTATGGGTTTTATGTATCTTTAATTATGTTTTTATGTGTTGAAACCCACCCTGAGCCTTGGTGAGAAAATATGAATGAATGAATGAATGAATGAATGAACGAACGAACGAGATAGATAGATAGCTAGATAGATAGATATTGGTGTATGACATACACTGTATGTGAACTTTGCCTTATCAACTAAACTGTGATCAGTACCATGCAGGGTACCACATTTCACCAACCTGGTGTCCAGGACTCACATCAGGAATCTCATTTTACAGAGAGGAAACTAAGACTGAGAGATCCTGCTCAAGGCCCATATTTGAACTTGGCACTCACAGCTGCAAATCCACCATGCTATCCACAAGTTAAAGGGATATTGGTTCAATGCAATTGTGCAAAATTAGATTAATTCACATGACACTTTCTCAACCATCGGAAGATAGATTTACATGGCCCCTGCTGGCATAAGTAGGCACAGTTCACTGGCAACATCAGCAGTAAATTTGTCTGCTGGCCTTGAAGGTTTAAATTTATATTAAACAATTGCCTAAATGATTTTCTGTAGCTAGAGAAATCTTTCATATGTTTCCTCAATGAGCAAAAATCTTTCCCAGGAGGTTTCACATTTAGATCTTATGGTTCTTCATAAGTCTGACTTCACAAGTCTGTTTTTGTTACGTTTGTGTCCCTTTTCAGGTGTAACCAGCTGCTACAAGAAAATGCATGGAAAGTTTCCAAGCACAGAGCTTGATTCACACCAAAGTTACATGCCATGGTCCCAGCAGGGTGTTTCCAACCCGTAAGTCTCTCATTGCAACCTGTAAATTCATTGCCGTCTTCAGCTGTTTTCACTAGCATCATCTGATCGCATTTTTTGAATCGAAAAAATATTCTGTAGAAGCAGAGGGTGGTAGGTTGTTAATAATCATACAACACAGTTTCCACACCCTGTCCCAAGAGACACTTTCAAAGAGGCGTTAAGAGAAGCTGGGGAGATCTATTACTGAGTGAAGTAATTGTTACCCTTGGGTGCAAAAGAACGGATTTGTGACTCCTTTGTATACCAGAATCCAAAAGCACCTAGGTCTTTGTTACAATCATTTTGTCTTCAACAAACAAAAGGGAAGATCCTCACATATTCAAAGCTACAAATGTTGGGCTCACACTGTTTTGTTTTGTTTTGTTTTGTTTTGTTTTTCCATGATAGGAAGTAATCATTAAAATAACCAAAGGATTGGATGTCACTGATGGTAGCCATAAAAACATTCTTTCCTTGGGAGGTAGATATTTGTCCATATAGTGATCATGATGCAACCCATAGCTCCTTTTTTATACATATGTGTAGACAGATGCAAAATATGTTACATTTATGTTTTTTCACTGTGGTACTTAATAGATACAATATAACAGCCTGATCCTGCATTCCACATTTAGACTGAACCCATGTTCACTTCATTTCCTGATTTAGCAAAAATTACTGGGGTATATGCCTGTTCTCACCTTCCTTAGTGCTCCTCTGCAGTGACCTGGCAGAACAGAACCACCTTCAAGAGATCATCAAGGAAGAATTTACTTAACCACTCTAACCTAACCAACCTCACTATGAGGGTATCATGGTTGTGGGCAACATGGGCTACACTATGGCCCTTTTTAAATGGACCGTGGGGGCGGGGGTGGGGGGTGTGCCACAGTGTGAGGGCAGCGCATGGGGGATGGTTACATGGGCGCACACCCGTCTCCACCCACCTCCACCGATCTCTACACATGGAGCAACTGCCATTTTTGCCAGTTGGTCCAGCATGGGGGGATGGGGGAAGATGGGGGAGATCAGAGATGCGTGGGAGCACACATGCACCCCCACCCACCAGCCATGGTGTTTACATGGGACTCCCGCATGCATGCCCACGCAGGCACCCATGTGTGCATTGCGTGGGGGCATCTTGTGTAAAAAGGGCCGATGTCAGTCCATCCTTAATTTCCGGGTGGTGAATTAAGGCACATCAGTTTCTTTGGCCTACAGTACACAAAGGATCAATGTGGCCATCACATCTGACTTCTCCAGCCCAATGGATCAGGTACCCATTCACAGTTGGGTGGACTGAAGTTGGACATCCAGTTGACAACAAGGAGAACTTAGTCCTTCAGCGATGCAGTTGAATGCCTTAACCACTCGGCCACCACACATTGCTACCCTCTATTTTCCAAATGTTTTGCCAGCATGACCTCATTTTGAGATTTAAATAAAATCCATACGAGTAGACAACAACAAAGACATGCATAGTGTCTCCAGTTCCAATCAGGGATATGACCCCATCTGCATAGACATATCAATAACAACCATTTTGTCCGCAACAAATGAAAGGGAGGACATTCAGGGCTATGGACATTCATCTGTCTATTATATATATTTTTGTCAGTTGAGGTCTTAATACGCAGCTTGGGAACCTCTATTCTATTTCTCACCTTTCACAGTTGACCATAGGAGGTAGAGTATAAGAGGTAGTTCTGAGACTACTCTGGCTTACATCAGGAGAAAATGATCTCTGCACAGCACAAGGACACCTGAAGGACAACAGAGGCTCAACCATAGAGCTGAAATAGGTACCTGATTTATTACCCACATGGGTAATACCCACAATGCCCACGCTGAAGACAACAGGTTACAGCATAGAGTTAGTTTAAAAACCTATGCCATGGCTGTGAGGGCAGCAAAGAAGGGTTTCTTTGCTACCATCAAAGCATCTGCTACGTCTCGTCCAGCTGAGCTTTTTCAGGTGGTGAAGGGGCTAGTCAGTCCGGCCTGTCTCCGCCTGGAACTGGAGTCTTCCAGTGCTCGCTGTGACCTATTTATTGACTATTTTGTGGATAAAATTGCTTGCATCCACCACAACTTCGACACTGCACTTGATACAGTAGGAGAACCAGAGGTTATGGATGCCCCGGTTTGTCCGGTTTTGTGGGATCAGTTTCAGTGGGTATCAACCGCTGATGTGGAGTTTGTGCTTGGGGCTGTTAGAGTCACATTTTGTGAACTGGATGCATGCCCGTCCTGTCCTGCCGGGAGACCTTGGGGCCATTGCTGGTGGGGGTGGTCAATGCCTCCCTTCAGAAGGGCAGTGTTCCAGGCTGCCTCAAGGAAGCTGTGGTGTGGCTTCTGCTCAAGAAGCCATCGCTTGACGCTGACTCCCTGGCCAGCTATCAGCCAGTCTCTAACCTACCCTTTTTAGGGAAGGTTATTGAGTGGGTTGTGGCACAGCAGCTTCAGGGGCATCTGGACCGCATCAGTTTTCTGGTTCCCTTGCAGTTTGGTTTTTGCCCAGGTTATGGCACTAGGGATGTGCAAATGCGGTTCAGATGTTCGGAGTTCAGACCGAACTTGGTCTGTTCAGACAACTGAACCAAATGTCCAAACTGAACTCGAAAACGACCGAACAGTTCAGTCATGTTCGGGTGAGTTCAGATGAGTTCGGGGCAGGAAAAACATGACTGGAAGACCCATTTGGGTGGGGAAAACATGACTGGAAGGGGGAGGTAACTGAGGAGCAGACTTCCTGGCACCAGGGGTGGAGACCAGGGATGGTCTCAGGGCCAAATGATACAGATACTGAAAAAAAAATCTTCAAATTCAGTATAGATATCGGTACCGATAGCACTATTTCGAATGTTGACCGAACCGAACTCTGCCGAACCAAACAACCAAAACCGAACTCGTTTTTTGAACCAAACAACTGAACGGCCAAACATCCAAACTGCGTTCTGTTTGCACATCCCTATATGGCACTGAGACACTTTGTTCGACAACCTTCACTGTGAATTGGACTACTCTATTGCTTTCGTTAGATCTATCTGCTGCCTCTGACATGGTTGACCACAAGATGTTGCGTTTGGGTTTGGGTTTGGGTTTTTGGTTTTTGTCCCCTGCAGGACCGTGTCGGGGTGAGCAGGATTGTTCTTGAATGGTTCCACACTTTCTTGACTGGAAGAAATCAGCAATTGGTACAAGTGGATTATTCTTCATGTTCCCGGGATCTCACATGTGGAGTACTACAAGGATCTATTCTGTCCCCTCTCCTGTTCAATGTGTATATGCAGTCTTTGAGCAAGGTCGTGAGGGGGTTTGGTGCTCGGTGTCATCAATATGCTGATGACACCCAACTTTACCTCTCATTTTCAACTGACCCAGGCCCGGCAGTCTCGGTGCTTACTCATTGCTTGTCAGCTGTGGGGGACTGGATGAGGATGAGCCACCTGAGGCTGAATCCTGACAAGATGAAGGTGATGCTGGTGGGGGGGAGAGGTTGGAGGCTCCATCATTGATGGGGTTTGTCTCTCCCTGGTCCCTCAGGTTCAAGGTCTGGGGGTGCAGCGTCTTCGGCCATATGTTTCAGACTCTGACCTTGCCACTATCATCCATGCCTTCATCACCACAAGATTAGACTACTGTAAATGCTCTATGTGGGGCTCCCCTTGGTGACAATCCAGAGGTTTCAGCTAGTGCAGAATGCAGCAGCCTGTCTCCTTATGGGGATGGGTCGCGGCAAGCATATGACACCGGTGCTTTGTTCTCAGCATTGGCTGACTATAGTCTTTTGGGACCAATTCAAGGTGTTGGTTCTTGCCTATAAAGTCCTACATGGTCTGGGCCCCACCTATCTGCAGAACCATCTCATCCCTTGGGTAGGGGCAGAGCATGAGTTCATGGCCACCATGACAAACATGGGACTGTCTCAGGTGGTTGTTGGCCTGACACATGATGGAAGGCATACCCTAGACCTGATATTTTGCACCAGCCTTGAGGCGGGGAATTGGTTGGTTGGGGATGTGCCAGCTGTGCCCTTGTCATGGACAGATCATTACCTCCTTCAGGCTGGTGTCCTTGTGCATTTCCTGCCCCCAGAAAGGTGCAGAACCACTTCAGTTGGTTTGTCACCAGAGATTTATGGAACCAGAGAGGTTCCGGAATGCTCTTGGGTAGTTACCCTTCGATCTCGATAACCATCTGCCCGATGACCTCGTGGCTCTCTGGAATACTCTGCTGACTGAGGCCATCAAGCAAACGGCTCCTAGATGTCTGCTCCCAGAGCACCGGCAACACAGATCCCCCTGGTTTACGGATGATCTGCTGTGGCTGAAATATAAAGGGTGGCAGCCGGAGCGACAGTGGCACTGTACTCATGCTGAAGCTGACCGATTGTGGCATAGAGTTAGTTTAAGAACCTATGCCATGGCTCTGCAGGCAGCAACTGAGAGGTTCTTTGCTGCTCTCATAGCGTCCCTGAAGTCATGTCCAGCTGAGCTTTTCCAGATGATGAGAGGGCTGGTCAGTCCGGCCTCCCTCTGCCTGGAACTGGATTTTTCCAGTGCCTGCTGTGACATGTTTGTCAACATTTTCATGGATAAAAATCACTCGAATTCACCATGACTTCAACGCCATATTTGATGCAGTAGAAGCCCCATCTTGTCCTGTTTTATGGGATCAGTTTCATTGGGTATCGTCCGCTGATACAGGGGATATCCTTGGGGCAGTTTGAGCTACCTGTTGTGAACTGGACCCATGCCGGGTGTGCCCATCATGGCTGATCAAGACCAGCCAGGAGATGCTGGGACCATTGCTGGTGGAGGTGGTCAATGACTCCCATAGGGAGGGCAGAGTACCAGGCTGCTTCAAGGAGGCGATGGTGTGGTCTCTGCTCAAGAAACCATTGTTTGATATAGACTCCCTGGCCAGCTATCGGCCAGTCTCTAACCTTCTGTTTTGGGGGAATATAACCTTTTTAGGGGGGGGTTATTGAACAGGTGGTGGCTCAGCAGCTTCAGGGGCATCTGGAGTGTGTGAGTTTTCTGAAACCCTAGCAGTCCAACTTTTGTCCAGGTTTTGGCACTGAGACTGCACTTGTGACTTTGGTCGACAACCTCCCCCATGAGCTGGATCAGGTTTGGTGTTGACCCATTTGATCCTGTTAGATCTCTCTGCTGCATCTGATACCATTGACCACGAGATGCTGGTGACCCACTTGCGGGACCGAGCTGGGGTGGGCAGAATTGTTCTCAAATGAGCTCTCCTTCCTGGCCAGGAGAGCTCAATGGGTGGTGCTGGGGGATTGCTCGTCATCTCCCTGGGACCTCATGTGTGGAGTCCCACAAGGTTCTATTCTGTCCCCTCTCCTGTTCAACAGGTACATGCAGCCATTGGGTGAGGTTGTGAGAGGTTTTGGGGTGCAGTGTCATTAGTATGCTGATGAAACCCAACTTTACCTCTCAGCGTACCGAGCCAAATTCAAGGTGTTAGTATTGATTTACAAAGCCCTGCACGGTCTGGGCCCCTCATATCTCGGGGACCGCCTCGCCCTCCGAGCCTCAGAGCGATCCCTTCGGTTCACCAGGGGCGCCTTTTTGGAGGTCCCCCGTGTAAGACGGGGAGCCACAATGGAGAGGGTGTTCTCAGTGGCCGGGCCGCAGTTATGAAATTTCCTCCCAGCGGAGGCTCGCCTGGCCCCAGGCCTGTTGGCCTTTCGATGTGTCTGTAAGACTTGGCTGTTTGCCCAGGCCTTTGGAGGGGAAGGGGATAGGGGGGCAGGGGTTGTTTTTTAGTGATGTTTTTAAATTGCTGGGGGCTGATTTATTGTTTTTTATTGTTATATTGGATTTTATAATATTGTATGCCACCCTGAGATGCCGTAGGCATGAGGGGGCAGCTAACAAATGGAATGAAATAAAATAAAATAAATAAATTTTCAGCTGACCCAGGCCCAGCAGTCTCAGTGCTTATGTGGTGTCTGGTGGTTGTGGGGAATTGGATGAGGGCAAGCCATATGAAGCTGACTCCCCAAAAGACAGAAGTGATGCTGGTGGGAGAGGCTGAGGGAGTGATGACCCATGTAATTGATGGGCTTTGCCCTTCATTGGTCCCTCAATTTCATAGTCTGGGGGTGTTCCTCTATTCACAGCTCCACCTGGATTACCAGTTGGTGACTATGGTGAGGAGTGCATTCCGCCAACTACATCCGGTGCAACGGTTTGGGCCATATGTCTTGGACTCCAACCTGGCCACCATCATCCATGCTTTCATCAACTCAAGACTGGATATTGCAATGCACCGTACGTGGGGCTACCCTTAGTAATGGTCCGGAGACTGCAGCTGGTGCCGCATGCAGCGGCCCATCTCTTTACAGGGTCAAGTCGCCGTGAGCACATTACACCAGTGGTCCGTTCTTTGCACTGGCTGCCTATAGTCTTCCAGACCTGATTCACGGTGTTGGTTTTGATCTATAAAGTCCTACACAACCTGGGCCCTGACTACCTTCAGGACAGCCTCATGCCCTAGGCCCTTGATCAGCCCCTGCCGTTGGCTGGGCGTGCCCTTCTCAAGGCCCCCCAGGTATCTTGGGTGGTGACTATGGGAAGGGTGCCCGGGGGCCCTCTGGGGGACACGGTCAGACCACCCCCACCCAACCACTCCCATATCCCCACAGGGCACGGCATGCCCCAGCACCTGCAATAGGCGGGCAAGGAGGACAGTGGAGAGCAGCCCAGGGAGCAGCCGGAGGTCCCAGGTGAAGCACACCGGCAAGTGGGGGGTGGGAGAGGGCACCGGTGGAGGCCAGGTGGGGGAACTGGGGCACGCTGTGCTGGGGAGGGGGGGCCTGGGCACAGGGGTATGCTGGGGGAGGGCACCATCCACCAACCTGAGGGGGGGGCCACAAACCCCAAGCCATGCCATGGAATAGGAGGCAAGTGGCTGGGACACCTAACCAGCCCCTACTGTGTACCCCAACAGGGCGACTTGACGGGTCCCAGGAAGCCAGCCCCGTGCCCCCAGTGCAATGGATGAGGGGGCACGGGTACGGCACCAGAGGGAGGAGTGTTGGAAAAACAGCTCCAGACGACATCACCTTTTGCACCAACAAACCCTAATGACCACTAAGGGCATTGGGAGTAGAGATAGTGAGTTAGTGTGTATGTCACTTTAACCTTTCCTGATCTCTGCTTCTAAGACCCTCCCAGGTGGGATGTGCCCAGGAGGTTCCACTGGACTTCCTCTTTCTTCCTGACCTTTCTCCGTTCCTTCTTCTCTCTCTGACCTTCAACATGACCGGCCACCATGCTGGTGGCAGCTAGCTAGTAAGACCTAGCGATAGGCCTTTCCTATCACAATGTACTTCTCAATAAAGAAGATTATTTTAATCTAGAAACAATCTCCAAGATGTTGATTACTAGAGGTGGGACCCCGGGGCAATTACCGGATACCGGATTTACCGGTTTTCCGGTTCTCAAAGAACCGGATTCTCGGATTAAATCCGGTATCCGGTACCGGTTTTATTTCATTGATTTCAATGGGGCACTGTGTCCCCATTGAAATCAATG
>QEPC01008364.1:4935069-4948966 GCA_003113815.1 Sphenodon punctatus | reverse complement strand
GCCGCCACCGCACCCGGAGCTCCGCAAAGGTACAGCACTGTCAACTTTAGTAGGGGTGATCCCTGGGGGGATCACCCCCGGGGATGGGGGAGAAGGGGGGGACTTGGCACAGGGAGGTGGGTGGTGGTGGGGCACCTGTAGGTGGTGGTACCAATAAATGTACGGGCACCACAGTCACCTCCGTGGTTCTGTTCATGGGCCCGGGGCTGGGGGCAGGTGGGTGTCGATGGGCGCACCCAGGGTGCTGCTGGGGACCCCGGGATGGTGGAGATGGGGGTGTGCGCCCTCATGCCTCGGCTTCCCAGCTGATCTGCCTGGCCAGGGCTGCTCAGATGCACTTTGTGTACCGGTACTCCCGCGGGTTCTCTGCATTCACATAGAGGGGCACAGGGTAGTTGAGGGCAGCCCCATCTGTCGCGCACATGTTGTGCAGCACACAGCAGGCTCCGATCACCAGGGCCAAGGTCTCCACCGTGTAGTCCAACCAGCCCGCAAGGCTCCTCCAGCACTGCTTGAGGGCCCCAAAGGCCCTCTCGACCATGGTCCTGCTCGCGCACAGGCGAGTATTGAAGAGCGCCTCTACTGGGTTCCTGGTGACCGGGTATGACTTCATCAGCCAGCGGATAAGTGGATAGGCCGGGTCCCCCAGGATGCAGGGGGGCATCATCACCCCCTCAATCTGGGTCATCCCCATGTCCGCGAAGTCCCTGCGCTACATCCGGGCATAGAAGGGAGAGATGGTCATGATTCGGGCATCGTGGCTGCAACCAGAGTGGCCCATGTAAATGTCTATAAACCGTCCCCGGTGATCCACGACTGCCTGCAGCTGCAGGGAGTGGTACCTGCGTCGATTGACATATTCTGAGGCCTCCCCAGTGGATGGGCGGAGGATCTCAATGTGGGTGCCATCCACAGCACCCATGCAGTTGGGGAATCCTCCAGCTGTGAAGCCAGCCATCACAGTCTCCTGGTTCACCAGCTGGATCGCTCGATCCAGGAGCACGCACTCCACCGCCTCACAGACATCTCGCAGGACGGTGCTCACCCCAATGCCGAAGTGCTGCGTGACAGAGCGGCAGGAGTCGGGTGTTGCAAGGGCCCAGACCCCGATGACCACCCGCTGGACCATGGGAATGGGGGCCCGCATGGGAGTGTCCCATCTCTCCAGCCAGGGCATTAACAGCTCGGAGAGTCACAGGAGGACATGCATGTCCATCTGAAAGTGCGCTCTCCAGGTGGCCTCATCCCATTGGGCCAGGGCCCTGGCCCACCACCCCTGTGCCCGCTCTGTGACCCATACCCACTGTTATAGGATGGGACCTGTGGCGCCCCGCACCATGGTCGCACCCTGACACCCAGGCTCGGGGCCCCGAGTCACCCTGGCTTCCCCCCATGCTGGCAGGCCCAGCTCCTGCAGGGCAAGTGGGGCAGGGAGACTGCGGGTGGCCCAATGCGTGCACCAGCGTGCCCTGCAGCGGGCCTGGTGAATGGTCCAGCCTGTGCCCAGGCATGCGGGCAGCAGTTGCATTCCTGCTGTCATCACCTCCCACCTCTCTGTGTCGACTGCTTGCTGTCCTGGGTGCCCTGATTAGTTTGTAGGCTGTCCTGTCTGTGTGCTCTGTTCCAGCAGCTGGGCTGGGTCCGCACCCCATGCCTCGCTCTGTGGCCGCGCAATGTTGCAGCCTGTGGCCTTATCACTTGGCCTTGGAGCTCCCCTGTTTCCCCTCCTGTCCCTCCAGGGATTGTGGGGGCCCCCCTTTCTTTGCAGTTAGTATCAGGCACTTGCTGGACCATGGCTGGCCGTGCTTCCCCAGGGCTCATGGGTCCCAGCACCCCAGGTGCCCCGCGTAACTGGACCTTCCATGAGACCAGGGCCCTGTGTGACCTGTGGCATTCCCCAGCCATGCAATTGCTCCTGAGATGCCTGGACAGTCTCATAGGTGCCTACAAGAGTATGAGCTCAGGCCTGCGGTACTATGGCCATGTGGCGAGTGCCCGCAATTACTGGCTGCACGCAGAGACGCTGGGCCTGTGTCCCTTTCCCAATGGGCACATCCCAGAGATGAGGTGCTCATACGTGGGGTGGTCAACGGCGGAGACCATGTCTACCCTCTCTGTGTGCAGCCTGACTGCCTACATGGTCTGTCTGGCAGAGGGGGGCCCTGGCCTGGCTGTGTCCTTCTTTGGCTGTGTTCATGGTGCCCGAGGTTACCAGTGGTCTCGTGGGGCGATCTATCACCACCTGTTGGAGCTGGGTCACCTTCCGTGGCCCCCACCTGCTGACTATGGCTTGTCAGAGCCCTCTGAAGCGGATGTGTCAGCGCTGGCCGGTGTGTGGTCCTGATCTGATGTTCAGGTGGGGCTCTCCACTCAGGATCCCTTCAAGTCTTACTACCTGGTCGCCCACCACATGTCTGAGCTGGACTTCCATTGGGGCTTGCTTCAGTGACCCCACTTCGTGCACCTGGTGGGCCACTCGGCCCCGGGCCCCTTCGTGGCCCCCTGCAGCTGGGTGTGAGGCCCCCCTCTGTGCCTTCCGGACCCTGGATACCAGCCACGGTGAGCACTCCCACCTCTGCCCTGGTGCCGTGAGTCACTGCCCCGTCTCTCCCTGATGTTCCTGGCTCGCTGCTGTGCTGGCTAGTTCCTGGGGTTCTGCTGCCCCTGCCTGTGGCTCTGGGTCCCCTCTGAAGCCCCCCCCCTCCGTCCGCCTCTGCAACAGGTGTTCCCCTCCATGGCTGCCTTCTCCTGTGGCTGTGTCCTGAACTGTGTACCGGCTCCCAGAGCCCCGGGTGCCACTGTCCTTCATGCTCCAGCCTTGATCCCTTCTGTGCCCGGGACACACACACACACACCCGGGTGCCTGAGTGACCGTGGGGTTCCGGGGGGCCCAGACCGGGCCTCCAGGCATCCTCCCGGGGGGGGGTGTTGCTGGACCGGCTGCCCTGCTCCTCATCTCCATCTCACCTCCTTTCCATCCATCGCACCCTCACCGGCGCGTGTGATCCCTGACAGTAGTGGTGGGACCCCGGGCCCATTACCGGCTACCGGATTTACTGGTTACCGGTTCTACGAAAACTGGATTCCCAGATTAAATCCGGTATGCCGGTACCGGATTTATTTCATTGGTTTCAATGGGGCGCTGTGTCCCCATTGAAACCAATGAAATAAATTCCTCCTCCTCCCCCTCCCCCTCCCAGGCTGCGCGGGTGGAAGGGGGGACACCCCCCACCCACCCTGCCCAGCCTGGATTTTTGTTTTAAAAAAGAAAAGAGTAAGACCCAGAGGCGAGGCGAGGCGACCCCCCAGCACCAGCGGCCGCGGCGTCCCTGCAGCCGCCGGTAAGTATGACCCGATCCCTGGGGGGGGTGTTTAACACCCCCCCAACCCCCCAGGGATCACCCCTACTAAAGTTCAGTGCGCTTACCTTGCGGAGCTCCGGCGGCGGCGGCGGGCGGTCCGGCGGCCTCAGCGCCGGCTGTGGCTGCCGGCGTCAGAGACGCTCTAGGCCTTCCGGGGAACTTCCGGGTTTCCCCGGAAGGCCTAGAGCGTCTCTGACGCCGGCAGCCACAGCCGGCGCTGAGGCCGCCGGACCGCCCGCCGCCGCCGGAGCTCCCAAAGGTAAGCGGCAAGCGCACTGTAGGGGTGATCCCTGGGGGGGTGGGGGTGTTAAACACACCCCCCCAGGGATCGGGTCATACTTACCGGCGGCTGCGGGGACGCCGCGGCCGCTGGTGCTGGGGGGTGGGCTCGCCTCGCCTCACCTCTGGGTCTTACTCTTTTCTTTTTTAAAACAAAAATCCAGGCTGGGCAGGGTGGGGGGGGGTGTCCCCCCTTCCACCCGCGCAGCCTGGACTCGGGGAGGGTTTTTTTTAAAAAAACTTTTTTGCTGGGGCTAGTTTTTTTACATTGCAGCCATTTTTAAATGGCTGCAATGTAAAAAAATCCGGTACCCCGAAATCCGGTACCGGGTCCGGATTACCGGGTCGAATCCGATAATGCCGGTACGCCCGACACCGGCATTATCGGATACCGGATTCTACCGGTTTCCCACCCCTACCTGACAGCCTCCTGGACCATTCCCGGGCCACTCCCTGGTCTGTGTGGCCTACCCTGTGACTGTGCTGTGCCCCTGGGGGTCCCCCCATTCCAGGACTGCCTGTGTTGCTGTGGGGGTGCCCATGCAGGCTATGCTGTTGTTGGGGTTCTGTTTGCCGTTCCCCGTGTCCTGCCCTGTTTTAATCTTTTTATCCTTGAGCCCTTGATGTGTTTATGCTGGGTTTTTATTATATTTTAATGCTTTTAATTGTAAGCCACCCTGAGCTGCTGAAGGCAGGTTGGGGCAGGATATCAAATATTTTAATAAATAAATAAATACATTTGGAGTAGTGTCTCGAGTACCTAACTTTGTGCCTGAGTACCGATCAGGTACCTGATTACCCAGAAAATAGGGTTTTAGCGTTATACGGGATGTGCCAATTTACCATTTAAAGGTAAATCAGCAAATTGGTATGGGGAAATAGTGAAAATGGGAATGGTAGCTTGAAAACACTGGTACCAGAAGATGGTATTCCGAGACCAGAAGTCGGTAAATCAGGACAGTGGCTTTGGTGTTTGACTTGGATACAGGAAAGCATGGTTCAAATCCCATCTTAAACATGACTTCACTGGGTGACCTTGGTCAAGCTGCTGTCTCTCAGCCTCAGTTCCCATATGGAAAATGGGAATAATAATGACCTACCACAGAGGGCAAACTACATAAGGAGTGTGAAGCACTTTGAACATGGAAAGAGCAATAATAATAATAATTCATTAATAAACATATCTAACATCCACATGACTCATCCATTTTCTGTAGGGAAGCTTCTTTATCCATGCCAGTCTGGATCACTGAGACAAATAGTTATTTTTACATGCTATAAAAAAAACACTGACTCTACAGAAATTAGAATAATAATTAGTGATAATAATGCAAGAGAGCAAGACTGGGTATCAAAGGTATCAAACTGTTATGTTTAAATAATTACCATGGGTATTAAGATGATGAGGAAAGTCATCTATCATTGTTCATAGTGTAAGCAATAATGTTAGGAAATTAAATTCGGACTAGAAAGGGCTGATTCAGAGCAGAACTTTCTAAACACTTGAGTAATGTTTTCTCCGTTCCGCCCCCTCCTCATCACTGCACTCCTCCTTCCCCCCAGCCCAACAAGAAGTAGGAGAATCGAAAAGGAAGCACCTGGCCTGATTACTGACCCACACTAGCCTCCATAAGGGGGCTATTTAGAGGCCTCTGTGCTGGTCTTTGAGAGGAGAAACTCTCCTCTCTATTGGCATTTGGTGTCCTCCTTCATGCTAAGCCCAAGACGGAGGCCCTTAAAGGGAACCATCAGACTAGAAAAAAAGTAGCAGGCAAAAGAGAATAGTTGTTTGAGAAGCAATTCTGTCTGCCAGGCATTTTCTCTATTCCCCCTTGGTTTCATTTCAGATGCTTGTGTATGAATAATAACTTCCCTCCTCAAGTCCTAGCTTCGACTCCTACTAACTCGCACAGTGAAACCAAATGCTGTGCTCAGGAATCACAATGTCTTGCAGCAAACACAAAGGTGATGTCATCCATCAGCATAACTGTAAGCTTTTGGCAGACACCCCTTTTTCCCCATTACCCCTCTGTATGTACAAACAGCAAATTTTATTCCTACCTAATACCATGGAGTCTTTGTCTAGTTAATCCCTTAGGTGCCACCAGAGTTGAAATGCATAGCAAAAAAATGATCCATGGTTAGCCTTGGCAGTTATTCGGTAATTATCCAGTAACCGCAAAGGTTAAGCACCAAATCAGAATTCTGGATATGACCATTTACTGATTATTGTTTACCAAGTTACCGTTTACCATATTACCATTTACTGCATTACCACAAAACCAAACCAGTCTGGATAAAGGGAGGGAGTAAAAAAGCAAAGTCAGATGGTAGTTAAATGATAATACAGTAAACGGTATAATGCAGTATACAAAATGGTAATATCATAACCTGGTTAACCGGGTAGCTGTTGGATACCAAACTCGATACCATATTCGACCATAATTATTATTATTATTATTATTATTATTATTATTGTTGTTGTTGTTGTTGTTATTATCATTATTATCATTATTATAAGTATTTGTATAGCACCAGCTGTGTACCTGGCGCTTTACAGACCAATAAGATAGACGCGGTCCCTGCCTACAACTTACAATCTAATAGACACGGAGGGGGAGACAAGGAGAGGGGACATAGGGAGAGACCGAATACTGGATAGTAGCGGATACTCATTTCAGCTCTACTGCTACCATAGTATTAGACTGTTCACTAAGCAAGGTATCCTGATCTCATCATCACATGCTGGTATAAAAAAGAAGTTACTCCATTTGAGTCAGTGGAGTTATGCTAGTAGTGTAAAACTGACACAAGAGAAACCAGACTTGAGAAATCAAGAGAAATCAGGCCCAGTGTCATAAGAATAGGGAACGAACATTCTACATTTAAGTCACACGTTCCTTTTGATTAGATTTTCAGATGTCATTTGGAAACTTTATGCCATCTTGTTATTTTATTATTATTATTATTATTATTATTATTCTTTATTAACAAACATGTATATAGCGCCAGCAGTGTACCTGGCACTTTACAAAGTAATAAAATAGACACGGTCCCTGCCCCTAGGGCTTACAATCTGAGTGTCAGGAGCTGGGGGAGAGACTTAGGAAGGTGAACAGAGGGAGAGACAAGGGGTCTAACATTCATGAAGATGCGAGGTATCAAGTGCACGTACTTGGCTTGGTTACGATGAGAATGACAGCAGGCAGCTCCATATGGCAAGGATAAGGCTCGCAGTGTATTTTCTAGGCTCGCAGTGAGTTATCAATATTTTTGTGGATGAGATCCACCAAAATGTATTCAAAAAATACACGTATTCAAAAAATCCCTAAGAAATCCAAGACCTACCTTAAAAAATCCAGAACCTACCTTTAAAAATATGGGACCTATCTTTAAAAAATCCAGACTCAGGAGTGGTTAGGCGGCAGTAGGTGGGCAGGGGGCAATCTTGACAGCAGTGGGGAGGACATGCTGGCATGCGGCAGCTGAAAGCAGCTGGAGGCGGGCACCAGAGAAGCAGAGAAACTGCAGGAAACCATGCCCCTTCTCTGCATATCCTACCTCATGCCCTCAGTAGCACTGGGGCAGCCAGGAGAAGCGGCAAAGGGGCACAGTAGGTGATGTAACAACTGCACCAGGGTTTTTAGGTTCCCCTCATGACCTAGATCACCACTGGAACTCCTACTCTGCCCCCAAGCTGCCCCAACCAACCTAAGACCCTCTCAGGAATCAACAGTGGGTCCTGACCCAGTGGTTAATAACCACTGTTCTAGTGCACAAATGAAAATATGGATGTGTCCATGTAAAGGTTTTTTATAGTATGATATGCCTGTCTATGCTGGAGATACACTGAGTGGTTTTCCTAGTGCTTTTGTACACATATTTTATTGTAAATAACAAATGCCTAGTGTGCAGTCCCACAGCTCCCCTTTGCCTCCCTATTCATCCTCTACAGTGTAAGCCACAGCTCATTTAGCAGGCTTTTATAGGGTGGAAATAAATGTGCAGTCGGTAGCGGGGGTGGTCCTAGTGTGGTCAGGTTGGCACACACAACACACGTATGCCCGACTGGACCCGCCAGCAAGCCCAACCCTGCCCCTCCGATGGGAGAACAGCCGCATGATCAGGCAGCCCCACTCCCATCATACCCCCAGTGCCCACCTGCCATGATGAGCAGCCATAGCAGCCAATCAGAGGCAGCCATGGCTGCCCGTCATGGTGGCCCCTGATCCCTGGTGGGAGATGGGGCCGCTAACAGACATGCAGGCCCACTTCGTCCCACCTGGGCGTCCCTTGGTCCAGGCTGTGGGCCCGGAATCAACTGGAGAACCACATCTGGGCCAGCTGCCTTTCCAGACCAGGGCAGCAGCGGGCCCACATCCAACGGCCCATTAATAAACGTGACGGTGAGTCCCTGGCCCAGGCGGACCATAGTGGGGCCCCGTCACATTTATTATCCCCCACAGAGTCCCTTGTATTCTGAAAATCATTCATAAGTTGACTTATATATCCAATTCCCTGTTTTTTATTTTTTAAACGAGAGAATTGCATCATGCAAACTATGTAAATGTGTTCTATTTCTCTTACATGCGTATGCATTTAAAATGCTAACTTTTCTGATTCTAGCTGACTCTTGTTTTTTAAAAAAAATAAAATTCTAAAATGTGTAGAAGCCTGTAAAGGAAAAAAGTGAATTGTTTGTATATATTATCTAGGAACTACATGACATGCGATTTCCGAGAGGAAGCTTTGTAATTATGATTGCAGATCTATATTTAAATTCTTGGAGAGAGTCTCACGTAGAACTTGACATCCGCACGGTGAAAATCCAGATAGTACAAGCTCCAGGAGTTTGGAGTTTGGAGTATTTACATACTGACATTTTTCCGCACCTCAGCAAGCAATTTGACACAGTAAAGTACTGGCTTTCTTTTGACGCAAGCTGTAGAACAGTCTTCTTTTAAAATTTTAAAGTCACGATCCCTCAATATCTGAATTGTCAACGGCATTCCTTTTCATTTGGATACTTTTGGCAGAACTCCACCTCATTAATGCAGAAGAGAATCAGCCAATAATATAAGAAAAACACATATGACACTCAAGGGAATTCAAACTATATTGTTAATTTGATGGAGTGCTAATAGCCGCCCCCCCAAATGTCACCACTTTTCATAGCAGTTGCCTTAAATACTTATTTCTTGTTGGACCAACAAAATTACAGGTTCATATTATAGGAACAGGCTCAATGTTGACTGGTTCTTTAAGACAGCCATGTGTTGTCAGGGCTGTTTTCAGCATCCTAGTCCTTTTCCTCATCAGAATCACACAGAATTGGTTAAACCACGTGGCATGGGGAGAACTAATCTGTCGGGTAAAAATATATATTATTTTTGAATGATGCATCTGGAGAAACTTTTCATTGACCTTTAAAGCAGAAAGCTGTTATCTGGTTTCACTTTTGTGACCCTCAGCTGAAATCAGTGTAGGCTAGTGGATAGAGAGAGATTAAATTCAGAATGGCCTACCAACTAAAAGAAATATAAATCTAAGCAGTGCAGTTTAAGAAGCATTAGAGAGTATGGAGAGAAACTTTAAAATACCTCCATCTTAAGTCGCCAGGTATTTATGGCCTCTTTCTTACCTTGACATCTTTGGTTTCCAAAGGACAACACCATTATTTTTGACCTCTTATTGCTGGGGGCCATAAGGTACAAAGGTTTGCTCTAGTAATTACCAATCAGTCTGACAAAGTAACCTTAATTAGTGGGATTTTTTTCGTATCTCATAGAGGAATGGGGCATGGTGTGAACACATGTTATTATGATTTAACACCTTGCTCATATCTCATGTATATTCTTTGTCTTCTCCTGTCACCAATGTAATTAGGCAGCAGAGGTACAATGTATTCAAATTTTTGTCAATACCTGCTCAGAGCTCTACATGGCAGAAGCAGAGGCTAATATGGATAAAAAATATATGTAGCACCCATTGAAGATGGCTGAGTGCCATTTCATTCACCTTTGTATTTTGTTCGTGGAATCACTTTTCAGTTTCTTTAGATTATTGTGAGGCTTAGAAACAGGGGGGAAGTTATCTAAGATAAATGAAAAATGTTATATATAGGAAAGAAAAATCAAACGCAAATTACTGAGAACTGAAGCAGAGGCCACACTGTGAGTGTGCCAAACAATGGTTAACTTTATTAAGGAAGAATAATGCTGTAAAAGTCAACAGAGTCCTAGAGGAAGGGTGAACAGGCAGAAATTCCACCTTCCAGCGCTGCCAAAGAGAACTGAGACTTGCGGGGGGGGGGATAAAGGGGAGGGAAGGAAGGTCCTCAGGCCAGTAGAGGGAGACGTTTCCCCTGTCACATGACACTGCTCTGTATACAGCAAGCCTGTGGGGCCAATACACAACAGCAATATAATGTGGAGGACAATTATTTAGGCAGTAAAGTCTACAAAGAAAGTCTGAGGGTTGCAATGGGTGATAAACTGAATACGAATTAACAGTTTGATGCTATTGGGAAAATACCAAGTATTATTTTGGTATGTATATTAACCGAGGCTTTGTATGTACAAGACTGGGCCTACTTTTCATCTCTACAAAGACCTCATCTGGACAGCTGTGTTCTCTAACTGGACTGCTGTGTTTCGGGTGACCATACCGCCCCTTTAAAAGAGGACGCTTATGAAAAATACATGGTGCAGGGCTGCACTGGAACCAATGCAGTCCTGAAACATGCATTTTTCATATGCGTCCACTTTTAAAGGGGAGGTGTGGCCACTCTAGCTGTGTTCAGTTCCAGTAATGTAGTGTTTAGTATGCAGGACCTAAAAGGAAAAGTTGAAGGAAAAGAGAAAGTTTAGTCTTGAGAACTGAAGACTGAAGGGGGAGGGGACGTGATAATGGTTTTCATCTATATAAAAGACTGCTTTAAAAAGGATAGATTGTTCTCTGTGGCCACTGAGGGTCATCAGTTTAAGTTGCAAGAAGAAAGATTTAGGTTAAATATTATAACGAATTTTCTAACTCTATGAATTCTTAGGCAATGAAACAAGTTACAAAAGGAAGGCTGCAGATGTCCTGTCATAAGACTTTAAAAAAAAAAAAAAATAGCCTGAATAAACATCTTTGAGGGATAATTGAGGCAAAATGAATTCTGCATCCTTGCAGGAAGATGAACAAAATGACCTTTCAAGGTCACTTCCCCTCCTAACGTTTTTTGATCCGATGTCCACTTTGTCATCCCTCCTCTGGCTCCTCAGCAAGACAACCTCGTGTCAACATTGAATTTGGCAGACACATCCTCCTTCAGCATGGATTTATTTATTTATTTATTTATTTATTTAAATTTAAACCCCACCTTTCCCCTAAAGTCATATTGCACCTCTGATTAGCAGGAGTCTTGCCAGGATTTCTGAATCCATTGATTCTCACAAGGTTCTGTAGTTCCTAACCTGTGTTCCATATCAGTGACCAACATCCACTGCGTTTTTCCCCTTGCCACCAATAAGAGAAGCACAGTGAATAGGAGTCTCTGCATATAGTCTGCACAGACTTCCAGTTCAGTTTGGATTAAAAGTTAAGGCACTCTCTCTAATCTACAAGGTCCTGAATGCTCTACTTTCATTTCACCTGGTTCCTGCCATGATTACAAACACTTGGTAGAAATAAGCAAAGGAGGAAAGTCTCATTAATAGATACAAAATTAACTCGATGGGGAGAGGTTCCTTTATTGCTGTGGTCTGGCTTTTAAATACTACGACCACACATACAGAAGTTACTATCTGTATTTGAGAAATATCAAAACGGCACATTTTCCATCACAACAAAGAAAATATTGAAATGAAACCATTCTAAAGTTCGGAAGGAAATGCCGTTTTAAGTTTGGGGTTTTCATTGGGGGTTTTCTTTTATTTCAAAAGATTAGTTCCGAGAGAAAACATTTGTTTCAGCATTTTTGTTTCAATTTCGTCTCAATTTGGGGGGCAGAACGGATCTTCTCCCATAAAGAAAAAAAAACTAAGGCAAAACAAAACAAAAATATGTGAAACTACCTTTTTAAACAGGATGCAAAAAATAATCATATTTGCCAATCTTCCTCTTGATGTAGGCACTTGACTATACTATGAAGGTACTGCCTTGGGTAGAGATCTCTTAAATGTTTTTGCTGCCAGTGTTGCCTTCCCACTCCTGTCAGGAGTGCAGGGAAGGAGGTATGATAGACAAAATCCTATTGCCAAGTGAACTACCTGAGTTCTTCAAAGGAAAAGTGACATCCATTGTCAGTGAATACAGAGTAATCATTTCCAAAGAACTGCTCTTAACAGCTGCTTTTACTAGCATGAAGCTTCCAGATCTCATGGGGAAAACCTCCATTGAGCCGCTTTACACTATAGGTAATTAAAGCTGTGCACATTAAAGAGCCACTTGGGAGAAAGAAGCAACTACTATGTGTATTAGAAGAGTTGAACTACAGTATACAAGATGTGGGGAGGGGGGGGGGAAGAATGTTGAGAGATCAATAGAATAAACATGTTCTGAGTACTTTAAAATCTATGTTAACATGGAGGAATACTGAGGAAGTTATTGGTGCAATTTCCAATTCTCAAAGAATGGTGCTGATACAAGCCTAAATGAAGAAAGTACAATACAATTTAAGCTTGCGTAGTACCTTGAGGACTGAAGCCTTGGACTTTACCCTTGGTAAAAAGAGCTATGTGGACAACACAGCGGCTCCCTAGCCTGGGGAGGGAAACTGCAAATGACACAGCCCAGGTCGGGGAGGGGCACAGAACAAACGTGCCTACATGCAACTGGAAAGTCGTCCTGCCGCCCACACAGCCTGGATAGGTCAGGGAGCACAGCCAGGCCTGCCTGCCCCCTGCTCCAAGCCCCCTTCCCCCCCCCCACTGTGATGGGCAGTCATGGCAGCCAATGATGGGCAGCCGTATGAGGGGGCTGCACAGATGTGCGAGCCTGCATTGGTCCACATGGGCGGCCTTTAGCCCAGGATGTGCCTTCAGGGATGTCCTGAGGACACAGCCCGGGCTAGCCACCTTCCTGTCCTTGGGCAGAAGTGGGCCAACATCTGGCAGTGCCTAAACAGATGTGTCTTTGGGTTGCAAGCCATAACAGGCCTAAGTGGGCCATCATCACATCGGTTTTTTACCCTATGATCCTCCAGTCACTTCTTCACAGTTGTCTCAATGACTTTGTGGGAACCAAATTGGTCAGGTGGCAAGAGCACAGAACTCTGACCTGGGAGACCAACTTTTGTCATAAATTTATTGGGTGGCTATTGGCAATTCTGTGTGTCCCCTAGCTTCAGTTCTCAATCTGAAAAATATAGATAGTATTATGGACTTACCTACCTCACAGGTATTTTGTGAGGATTAATGGGATCATGACTGTAAAGGGTCCTGTAAATGGGAAGTGCTATGCAAATTGCAAATGATAAAGACAACCAGTCATCTGTTTTGGTATGGGCCTGTTTTACATGTGTCTTCCCATTGCCTTCAGTGGACTTTGGATCTGGTTGTTAGGGATGTGAGAACAGAACTGGATTCGAATGTTCGGCCGTTTGGTTCGAAAACTTAGTTCGGGTTTACAGAGATCAAGACACACACACCCCCGAATGTTTGGAATGTTCGGCTGTGGCAGAGGCTTGGGGCACTCCAGGGGTGCCCGTGAGGGCATGACAGGCCATTGGAGACACAGCAGCAGCAACAACAGAAACCGGGAAGGTTTGGGGCTTGGCATCCCGGATTGCCCGGGAAGGCAAGCTCGGCGCTTGGCCCCTGGGGGTTCCCATGGCACCATGGCTGGCCATCTGAGACCCAGCGGCAGCAGCAGAGGCTGGGAAGACTTGGGGCTTGGTGGCTGGCCTGGCAAGGCAGGCTTGGCGCTTGGCCCCTGGAGGTGCCCGTGGCACCAGGGCTGGCCATCTGAGACCCAGCGGCAGCATCAGCAGAGGCCGGTAAGGCTTGGGGCTTGGTGGCTGGCCTGGCACCCCTTCTTGGCCAGGCATTTCAGGCTGCCAGGCATCAACGAAGCATCAGAAGACATTGGATTGCCTGGTAGCAGAACCCATGGCACAATAGAGGCAGCAGCAGCAGTAGACATTGGATTTCCTGGTTGCAGAACCTATGGAACAGCAGATGCAGTAGCGGCAGCAGCGGCAGCAGTGGCAGACAGTGGATTGCCTGGTAGCAGAACCCATGGCACAGTAGAGGCAGCAGAGGCAGCAGAAG
>QEPC01008364.1:4875543-4925495 GCA_003113815.1 Sphenodon punctatus | reverse complement strand
CACCTAAATCTATCTAATATAATCTAAATAAATGATAATATGGAGGTAAATGGGTTGGATGGGTGAAATAGGAGGAGGATGACAATGGATTAGGAATAGGAAGGAACAAAAACTGCTGGGAGAGAGGGAGCCTTCTGAAACGCTGCTGTTCAGGAACAGTGACTAGCTCAGAAGGTGTTGGGAATGGGGGAGGCAATCAGTTTTGTTTCTTGCTGCGCCCGCCTCACTGCAAGCCCCATTGGCTCCATTCAGCCTAGCCTGTGGCCAATCGCAGACTGCAAAGCCAGTGGTCTGAGGCAAAAAGGGATTGGGCAGGCTGGCTGCTACTCCAAGCCTCTTCACCCCTGGTGCCTGGAAGTCTGCTCCTAAGCTGACTCCCCCTCTGTCACGTTTTGCCTTCCAGTGACACATTTTTGCCACCCGAACGCAATTCGAACTGACCGAACTGTTCGGTCATTTCAACGTTCGGAATTGAGTTCGGTTCGGTCAGTTCGTGTTTGGATTTGGGTTCGAGTTCGGTCGCCCGAACAGGCTGAGTTCAGGCCGAACTTCCGAACCATGTTGGCCCATCCCTATCCATACATAGCCATTGCTTTCAGCTATTTAGGACTGTGCCCATCTCCATAGTATCCATCATTATTATATTAATTATATCAGTGACAATCTTAGCTTTCAGTGATATTATATTACACACTTATATAATATTACATACATTATTTTATCACTGCAATATAACATCAGTTTTCCTATTACAGAGATCACTGAGCACATTTGGCCTGATTCTCCTTTCACTAACATCACTTGGAAAGTAGGGTAATGTCATTGACGTAAGAGGAGTGCTTCCTGATTTGCCTAGGTGCAAGTGATGTCACACTCAGTCCTGTTGTACTATATTTACCCAGAAGCCTGACTGTTGACATTGTTTATTTAGGATGAAATCCTGGCTCTACTGAGATCAGTTTCGATGTGGCCAGCATTTAACTCAGACACACTGATCGTCCATCTGATTAGTGTCATTGGTGCCATAATCTGCAGGCAGAAACTGTTGGAATAATAATAATTAATGGATAGTAATCGTTTAATGTGGATGATATGTGGTTATCTTGGGTTCGGTAATATTTATTCTGAGCTGCTGATTATACGCTTGTTTATTATGGTTGTACCTGGGTCCTGGTTAGATGCCATAGTCTGTAGTTGCAATAGTTTGATGAATGACCTTGGGCTGATTTTTGTTTAAAGTCCATGTTAAGGTGTTACTCTCAGTTTGTTGTAACATGTATTTTGAGATTTGATTGTGAATCATGTTACTGATTTTAAGTTAATTTTACCTGCTTACTTTTGTTATAACTTATGTTAATCCAAATAAAGAATATATATATATATATATATATATATATATATATATATATATATATATCAGTGTCATTAGCCCTTAGCACTAGAGCTGCAGCGGGGAGCACATTTGCTAACATTTTCGGCCAACCCCAGTGAGCACCCGACAGGATACCTGGCCCCCCATTGGGTACCTGGTGCCCAAAAATGTGGGTATTACTGGGGCTTCCCAGGATGCCAGGAGAAGCCCAGTTATTCCCCAGGACACCGATCCTAGCACCTGTGGCTCCCCAGGCTGATTCACTTCACCATCTGGCTGCTGCTCCTCTGGTCCTGGCCACTGCTCCCTGATCCTACCTGGCCTACATGCTGCTCAGCTGAGCTGGGAACTTCCCACCCCCCCCGGCTTTTTCTGAGTGGGGGCAGGGGAACAAGGAGGCCTTTTCCCACCTGCATGCACTCCCCTAATGGATCCCCCATTCTCAAGGGGACCCATATCAGGGATGCACATGGGTCCTGCACGCACCCCCATTTTGGGTCCCCCTGGGAACAGGGGACCAATTACGGGGGTGCACGCAGTTGGAAAGAGGTATCCTTAAAGAGCCCAGCTCATCTGAGCAGCGCACAGGCCAGGGAGGAGCATGGAGCAGCGAATAGGACCAGAGGAGCAGCAGCCCGGGATGTGACGTGAGTCAGCCTGGGGAGTCAGGTAGCCTGTTGGGTCACATTCAAGTACCAGTTGGTGCCTGAATGCCACCAGGGCAAGTCAGACACCCCAGATTTAAAGAGGTGCCCTACTTGTCGCATATCCAGCTGCAGCTCTAGTTAGCACCCAAATTATTATTATTTCTATAGCACTTTCAGTTTTCAAAGTGTTTTCAAACCTTATCTATTTCACTCCCACAACAAATCTGTGAGGTAGGTCATGATTATACCCACTTTACAGAAGGAAGCTGAGGCTGAGAGATAGTGGCTTGCCCAAGCCCATAGGGTCCCCCCCAATAGGCCCGGGTGAGTTTTGCTCTGAGAGGGCACCATGAGCCTTGCCCTGGGATCCTAGAGATGAACACTCCAGACCCCTCAGCCAGGCAGCCCTTTGATACCTCCTCTTATAATTAGTGTTAGCCACCCCGAGCTGTTTTCAGGAGGGGCGGGATATAAATTGACATAATAAATAAATAAATAAATAAATAATCAGCTTAGATCCCTAGATACCTGGAGGCTGGGTCTCCAGGGCAGAATTCCCCTGACCTGTTGTGTGGGGCTCCAGGTGATGGTCCCCCTTGTTTCCAAGGTTCTGTCATGTGTGGGAACTGCCACGTCAGCACCAGCAGCTCCTTTGCAGCCCTCTGAGCAACATGGGGGGAAATAAAATGCAATGCCAGTGGCTGTGGGACCCCACCAAATCCATGCTCCTCTCCTGCTTCTCTGACGCGTCTGGTGGCTTCCTGGTCCAGCCTTTAACTTTACAGGTGGCCTGAAGCTCCGCCCCCCATCAATCCAGATACTCCCCTCCCCAGAGTGCGACTGATGCTCTTCGATGAAGTGGTGGCAGGCACCTGTAGTGTTCCTCAATGTCAGCGAGGATCTTCCCAGCTTCAGACAGTTGTCCCCGGGGCTGTTGTGTCCACCCAAGGTGCCCTCCTGGGTGAGTCCGCACAAAGTTCCTGAGAGCCTTGTACAAGAGACAGGTGGTTTCTATACAGATAAAATTATGATCATGATTAATCATACTTATCAAGTGCCATTGATTCAGGAACCCAATGTTCTCCCACTCAATGAAATCCTGACCTCACAGAAGTGAAGGGCAGTGGGGTTATGATTACATTCATGGGCTGTTATCCTAAACGTATTTGTGTTGCCGGAACCCTGACTTCAGGGGCTCCACTGGTATAAGTGTACATTGGATCACAGACACTGGGTGTCACCCTCATTGGTTCAGGGCATAAGAGGCTTACATACACATAAGATGTTACTTGCATGGGCGGAGCAGCAGCAGAGGCCCAGCCAGGGCTTAGTGGCTGGCACCCCTACTCAGCCAGGCGTTGAAGGCTGCCAGGCATCGGTGGAGCAGCAGCATAGGCCCGGCCAGAGCTTGGTGGCTGGAACCCCTAATCAGCCAGGCATTTCAGGCTGCCAGGCATCAGTGGAGCAGCAGCAGAGGCCCAGTCAGGGCTTAGTGGCTGGCACCCCTACTCGGCCAGGAGTTGAAGGCTGCCAGGCATCGGTGGAGCAGCAGCAGAGGCCCAGTCAAGGCTTGGTGGCTGGCACCCCTACTTGACTGGGCATTGCAGGCTGGCATCATACTCAACTGTGCTCAAGAAGCTCTACTTCAAATTGGGCAAACCTGTTGGGCATAAAAAAACTTCAAAGTCAGAAGGGCTTTGACCCTCGTATGATTTAATATGATGCCAACTTCAGTGAGTGAGGGTAGAGTTAGAGGTATCCCAGCAGACCTTAGACTCTGCCACTGTGGACAGGCCAAAGTTGAAGATCTTCCACACTACTTGTTGCGTTGTCCCAAAACTAGAGGGATTCGGGACAGGTTTTTTGCCACATGGTTTGAGGGAAGAGACTATTGGGATCATCAAAGGCGGATACAATCTATCTTAGCCAATCGAAATATAACAGTAGTGTGACGTGCTGCAGTAGGGGTTTTTCAATTGGAGCTACTTAGGAAAAAACTGATGGAAACCCCTGGTTGGACTAGTGGAGACATGGAGCTACTGCAGGTGCAAGGTGATCTGGAAGGTCTCTAGGGAGGATACCCCTATCAGTCTCCACATTTATGGTGAACTGCCTTTGGGTATCATTGCTGGATTTAGTACTAGAGGGACTAGACACAGGGGCCAAGTGTGCCACCACAAACCCCGAGAAGGGGAAGGCATTGTATAACCGGGTAGTATGCCGGTGTTTTATAACCTCTGTGAATATTATTTCAGGTCACACATCCGTTATGGCTATTGACTAATGATATTGGTATGTGGGAGAAGAGAGCTTCTAGAAGTATAGTGCTACTATATTATATTTTAAGTTTTATTGTGTTAATACTTTTGTGATGTATTAATGAGTGTTTTATTTATTTTTGTTATGGCCTAAAGGCTAAACAAATAAACTATTTATCTATCTATCAAATTTAGCAAGCCTTGCCCGGTGGTGTATCTCGTGGACACCCAGCCCCCACCTGCCGGTGCACTCATCCGAGCTATGCCCGTCTACAAGAGTAAGGAGCAAATGGCTGATGTGCAGTACCAGCAGCAGCAGCAGCAGCAGCAGCAGACATTGGATTTCCAGGGCACAGAGCCTGTGGCATGGCAGTGGCAGCCTCAGCAGCAGCATCAATTACATTGACGGGCCACAGTACTGATGGCACATTGGATTGCCAAGGCACAGTAACTGCGTCTGGCACCCATCCTTGGTCAGGCATTGCAGGCTGCCAGGCATCAACGGAGCAGCAGCAGAGGCCCAGCCAGGACTTGGTGGCTGGCACCCCTAATTGGCCGGGCGTTGCAGGCTGCAAGGCATCGGCGGAGCAGTGGCAGAGGCCCGGCCAGGGCTTGGTAGCTGGCACCCCTACTTGGCAGGGGATTGCAGGCTTTCATCCTACTCGCTGGATCTGAACAAGCTCTTCTGAAAATTTGTCAAGCCTTGCCCGGTGGTGAATCACGTGGCCACCCAGCAGCAGACATTGGATTGCTCGGGCACAGAACCCATGGCACAGACAGCAGAGGTGGCAGTGGCAGACATTGGATTGCCCGGTCTCACACCACTTTTAAACGAGGTGCTGGAAAGTGCCTCCTAAGCCCTGCGTTGAGAGAAAAGCCACACGGGAAGTGTTTACACGCTCCCCGTGATTCCGGAAGTGATGTGCTCCCCATTGCCAGCAGCGGCAGCAGCTGGAGATGCAGTGCTTTGAAGAGGCGTGTTCTGAAAGCCTCACTTTTCAGGTTTTCAGAATGCACCTCTTCAAATCACCACATCTCCAGCCGCCGCCGCATCTGGCAACAGGGAGCACGTCACTTCCAGCAGTGCAGGGAGCATGTAAACACTTCTCGCAAAGCTTTTCTCTCAACGTGGGGCTCAGGAGCCACTTTTCAGCACCTCGTTTAAAAGCGGTGTCAGAACCCATGGCACAGCAGAGGCAGCATTGGCAGTAGCAATGGACATTGGATTGCCCGGTAGCAGAACCCATGGCACAGACAGCAGAGGCAGCAGAAGCGGACATTGGATTGCCGGGATGCAGAACCCATAGCAGTGGCAGCATTGGCAGCACCAGCCCTGGACTGCTGGGGATCACATCAATAACGGGGGTCGGGGACATTGGTGGCCCTGGAGGAACATCCGACCTCAAAGCACCTGCACCTGCTGCAGCAGCCACAGCAAAGGCAGCCACAGCCTCCTGGACTGCAGGTCTTCCAGTGATCTGCGTGGCAGTGGAGGACGCTGGCAGGAGGCGACGCCCAGACCCCTAGTGCCACTTCTAGGAGCCTCTGAAGCCTGTCTTCCAAAATCAGGCCTGTGCCGTTTGGGGCGTGGTGATGGGTTCAGGCTGCTGATGATGCCTGCCACTCCGCTGGCATGGCCCCTGCCACCTCTGCCATGTGCCCCATTGCCTCCCTTATGGGCAGCAGACCGGCCTCTCCTGCTTCCCTTCTCCATTTTTCCTTTTCAAATTATGCAGAGGAAGATTTTATATTTTTTTTAATGTATTTATTTAATCAAAATTTGAATATTATATATATCTACTACACTAACTCTAACTACTATTAACTATTCTAAAACCTATGGAACTAAATGGAATATTATCTAATATCTACAAAGACCTAGTTCTACAACACACTATAAAATATTAAAACTGAATCACTACACACTATCTCTATCTATCTCTATAACTAAGCTAACTCCTACATCTATCTATAGTAACTATCTAACATCTAATCGTTGAGTTTGTTTTGTTTTTTTGGAGATGGAGGGAAAACTGAAAGGGAAAGATACTTGGGCTAGAGAAGTGACAAAGGGGTTGGAAAGAATAGTCCTGGGATTTCTTGGGGTATCATTGGACCGTATTCCCTTATCCACTGACAAGAAACAGATCATGAATCGCCTGTCGGATATTTCCTTTCAGGAAGACAGAGGTAGAGTGGGGAAATTATTATATATTCTCCTAAATCAGTATAGATTTGCAGTGGAAATGCCTGATTTGTATCTTCAAATTCCCCAATACCATCTAAGACAGGCAATCACAAGATTGAGATTCTCCCAACTAGAATCTAGCATACAGGAGGGCAGATGGCTAAAGATTCCGATGGTCTATAGATGGTGTCTGTGTAACTCCAAGATAGTGGAAGACATTCCACATGTCCTATGGGATTGTATTTTACACAGAAGAGAGGAGAAAATGGTTAACCCCACTTGTTACAATGGGACAAGGCTCGTTAGCCAAAGAGAAAATGGTGTAGTTATTACAGAGATTAACACCACACTCGGTCCTAGTTTGGCCAAATATATATGTGCAGCTCAAGCAAAAAGAAACAGATTGGTCTCAAGAGGAAAGTTAATTATTTATAACTAGCTGGAAAAGGAATTTTTTATTTATTTATTTATTTAAAACTTTTATCCCGCCCTTCCTGCCCAAAGGCAGCTCAGGACAGCGACCAACGCACGCACAAAATAAATAAATAAAATATTGGTTTGATTGGCTGTGGAACATTCTCAGTGTGAAGTACTATACTTTGAAATAGTATCGTATGAACATAATTAAACCTCTTTGTGTAAATTATAAGATGATGAGTGGAAAGTCTAATTTTGGTACTTGATACAGGGCCAATTGTTTTAGAAATTATCAATTTCCAGCCATTAGTAATTGATAAAGGTTTTGAATTGCAGTTATAAATCCAAGCTTTTTTGGTAAAAGTGGAAATTTTATGTACACAACGTCACCTGGACAAATGTGCAACATTATATAATGTAGCTGGGAATACATCGCATTTGGACATGCATAGTGATTTGGATACGTGTAATGATGAGATTTTTAAGTTATGTTTGTATGTTTGTTAAATGGTTTTTTTTACATTGGCCTGAAGGCCATAAATAAAAACTCAAACTAATATCTAATATCGATATCTGTCTATCTATCTCTCTATATATACACAGGGATGTGTGGGGGACACAGACAGCTCACAACAAACAACACAGGAAGGGGTACAAAACTGAAATGAAAGCTAAATCGATCTAATGCTAGTCTAAATAAATCCAAAAACAGGAGAAGGGAATCAGGGATGAAATATATACAGGGAGGAGGGAAGGATTCAATGGAGGGTAGGGAGAAAGAACACAGGGAGGGGTAAAAAATAAAAATAACATCGAAATCTATCTAAGCTAATCTAAATAATGAAACTATGGAAGTAAATGTGTGGAAATAGGTGAAATAGGAGGAGGATGGTAATGGATTAGGAACACAAACTGCTGGGAGAGGAAGACTTCTGAAAATGCCTGCTGACAGGATCAGTGGCTAGCTCATAAGAAATTGGAAGGGGGGAAGGAAATGACTTTTGTTACTTGCTGCGCCCACCTTACCACAAGCCCCATTGGCCCTGTGCAGCCTAGCCCGTGGCCAATTGCAGACTGCGAAGCGAGTGGTCTGAGGAAAAGAGGGATGTTGATTGGGTAGGCTGGCTGCTCGTCCAAGCCTCTCCACCCCTGGTGCCAGGAAGTCTGCTTCTCAGCTGCCCCCCCTCCCGGGCCTGCCAGCTGGGTTTTTCCTGCCCGAACGTGCCCGAACTCATCTGAACACGGCCAAACTATTCCAGGGGGTTGGCGTTCAGTTCAGCCATCCGGTTCGGCCATCCAAACTGGCTAAGTTTGGGCCAAACCCCAAACGTCCAAACCGCGTTCGCACATCCCTAGGGGTCAACATCCAGCCTGTCCCTCAGGCACGTAGCCTAGGGTTCATCTTTGACTCCTTCCTCTCCTTTAAACCTCAGATCGATTCTGTTGCCAAATCCTGTCGCTTCTCTCTGCACAACATTGCTATGATCCATTCTTTCCTCACTGTTTCCTCTGCTAAAACCCTGGTCCATGCCCTGGTCGTCTCTCACTTTGACTATTGAAACCTCCTTCTCACTGGCCTTCCTTGTGCTCACCTTGCTCCTCTCATTTCTGTTCATAACTCTGCTACCAAAGTCATCCACCTTGCCCGCCGCTTTGACCACCTACAGCCCCTCCTCTCCTCTCTCCACTGGCTTGCTCTTCCTGAACGCATTCTGCACAAACTCCTGGTTTTTACCTACAAGGCTCTTCATGGCCTTGCTCCCACCTATCTCTCAGCACTCATTTCCCACTACATTCCTGTCCGGTAGCTCCACTCCACCTCTGTCATCACCCTCACCTGCTCACGGCTCCCCTGCTCCTCAAAACACATCCATCCCTTTCCCCTGGCAGCCCCCCATGCCTGGAACTCCCTCCCTGAACGCATTCGCTCAGCTTCCTCCCTCCAAATCTTCAAATCACTCCTCAAAACCCACCTCTTCCATCAAGCTTTCCCTGGTGCCTCATTCCCCACGCCCCCTTGCTGATTCATCCTGAATCAGCTGATTCATTCATCCTGAATCATCGTATCTTGTGTAACATTAAATGAGTAACTACACCTTTGTAACTGAGCCAAGCACGTGCACCTGAGACCTCGCGAGTTCATGTATGTATCCTTGTCTCTTCCTCTGTTTCTTCCACCCTTTGTCTCCCCCTCTCTTGTCTTTCTTGGATTACAAGGAACCGGGACTGTGTCTCTTTCTTACAATTGTAAAGTGCCAGGTACATTGCTGTCACTATATAAATGCTTATTAGTAGTAGTAGTAGTAGCAGTAGTAGTAGTAGCAATAATAATAATAATAATAATAATAATAATAAAAACAAATTGAAGAATAGGTTCAATGGGCCCACAATTTCCTACTGGGAATGCACAGAACCTTACAGAACTGAGACCTAAGCACAGAAGACAGATATGGTACCAACCTTTTTTGTAATGAGAGGTTTGACTGGAGCCAAAGTTTCACAATAGTCACTGCATTAAAATTATTTCATGATTCATTTCTAATCTTGCATCTATGACTATGGTAACTGACTTTTTCAAAACTAAGGTAGCACTGCCTGTGAAAATCATTATTTTATTTCCTTCAGTAATGTCGAAGCCAAGTGCACAGGGTTGTTGTTTTTTTAATAAAAATGGAAAACTGTTAGGGGGCCCAAGTTCATTTGGAAGGCTACACAAAACTGTTAGGGGGCCCAAGTTCATTTGGAAGGCTACACAGTGTGAGCTAAAATGATCAAATCAAATTTCTTTCTTGTATGCATGCTGCATATTACTCCAGTTGTGAATCATTTTGCTTTTCTGACTATTTTTATGCTCACCTCACAATTAAGACTTGATCTGAAACAAGCACTAACTGAGCACTGATTATTACCCATGCATTGCAGATCGATTTGGGTACCAGAAAAACAGGTATGCCCATCAGATTTCCGGTGCCAAAATCAACTCACAGTGTATGGGTAGGGTACTAATCAGTGCCCAGTTAGTGCCTGATTAGATTCAGGTACCTGATGTCCCAGAATATCAACTTCCAGTCCGGGAATATCAACTTCTAGTCCCAGTTTTTCTAGTTGCCATCCCAATTTACCAATCAGTGACTGGAAAATCATTAAGTCTTTTCAGGTAACCAACTGATCAGTGATCAGGTGGCCCATAAAGTACATGACGCGGAGCCCCAAAATGCCCCCATGGGTACTAAATTGGGTACCCAATTCAGTTCTGACACTTCACTGGATTGATGCATCTGGATGCCAGATACCACCCCAGACTATAGCACAACTCCATATAATTTAGTAAAATTTGCTGAAGTTTTAGGAATTTCAAGACGTCAGTTGTACAATACAGACCTCCCCCAAAGCTCTGAAGGAACTCAAATATGAAATCACAGACCTACTGTTAGTAATTTGTAACCTATCACTAAAATCTGCCAACGTACCCGAGGACCGGAGGGTGGCAAATGTAACCCCGATATTTAAAAAGGGATCCAGAGGCGATCCTGGAAACTACAGACCCTCCATCAGAGGGCAGACATGGTCTCTGCAGCTGACCACCCCACATGCGCGCACCTCATCTCCGGGATGCGCCCATCGGGAAAGGGACGCAGGTCCAGCATCTCCGCATGCAGCCAGCAATCGTGGGTGCTCACCTCATAGCTGAAGTACCCCCCTGCATCCTGGGGAACTCGACCTATCCACTCACCCGATGGCTGATGAAGTCATACCCGGTCTCCAGGAACCCTGTGGAGGCGCTGTATAATACCCGCCTGTGTGCAAGCAGGACCATGGTCAAGAGGGCCTTTGGGGTCCTCAAGCAGTGCTGGAGGAGCCTCGCGGGCCACCTGGACTACACGGTGGAGAGCTCGGCCCTGGTGCTCAGAGCCTGTTGTGTGCTGCACAACGTGTGTGAGACCAATGGGGCTGCCCTCGACTACCCCGTGCCCTGGTGCCCTCCCGGCCCCGTGCCTCTCTATGTGAATGCAGAGAACCCACGGGAGTACCGGTAGGCAAAGCACATCTGTGCAGCCCTGGTCAGGTGGTTCAGCTGAGAGGCCGAGGCGTGAGAGCGCACACCCCAGTCTCCACCACCCCGGGGCCCCCAACAGAACCCTGGGTGCGCCCCTCGATGCCCACCCAGCCCCAGCCCTGGGCCCATGAACAGAACCACAGAGGCGACAGTGGTGCCTGTACATTTATTGTGACCACCACCACCACCACCCGGTGCCGTGTTCTCCCCCTCAGGCCACCCTCCTCCTTCCCCCCATCCCCCACATCCCCCACATCTCCGGGACCTCCCCCTCGGCCACCCTGTTGGCGCCGTGGAGCTCTGGGAGCTCCCCTCCCCCCCTGCTATCCATGTCCCCAACAGTGTCCTGGGAGGACTTGGTGTCCTGAGGGGCAGGCGGTGGTGGAAGAGCGGGTGGACCTGGGGCCAGCAGGGCCCCCCTGGGCGGATGCCCCCTCCAGAGGCCTACAGGGACCGGGAGGTGGATGCACGGGCCCAGCAGGCGTGCCGGCGGCTGGNGCTGGGGGGGGGGTGGAGGCGGTGGGGGTGCTGAGGGGCCCAGCATCAGGGCTGGGGCAGGCAGGTTGCCCGGCAGGGCACCTGCCATCACGTACATGCTCATGGTCCCCGCGTGCAGGAGCAGTGAGGTGCTGATGTCGTAGGAGTGGTCCATCTTGGCCAAATGCTCCCTCACCATCCTGCCAATAGCCAGTTCAAGCCTCCCAAATGCCTCTACCTGCCTGCTGTGCTCCCAGCACTTCCGCCTCCGTTCCAGTCACACCTCCGCCTGTAGCCTCCGGTCCCTTGCCTCCGCTTGTTGCACGGCCCTTTCTGCGGCCACCTCCATCCAGTCGATGGCCGTGATCATCCGCTCGCCCTGCTCGGTGGTTGAGCAGACTATGTCCTCCGCCTGCTTCTTCCTCCGGCGCAGGACCCGTGCCCAGTGCTCCCTCATCCATTGCGCTGGGGGCACGGGGCCAGCTTGCTGGGACCCATCTGGTCACCCTGTTGGGGTACACATTAGGGGTGGCTAGGCACCCCAGCCACTCACCCCCTATCCTGTGGCAAGGCTGGGGGGTCGTGGGCCCCCCCTCAGGTTGGCAGCTGGTGCCCTCCCCCAGAATTCCCCTGTGCCCAGGCTCCCCCTCCCTCACACCGCATGCCCTGGGTCCCCCGCCCAGCCTCCCCCGGGGCCCTCTTTCCCCCCCCCGCTTGCCGGTGTGCCTCACCTGGGACTTCTGGCTGCTCCAGGGGCTGCTCTCCGGCGTCCTCCTTGCCTGCCTATCGCAGGTGCCAGGGCGTGCCATGTCCTGTGGGGATATGGAAGGGGTTGAGTGGGGTGGGCTGAACGTGTCCCCCAGCGAGCCCCCTGGCCCCCTTCCCTTGGTCTGGGGTGCCCGGTTTGCCGCCCTCCCCCCCATCAGCCCATCCCCCCCGGTCCATCTCCCCTCCCACCCACTTGCTTACCCTCGATATCAGTCTCGGAGCCCTCCAAGGCCAGCCCCTCTGTGTTACTGGGGTCCCCCTGTGTCCACTGACTGAGGGTGATGAGTGTGCCGGCCTTGGATACTCCCGGTCCAGACAGGGGCTGGGGGCTCTTAGGGTTGGTGTGCGAGGGGGGCCTGCTGGTCCCCGAGGTCCCAGGGTGTTCCTCTTGGGGGCAGGACCCCTGGAGCTGGTGCCTTCTAGGGGACAGTGAGGGGAGGGGGTACCTCATCCCATTCCCTGCCCTGGACCATGGCACTCCACACGAGGCATGGGGCAAATAATGGAGCCCTTCATGTGAAGGATGCGGTCCAGGGCATCATAGTAGGGGGTGGTCCGGGCTCCGTGCCCAGACCACCGGTTGTTGTACCTGATGGCCTTGTACCCCCTCTTGAGCTCCTTGATCTTCAATCAGCACTGGGCCACGCTCCTGTGGTGCCCCGCTGCCTCCATGTCCCGCACGATCTCCACGTAGACGTGCTCATTCCTCTGGTTGACCGCTAGCTCCAGCTGATGCTCCAGGGTCCCCCAGATCCTAATAAAGTCCCCCTCGGTGGTACAGCCGTCTCCTGCGTGGGCCCTCCCGGCCATCATTGTTGTCATCGTCCTCCTCCTCCTTCTCCTCCTCCTCCTCCTCCTCCTCCTCCACCACCTGGCCGGCGCCCACCACCTCCAGGGGCTCGGGCTCCCAGCCTAATTTCCATGTCTGTGGGTCATAAGGGAGGGGAGGTTGGTTGCCAGATTGCCTCAGCCTCATGGCCCTTCCCTCATCCCCCCCTTCCAGCCCGCCCACCTCCCTTGGTGTCCCTGTGCCCTTACACACACCCCTTCAGTCCCCTTACCCATTTCCAGGGTGCCTTATCCCCCGGGCCGGTTGTCAACTCTGGGGCGGCCTGTCCCAGCTGCCGCTGCTGCTGCTTCTGCTGCTGCTCTCCCTCCCCTGCCTCCATGTGCAGCACAACAACCTCCTCTGCCTGCACCTCTTCCACCTCCTCCTCCTCCTCCCTTGCTCTCTCACCCTCCGTTCTCTGCTCCCTTCTGCCTCGCTCCATCCCACCACATCCCCCTGCTGCTGTGTGCCCTTTAAATCTCCCTCCCCGGCCTGTGTTGTTGCTCGTTGCCTGGCAGCAATGCTGCATGCTTTAATATTTTGCTTAATTCTGGCTGGTGGTTGCTGTTCAGACATTATGTTTTGTTGTTTCCCGGTGGGAATTTCTTTGACCACGGTTTTGGAGATGGTCCGGGGGTGGTTAATTTTGTCCCCTGCTGGGGATTGTCTGCAGTGAACATCTGGCGGCCACTGAACAGACATTCAGGGCCCTTTGGCCCCGCCGCGGGGTTGAGTGTGCTTCACTGTGATTGACTGTGATCTTGTAACATCTGAAATCACCCCTGGGGTGAAAACAGACATGACACTAACCACCCTTTAACCACCCTTGGTGGTCATTTATGCATGTTTCAGGGCTCCATGGGGCACCAGTACAACCCTGCAACATGCATAAATAACCACCAAGGGTGGTAAAGGGTGGTTAGTATCATGTCTGTTTTCACCCCAAGTTATTCAAGGTACTCAAAACATGAGCAGACTGTGAGGAACTGCAGCAGGATCTTACGACACTGGGTGCCCGGGCATCTAAATGGCAAATGAGATTTAATGTGGACAAGTGCAAAGTGATGCACGTAGGGAAAAATAATCCAGACTATGCGTACACAATGCTGGGTACTAAGCTAGGAGTTACCACTCAGGAAAAGGATCTGGGGGGTGTGGTGGACAATACAATGAAACTCACAGCGCAGTGCGCAGCAGCAGTCAAAAAAGAAAAGAGAATGTTAGGAATTATTCAGAAGGGGATAGATAATAAAACTGAGAATGTCATAATGCCTCTATACAAATCAATGGTGCGACCGCACCTCAAATATTGTGTGCAGTTCTGGTCTCCCCATCTCAAAAAAGAAATAGCTGAACTAGAAAAGGTACAGAGAAGGGCAACAAAAATGATCAAGGGCATGGAAGGGCTCCCGTATGAGGAGAAGCTTGGTAGGTTGGGGCTCTCCAGTTTGGAGAAGAGACGACTGAGAGGAGATATGATAGAGGTCTATACAATCATGAGTGGGGTGGAACTAATAAACCAGGAGCAGTTATTTACCCTCTCAGCTAGTACTAGAACTAGGAGACATTCCATGAAACACATGGGTGGCAAGTTTAAAACACATAAAAGAAAATATTTTTTCACTCAGCATATAATTGNTAATTGGGTTGTGGAATCTACTGCCAGAGGCTGTGGTAAGGGCCAGTACTATAGCTGAGCTTAAAAGAGGTTTGGACAAGTTTCTGGAAGATAGGTCCATTAGCAGCTATTAGCCAGACAGGATCAGGGAACATGACGGGAGCTGGGGGAAAACAACAGGGAATGGATCCCCCATTGTGACCTGTTGGGTGCTTCTCCCAAGCCACCGTGATTGGCCACTGTCGGAGACAGGATGCTGGGCTAGATGGACCATTGGTCTAACCCAGTATGACACTTCTTATGTTCTTATGTTCTCATTGAAGTCAATGGAAGTGTTTTCATGAAACTAGATGTTGTGAAGGGCAGTAGCATAGCTGAGTAGATAGTCTTGGATGATAATAGGTCTATAAGGGACACCCCCAAGCTCTAAACGGGGAGACGGGTGAGTTTGTGCCTGCCCCCCCCCCTGAACAGGGTGCCGGGCAGGGGTTGGGCAAGGGCTCCTTTGCCCTCCCCCCTGCCTGCCCATGAGCAGCGGCACCGGTGGGCCAATGGGGGGGAGAGGAAGGGCACCTCATGGGCAGGGGCATAGACAGGTATATTTACGTGGAGCAGTCAGGTGCCTCTTCCTCTCTCCTCAATTGTAGGGCCACACACAGAGCTTTTCCCTCCCAACCCTTACCTTTTTGATGTGTTTTACTGATGGTTGTAGTGCTGTTACCCAACGTGTTAAGTCAACTGCTGTGGGCTAAGGCTGGTTGCTGTTTTCAGGGCCGAGGAGGAATTTCCCCGTCGACTTAATTAGCTCAGAGAGCTGCTGGGTTTTTCGCCTCCTCCACAGTCATTATGTTATTCAGCATTCTATGTTAGGGATGGGCGAACGCGGTTTGGAAGTTCGGAGTTCGGCCCGAACTCGGCCTGTTCGGACGACCAAACCGAACTTCTGAAATGAACGTTCGAATGGCCGAACAGTTCAGAAAATTTCGGATGAGTTCGGATGAGTTCAGGGGCAGAAAAAACGTGACTTTGGGCAGGAAAAACGTGACTGGAAGGGGGAGGCAGCTGAGGAGCAAACTTCCTGGCACCAGGGGTGGACACCAGGGGTGGTTTCAGGGCCAAATGATACCGATACCGGGGGGGGGGGATTGATTTCGGTATTGATAGTGCTATTTTCGGATGTTCGGTCAAGTTCGGCCAAACCGAACTCCGCCAAACCGAACAGCCGAACCCAAACTCGGGTTTCGAACCGAACAACCGAACATCTGAACATCCGAAGGGTGTTCTGTTCGTCCATCCCTATGTGTTATTGTTCCAATCATGTCTTGTCGCGACTTGGGCGGTTAGTGGGGTAGGAACCATGCTGTGGTAAAGCTCCCTAAGAGCTGAGGGGTTGCGCTTGTACCCCGTTACCACTTGGGGAGTGGGGGGGTCTTAAGGCTGGGAGCCCCAGCCCAGGCTCGGAACAGCTGGTTTGGAGCTGCAACCCACCCTGACCCAAGGGGAGGGTGAATTCGAAGGGTCGATTCACCCAGGTAGGGGGGCGAAATTTAGCTCAGCCCCTCCTTACCTGCTTTATGTAGCATGGTTCCTCTCTGCTATTATGCACACAGGTACTTTACTATTTTCGTCTGTTTTGTCTCTGACTGACAGGAACTGGGTGTGAATAGCAAGGAATTCACCTGTTGGGCACTTCTCTCAAGCATCTCAGAATGGCCACTGTCAAAGACAAGACGCTGGGCTCGATGAACCATTGGTTTGAGCTGGTATGACACTTCTTACGCTCTTAAATTTAATGAGCTTTAGATCAGAGCTAAGTCACAACTGGTTGAGGTACATTAGTGAAAAATTAGTGAGCAACTTCTGGGCTTTATTAAGAACTAAATTCACCAGTGCACATTTTTACAATTAAAAGGACAAGTCACCAAGGACAGTGTGAAAACCCATCATCATACCTTAAAAGCTAGTATATTTGCCACTGTGAATGATGTCCTTCTCCTACTGAGTTCACTTATCTTTGGGTCCTAATACTGCTAAATGTCTCCGAAACGTCAGCATGCGGCAATATAAATTGATACGACTAAATGATGTTTCCCTCATGGGCACAGTTTTTAAGTCAAGGAGTAATAGAGGGATCTTGGAAAGCAGAGACTATTTTTGTGTATGAAACACTCAAAATCTAAGTGGTATCATGTGCATGACGTATTTTATTCATAAAATCTCTTCTTTTCTTCTCATTCTCCTTTATTTGGTTTTCTGGACAGCAGGTGCATGACCAGCAACTTTTAATGTATGCATAGGGAAGCAGGGGAGTTCTAATAAAGCATGGACATTTTACAAATTATTATAAAATAAAAACAAAAATGAATTAAATCAAATGAATGTCAATTGCTTAGTCATTCATTTTTGTTACCTTAGTTATATTTATTTATTTATTTTATTTTATTTATTACTATCATTTGTACCCCGCCCCTCCTGTGAACAGCTCGGGGTGGCTTCCAGCAATATAAATACATAAAAACAATATAAAACAATTTAAAATAATCAACAATAAAAATGTTTAAATGGGGCTCCATTCATTTTCTTAATTCATTAAAGTATATGAAATATTGAAATAGCACACCCCTGCTTGCTAGAGTCTCATTGACGTAGGTAAGAACGAAGCATATATTTAAGTGCAGCTCTGATTTGGGACAATAGCCTCTGACTTCATATGAATAAGTCTTTCATTCTTCAGGTATCATTAGTAACAGCAATGATGCTTGCAAATAATAATTTGAATATAGAAGCATACTACTAGTGCTGTATTACAAACAGGCATACAACAAAGGCTAAAGGATATGTGGGCTCCCGTGCTGAAATTGTAAACATTAAAAAATGCTGGGTGTGCCCTTATTGTAATTATTATTCACTTTCTCCAGTTTCCTCCAGGGACGTAGGACTTGTTTGTTGCAGAAGACATATCTATTATTAATCTTTAGGTAGTTAGTAGGATCATTTGCAACATTCATTAACAACTCTCACCTTATGGATTACTAAACGGCATCTCTGCTTTTGCTAATGAGCCCCAGTAGTGCTATACTTCACATATTTTATGGCCAGACAATTAAGTGATGTCTTGCTTTTATAGTAGAACTTAAAATAAATTGTTTAGGACATAAAGTGGCTACAGGGATAGACAGCTAACATGCAAGTGGTTAATGGGGGGGGGAAATCCTACCTCCCGAGCCAATGATTAAACCTCTAAAAGGATGACACATTTTCAGTGTAGGCTTTCATTCCTAAAACCTACAAGCCACAAAAATGCATGTGATCCATATGTAGGACAAATCATAAATAAATAGGGAGAAATAGGAAACAATGACGATTTGTCTTTTGAAACGGGCCCATTAAAAAAAATACAAGTAACTATTGTAAAAAAAAAATACAGTTACAGAATAATGGTAATAAAAGCTAGATTACATCACGAGCTAATTAATAGGACTAACCTCAACAACTGCTCAACAATGTTGAGTCGGGCACCTCAAAATCATGAAATTTAGTAAAATTACTTTTTATTTGCCTTTTGGGGTAAAAGCCTTTCATAAATACTGGGTATTTTCAGATGTTACGGGCCTCCCTCTTACCACAGTCAATCCCCTGTGATGGAGGAGAGGCCCGTAACGTCTAAAGGATTCCCACCAGAGGTTCACCCCAGTGACGTCTGTTCCCTTCCGCCGATCCCGGATCGTGGGGCGGGGGGGCGCACCAGTGCATGGTGCGGTGGGTGGGTGGGATGTGCACATGGTCACACATGTATCCCCACTCATTCCCATGCATGGAGCAACCTCCATTTTCCCCGGTTGCTCCATGCGTGGGGATGAATGGGGGGTGAGTGGGAATGCTTATTAGGCAGGAACACACAAGCACCTCCACTCAGCCCGCGCGCGCACCGTGTCCTTCACACGGGTCTCTCCCACTCATGAGCATGCAGATTTCTGTGTGTTCATGAGTGGGAGAGGCCCGTGTAAAAAGGGCCTCTGGGTGCATGTGTCCGTGTGCACACGCGCACAGTTTCCACAGGGCACAATGTGCCCACAATGCAGAACTTTGCAGTTTGCATGTGGCTGTGCCCACATGCACACACGGTCTGCGTGCATTGGATCGAGTCCATTGTGGGGGGAGCAAGGGAGGATAGGAAAAGGAAGGAAAGAAAGAAGGTTCTCAAGATGGAAGGATATAATACACATACACCCCAAAAAACAAACAAACCACCAAATGTAGCGAAACTCATGATAAAAATCACCAGAGCTGAAACACAGGCTAGCTGATTAATTAAATTAGCTTCCCCACCCTCAAAAAAAAAAGCACATGTTGAACCAGATTCTTAACTGGTGTGTGCACCAAAGAAACGTTGTGAAACTGTAAGGTGAGTTTAACTTCCATTATCATCCAGCACGACTGTTTATCAATGAGGAAGGGAAGAGCAACACGGACATGTCGGTTGGAGTGTTGATCCATTGGTCCTTTCCTAATGGGCGTGGGTGCATGGGGATGCGTGGGCAGCATGGTGGGTGGACAGTGCATGGAGGTGCATTCACATGGACCCCCATCCACCTCCAGTCCGCCCATCTCCACGCACAGAACATCTGGCACTGGCTCCTGCTGCTCCATGCGGGGTGATGGGTGGAGATGCGGGGGTGGAGGCAGGAGCGCAAACACACACACCTTCCCACACACAGATGCCTATCCATCCCACCGAACCTGCCTCGGTGTTCAAACAGGTGCCCCACCCCCACACACGTGTGCGAGGGGGGCATCCATTTGAAAAAGGCCCTTGATCCATTGACTTCCCATTCTAGACTTTATGATTCTCCCTATGACTAATCAACACATCCTTTTTGCTTTAAAAAAAACCTAAAGTGAATTTATTACTGCCTTAACATCTTTGGAGGCTGCAGCCTTCATCTTGGTGTACAAACAGACATAATTTTGGCTCGCCGTGGCCTAGTTTGGCCTGGGACCCAGCAGCACATGTAAACAGTAAATACACACCACCAGATGTTGTTCCAGGATTGTCCCAGGAAGTGTTGGTGGGTAGCCTGGGCTGTGACCTCTGCAAATCTCCAAGGCCGCAGCCTAGGTTAAGAACCACCCATGTGAAACAAAGGGAGTCACAGTGGGCCACAGCAGGCTGGCACATCTGTTGCACCGGGTCATACCTTCCTTGGACTGGGGGCCGCCATGGCCAGCCACCATGGTTCTGCCTCAATGGCCACCATGGCGGTCCATCATGGCAGGGGCAAGGCGCTAGGAGCAGGGTGTTGGTGGGGCCAGCTGGCTGGCTGCACATTATCGTGCTCCCAACCCTACTCAGGCCATGTGGCTGGTGGAACAATTACCCGCAAAAATGGGTATGCCCATCAAATTTCCATTACTCAAATTAAATTGAAAATTTTTGTGTACATTTCAGTACCCACAACGAGTTTTGATCAGGCACTCAAAATACCAAAATGTTGAAATACCGAAATTTTGTCTCAGATTTTTACTTTTCATCCTGGATTTTGGGAAATTTAGGCACATTATTTTTTATTTCAGGTGGTGTTTGGTACTAAAATAACAGTAAGCGAAATTTCAGTTTTTGAGTACTCGATCAGTATTAGGGTACTAATTTGGAAACCTAGAATGGTACCCAAAAATGTGCATATTACCCACAGGTACCAAATCTGGTACCCATTTTAGCTCTATTTGGGAGGTTGACCCACACACCATTCATATGCTAGAACTGATAAATAATTTCACATAAGACAGACCAAGCATCCATCAAACAGTAACAAATCCCAGTCCCTACGAGCATGAGTTAGAAACCAACTTTAGAAGAGAAAGACTTTTTAGCTGAATCTTCCATGCTTTCTGCAACCCTTCTCTCACAACAGGTGTAAGCCATAGGTATTTTACTCTTGGTAAGCCAGCAGGAATAATCACCTCAACTGTAGCTGTTCCTTGTACAACATTGCGAGTCAGCAGGCATCGGTTATGGGCTGCACAAATGCCAAAGACTCATTTCTTATAAATCTGGCCAAAAACTATGTTCCATAAAAAGAGAAATTGTTGGCTTCTTGGTGAAGTCTGCACTGGCTACCTAGAGCTTTCTGGGCACAATTCAGTGTGCTGGTGGTTTTGACCTTTAAAGCCCTAAACGGCCTGGACCCCATATATCTAAAAACTGCCTTTCCTACCATGTTCTGTCACAGCCCCTACAGTCAACCGGGAGTGCCTTCCTTTGGATTATCTCTGCTACTCTTGTCTGTACAACAGGGCACACTGGGGGACGTTCACAGTTGCTACCCCAATGTTATGGAACTCCATCCCCCTGGAGGTTCATCTGAGCCTGAGCATTTCTTGCAGGTGGTGTAAGTCCTTTCTTTTTAGTAAAAGATTTGGCAGGCATGGATAGGGATTAAGTGAGAGGTTGTTGAGTGGTTGGGGTTGGAGTGGGTAGGATTGTTTTGTTTTTTACTGAATTGAATTTTAATGTCTTTTAATTGTATTTTATGGTTTTTGTGAGCCACCCTCAGCCTTTGGGGAAGTGTGAAGTAAAAATGTCATTAATTGAATTGAATTAAATTGTCAGGTTTTCATTGTGTCACGGACCAATTTATTCAGGTGGAAATGTTCTTTAATACAAGCAAGTGTCCCAGCCTCTCAACCTCCCACTTCTGTTTCTGTATTATACAGTAACAGCCAACATGAATCCCTTACTCTGGACTCTATAGACAGAAACTCTTTGTAGATCAAAGGTTTTTACACGAGCTAAGGTGAACCAAAACAGAGGGAAATGGTGCTCTAGTCAGCATTATTGTCATGAATACTATTCTGTATTAGTCAATATTAGGGCTGAATCCATTTGATTAATAATCTCTATGATTAAGTATTAATCTTAATAATAATTAACTAAAATACCCTAGAACTTCAGTACAGCTTTATACAACATGACTGATTTTTTAAATTAATGCTAACATAGTTAGGGTTTTTTAATTTTTAAAAAGCTTGCTTACAGCTACATTATGATTGTACAAAATAAACTTTACAATTATAAAATAAATTCATTTTTAATTTTAACACTTTAATGCATTCATTGATTTTAATAGCAATAAGTATAAATTAAAATCTATAATGAATGCATATAATCATAATGAATGTTTTTCATTTTTAATTTCTTAACACTCACCTGTCATTGATGCATTCATCAATTAATAATTATAATATTTAAAAGAGTAATAAAATATTATTGGTCAACAAATTCATCACCGACAGGTTAGGGAGTTAAAATTTTAAAAATTGAAATAATTTTTAAGTTTACTTTTAAACAAACTTTTTTAAAAATTTAAAATTTAAAATAATTTCTTAGCTTTAACTATGGCCTTTAATACATGGACAGGGGTGGGAGAGGTGTGTGTTTCAGCACAGTGGGTATGTGTCCGTTTACATGGACAAACGCACATCGCCACCCACAGAGCCTCCCCCGTTTTACCGGAGGGCTCCGTGGGTGGAGATGGGTGTGCGGTGGGTAGAGGTGGTTATACGGCAGTAGCACGCACACACAAACACACACTGCCCGTGGTATTTATACAGGTGCACAGCCACCGAACACCCACCCGAACACCGAGCGGCGGGGGGGGGCGGGTCATCCGTGTAAAAACGGCCTATAGCCCTTTTCACACAGACACTCTAACACTGATAAAATGGGTGTTACATTTTATTATACGTCTTGCAGGGCACCCATAGAATACACCTGCAGCCTTGCAACATGTATAATAAACTGTAACACCCATTTTATCAGTGTTAGAGTGTGTGTGTGAAAAGGACCTATACAAATCAGCCATGTTCTATAAAACTGTATAAACTGAGGTTCTCAGGTATTTTATTAATGAATCAATTAATCAGTCAATTAATCCGTTAAAAGCAAGACAGCTACCCAAGTAAAAAATTTAATCAATTGGCAGCCATATGCAGTTTTCTGTTCTTAGGAGTAATATGAAATTACCAGTGTGTGAGTTAAAGGGCAATTGAAATCTTCTTTTATCTATCTTCCTCGCTATTATGCTAGTTTCTTAGACTCATTTCTCAACTCTGGTATCTGATTTGTTTATCTGTCTGTCTGTCTGGCTGGGTGCCTGGCTGGCTGGCTTCCATCTAATTACAGAATAGGAGTACAGAGACATTTAACTGAATGCATGGTATAGCTATTGTATTTTCTAGGCTCTCTGAGTACTGGCATTTCCCAATTCTACTAGGATATTGCAAGCAAGCTGATGAGTTAGGCATCTATTAGAATGATACCGCATTCACACCTTACGGCAGCACAGCAGCGGCACTCCCACGAGTCAGAGACGTGACGGGGGAAAGAGATGGAGGCTGGCATAATTTCTGGTGCTAACGGGGTCTTGCCGTGCCAATACTCATGAATGGCAGCCCTGTCATTCACTAATATTGTCGCAGCAAAATCCCATTCGCACCAGAAGTTATGCCAGCTTCCACCTCCTTCCCCCGCCATGTTTCTGGCTTGTGAGAGTGCTGCCGCCGCACCACTGTAAGGTGTGATTGCAGTATGAGATTGCATTCTGCAAGAAGTTTTTTGGAAATATCAAAGACTTTAGAGGGTGAAAAAAAAAAATGCTCGAACTCAAATTAACGTTCATTAGCGCACACACCCAAACACTCTCACCCATATTTCACATTTAAACAAAGGCTTGTCTGGCATGGAAACAGAGATTTCATTTAGTCTGTAAGCACCTCAAGGCAGTGACTTTGACTTCCAATACATGCATAAACTGTGCAGCTGGGCCCGCCCGTCTGTGTGCTGATTGGTGTTTTCTCCATCTCCCACAGGTACATGAAGGCTCTAGGAGCTGCAGGCAGCTACCAAAGGGCACTGATCATTGTGTGGGCCGTTGGGTGGCATTTAAGGCATGGGACAGTCATTGGGTGTTAACTAACATGACGTGGGCAGTTCGTCCAGCTCTGGCCTGACTGGGTCAGCACCGAACTTGCACATCTTTTCTGGGCCCGCCAGATCTGAGCCTGGTTCAGACCCTGACAGGGTTGGTGGCTGAGCTGGAAACATGAACCTGGAACTAACCAGGCCCATGGTTCAGCCCTGTGAACCATCCAGGAGGACCAGAACTGGGAGAACCGGGTAGGCTCATCTGTTTTTGCACCCACCTGGCCCGGCATGAGGGGTTGTCATGGCAGCTAGCCATGGCTGCCTGTTATTTAAAGCCATGGCTGCCCATCATGGCAGGGGGCTGGCCACAGCATGGGGCAGAGCCAACTGGCTGCATGTCGCTCCCCGCCCCTCCTTCCCGGCCAGGTCAGGCTGAGGGAACATTTGATTCAGTCCCCCAACCTGACCTGGCCAAGGATAGCAGAAGCAACCATTCCGGCTGCACATTTGTTTTTAACTATCATGGGCACTTAAAACTATTGATGCTGTTTGTGCTTTTAAGGGGTGGGGAGGAATTGTAGGAGAGTAAGGTGTGCCTGGCCCCTGTTTGGGGCAGGGGATTGGGTTGTGGTGGGAAGAGGGGAGGTTTATGCACAGACCCCCTCTGTGAGAGGAGCAGGTTGGTTGCATGGGGGTGTTAAGGGTTATGCGCTAACCCCTTTGTGAGATCGGGGCCTGGGGAGAAGGGTTTTCTATGAGAGGGTGGAAGAGAAGACTAATTTTAAATTATTGTTTTTTTAACTTTGTGTATTGTTTAATTAGTTTTTCTGTATTTCTTTGTGATGACTTTTTTTCTGTTGTAGCTGCTCTGAGTCTTTTGGGAGAAAAGCAGGAAATAATAATAATAATAATAATAATAATAATAATTAATGTCACTGTGCCCCAAGATCAAGCCATAGATATAGTAAATAATGAACTGATGATTTAATTGTTATCTCTGCCAGCATCTTTCACCATTATGAAACAACAACCTCATAATACTGAAGAATGAACTCATTCATTAGTCAGGGAAAATATGAATCCTCTCCAACAGAAGGAGGGGAGATTCACCAGGATTTGATTGGTTTTTTAAAAAAAATCATTTCTACTTTACAGCGATGTATGCCCTTTAGTAACATTAGCAGCAGAATAGCATGTGAATTCTATGGAATGCCGCTACGGATGGCGAGAGGATGTGCTGATGTTTATTCTGCATTGTGCTAAGGTAGAATTGTCTCACACAGAAAGAGCACAGGGCTGCTGCACAGATACTGGTGATGCAGAACCACGGGGGTTTTGTCTTGTATAGTCAATTCCCTGCAATCTGGTTGCGGGTGCCTCATTTGCATAATCTTGGGACAGTGGGTTGTTGGTTTTTTTAGTAACTGCATAGCAGTAACTGTATAGTCTGTGTGGATCTTTTTTGTGTGGCTATCAGCTATTACTGAGGGAATCAGAGCCAAAGCTTATGAATAACAGGGTTTGGTTATTTCTCAATAACTATCCATTAAGCATGCAAGTCCCTATATTCTGATTGGCCTCCATAATCCATAATCCCTCTGCTCTGGTTGGGTCTTGTGTGCCTAATTTTCAAATTCTTGGGAAGCAACAAAGATGCTAGCTCTGCTTCTTGCTCCTTATTGCTGCAGAAGAAAAAATAGAAACCTGTTATAAAAACAGAAATCGAAATATGCACTAAACTGCTCTGGGGTAAGTAATCTAAGGATTGTGGCTTAAAGGTGAAAAGATGGAAAACCCTTTGATTTATTTCCTTCCGCCCTTCCATTCTCCTGTTTCTTCATCCCCTTCATTTCTCTCCTTGTCTGAGAGTAAGAAACTCCTCCTCAGAATGTTCTATCTATGGGTATTTTCAGACGTGACGGGGCCAATTGGCCCCGTCACAAAATCAATGAATTCATCCCCCGCCGGGATGACCATAACGCCCTAACAGAAGTGCCGGGGGATCCCGGCGGGGAATCGGGGAGGGGGCGGGGCTGCGCGGCGCAACGTGCGGGGCGGTGATTCCAGGCCGTGGCTGCCGTCCAGACGNAGTGCCGGGGGATCCCGGCGGGGAATCGGGGAGGGGGCGGGGCTGCGCGGCGCAACGTGCGGCCGCACAGCCCTGCCCCCTCCACGCTCCCTGCCGCCCATCCCCTGGGGAGTTGGGTAGCCGTCGCAGGCAATGCCGCCACAGCGCTCACCCGCTATGGCCACAGGCCAGAATCCCTGCGGTGATTCCAGGCCGTGGCTGCCATCCAGACGTGATGCCAGGGGTCACCACGGTGGGGAATCGGCTTCACCATGCGACGGCCTCCAGTCCCGCCGCTTCGGCCGCTCACGTGGTGAATGTGATTCCCCGCCGTGGTAACATCTGGGGGGGAACATCCGTTCCCCCCAACAGACGTTACGTGGTCCAAACCAGCACAGAGAATTGACTGTGGTTGACATTGACCACGTAACATCTGAAAATACCCTATGTTTTCAGTGTCATGATGTTCTCAGAAGAATCCCAGCTTCTCTAGTCTATCCTACTTCACTTTCAGTACACACCATACACAAAAATGTTTGTGTCTCCTCTGGGGATGTCTTTTTTTCTGGCCTGGACAATGGAGAATGCAGGGGGAAACTTATGAATAAGCAATCAAAGTTTAACCCTTGAGTAAGTGCACGTTTCACTGACTTCATTGAATATGATCCTTGTTCCTATGCCACCACTTATGTCCCCTCTGAGGGCCTTTTTAGACAAGCGGGATTTTAAACCAGCGGTTCTTGGACACCTCCGCAGGGGAGCTTTAGACGCTCCTCCATGAACCAGAGGTCACCCGGGAGGCATTAGAAACAGCAACGCTGGGTGACTCCCGAGTGTTTTGAGACGCGGCGTAGTAATACCTCAATAATGGTGGTCTTTACTACGCTGTGTCTCAAAACACCCAGGAGTCGCCCAGCGTTGCTGTTTCTAATGGCACCCGGACGGCTTCCAGTTCACGAAGGAGCGTCTAAAGCTCCCCCATGGAGGTGTCCAAGAGCCTCGGGTTTAAATTGCAGTTTAAATCCCACTTGTCTAAAAAGGCCCTGAATCTAAGCAACCTTAATATTGCTGGTCCCAAACATCAAGTGTCCTGTATATTGTAAACACAAATTACAACATGCCTTGTTATTAGAGCAGAAACGCCTTGTTGTTAGAGCAACTTGGGGTTCCTACCAGGGCCAGGGCAAACCTGTCACACACTGCACCCTGAATTGCGGGTGGGTAATTACTAGGGTTGGGACTCAAGGTAGAATTTTGGTTGGTTTTTTTTTTCAGTTTTGGTTCTTTCTGAATTTTGGATCTCGTTTCGTTTTGGATTTTCAGTTTTTCTCCCATTGAAGTCAATGAGAACAAACCACGATGGAAAAAAAATCAAAATCAATAAAAATAAAACAAAATTAAATCAATGGAAATAACAAAAAACAGAACCAAAAAGATCCAATTTTGGATGAATACGAAATAGCAATTTTCGGATGCTTTTGGTTCTATCCACAACTGAAATTCCCACCCATAGTAATTACACACAAAAATGGGTAAATCCATCAAATTTTTAGTACTCAACCCAAACCAGCACCTTCTGCTACTATATCCATACCAATTAGTGGCAAACGGGTTAGCCAATGTCCTGCTTTTTTGACTTCTGGTTCTGGAATACCGACTTCTGGTACTAATTTCTCAAGTTTCAGTCCCATTTTTTGCTATTTTCTTGAACCAATTTACTGGTACCAATAATTACCAATGCTGGGGGTAAGTGAGTACCCATTCAGCACTCAGGTAGCCCATCAGGTACCTAACGCGGTGTAACAGGGTGGCGTGGGGCCACCCTGCACCTTAAAAAATAGTCTTAGGGTATTTTCAGATGTTACGAAACCACACTCAACCACAGTCAATCGGCAGTGGGGGCGAATGGTCCCATAATGTCTGTTTGAATCATGCCAGATGTTCACCACAGTGAACCACTGGTGGGAATCAAAATAACCACGCTTCCGAGGATGGTCTGGGCAACCATCTCCGAAAGGATCCCGCCGGTGATCCCGGGTCGTGGCGAGCGGCCAGACGTTACTTTTTTTTGGTCCCTGCCGGTGGTCTGTTTGACCACGCTTCCCAGGACATTCTCCCGGCTAGCCCAGGAAGCGTGGTTCAAATTGACCCCTTGTGCAGATTGACCGTGGTGAACATCTGGCAGCCGCCAAACAGACGTTTGAGGCACAGTGACCACAGGTGGGTATTCACCGTGGTTCACTGTGATCTCGTAATGTCTGAAAATACCCATAAACTCGCTCAACCACGGTGGAATTCACCGCCATGCTCACCGCCGATTCCAGGCCGTGGTCAATGTCCTGGGGGGTAGGCGAGCACCGCAGCCGCATTGGCCGCTGCACCCGCCTGTCTCCAGGAGGACGGGCTGCTGGGGGAGTGTGGGGGGGCGCGGCTGTGTGGCTGCACGTAGCACCACGCAGCCCCACCCCCTCCCCAGATTCCCAGCTGGGATTAGCCGGCACATCTGTTGACGTGCCGGTATTGATCCCGGCAGGGAATCAATAGGGTGATTCCATGACGGGGCGAATGCCGCCCCGTCACGTCTGAAATCACCCTTAGTTTCAGAGGCATGGCCCCTTTAAGAAGAGCCACCCAGGTGAGCAGGGAGTGGGGGGCACAGGTGTAATCTAAGGATGCAGCTGAGTTGTGAGGAGGCTACGGCATAATAGGTGGGAGACAGAGCTTCCAGGGGTCAGAAACACAGAGAAGGGCCAGACCTGGAAGCTAGGCAGAGAAAGCAGCTTGCTGGTAGAGTGAAATAGACTGACTCAGGAGGTTCACCCAGGAGGGCTGGAGCTGAGCCAGTCACTGAGGACTGCTGGCTCTATCCCTGCCAATAGAGTGTAATGGAGAGCACCGAGAACCTAACAGAAGACGAGGCTGCAGCCAGGAAAGCTCGCCCCAAGGAGACTGGAAGCAATGGCTGGGGCCAGCACAACCGGAGTAGGACTCACCGAGAGAGAGAGAGAAGAAGGTACTTCAGGAACCCTCAGGCCAGGAGGGACTGTGCCCACCAGGGCCCAAGTTGTGACCAGGACAATACCGCTGGACTAGAGACACGAAAAGGACACAGACTTGGGGTTACTACCAGGGCCAGGGAAAACTTGTCACACGCTGCACCCAGAATTACCTGTGGGTCATCATAAATTGGTATAAGTAGATCGGGATGAGGGGTGTCCGGGACATGGACAGACATGAGGTTTGGGGAGGTGACAGAGTTCAGGACTGGGAGGCACAACAGGAGGCAAGGACAAGGACAAGAATAAGGACTATGTCAGGAAAAGGGAACAAGACCAGACCAGGAGGGGAATAAGAGACAAGGGAGACTAGAGAGGGGAGCAACACTGGATCAAGAGGGGAGCAAGACAAGGCTGGAAACAAGACAGCTAGCAAGAGCTGGGAACAAGACTGTAAGGGAGGGCAGAACTAGAGAGAGGGTGGAAGACGAAGAGTGTTTTTAAACGAGATACTACCACGCATGGCCACCCAGTAACCACTCATACGAATGCCTTTTTGATGGTGGTGCGGGGGGGGTGAGCCACACAGCACCCACTCATGGTCGGCCACTCACAGGATACTACCATAAATCTGGAGTGCCAAAAAAGTGTGTGGAAACAGGCGTCCACACATCCCCAGCATGTATGAACTGGGACAACCACCCATGCCAGCAGACAGGTCTGTGGCCCAGCCGCTACCCCGGTTCCACCCACAGGCCTGTCGGGAGCTCTTAAAAGACGCGCACATGAAATACAGCACCACGTTGGCTCAAAGCACAAAAAACCACAAAAAAACAACCTTGCAACACATGAGAGAAGAGCCAACACCCAACACTTTGGGATAGAAGCTTGGACAGCAGCTTCCTGTGTGTCCTACTGAGTATATACCTCCATTGTTGGCTGGGACTGCCAGCAGCTGCATCCGCTCCCGGGCTCATGAGCAGTTAGGGGTTACTGGCTGTTGCAGGTTTCCATGGTGTCCATGGCTGTGCGTCATGGCAGAGGGCGGGCAGTTGGGCAAGGATTAGGGTGGGGGTTGTTGCTGGGTACAGGAGCAGGGGAATGGCTCCCCGTGTGAGTTGTTTGCAGGGCCTGTCCATGGTGGCAGGAGTGCCGGGAAGCTGCTTGAATGGGTACGGTGGCCACCCTGGAAGCCACCCATTAGAATCCACCTGAGTGGCTGCTCCGCAGCTATGTCCCTCAGCTGTCACAGACCCAGCTCCTGCCCACCCACCCCCCCCCTTGCTCAATTAAAAATCCCCAAAGACATGGAGTGCAAGGCAAAAACAAGACAAAGAGTACAGGCCTGCAGGGCAAAGACAAGAAGTGAGAGTCTTGATCACCAGCTTCCTGTTGCTACCAGCCTGCATTTTGCCTGCCGGCATCCAACCAGGAAGCTGGGAGGGCGGGACATGGACAAGACAGAAAGGATATGGGGCACGGTCAGAATGAGGCAGGAAGGAGACATGGGGGTGCGGAGTGGCTGGGCTGGAAGAAGGTTGAGGTGATGGCCCTGGCCACTGCTCTACAACCCCAAAGAGCCAGGGTTCAAGGCTGGGGGCTGGGGTCTGACAAAAAATCAAGTACCCATCTCAGCTAGGGCTTGTTGCACATTCTTGTATTCCCAAGACTCCATGAATGTAGATATTATACATCTGGCTGACTCTTCCTTCAGTAACAGCAACTTTTGGCTATGCAGCTCCACTGTCTGCCTGCTCTATCCCAGTGGAATCCAGCCCAAAAGCATGTATAATAACTACTAGGGACGTTATGCTCTCTGTCCACGAGCTGGGTTTGCTAAAAACAACGGGCTTGGGATGCTGAGGCTAAATCTGAGGCTGTGTTTCAAATCCAGAGAGAATTGGTTTATTTTGGAAATATACGGCATTGCCTTCAACCCCTAATTGTGTAAAAGGAGTTCAGGCTCTGACTGTTGAAGTCATAAATCAAATATAGGTAATTAGGGATATACAGAATCTGGCTGAGAACAACCTAAGTCAGAAGACATCACTTTAGAAATGGTACATGTCATGACCTTCACCTCGTAATAACATAGGAGAAGCCCATCACTGACTCCTGATTCATGCATCGATACATTCAGCTTTCCCACATTTTATGTCACACTGTAATCCATAAATCTTGGGTAAACAAATATCAGCTTATTTCTAATGCACCTCAATGTAGCATTGACAACTCTCTTTGTAGAACAGTAAATTCTTGCCACTTGAAGGTATTTTAATGCTCCTGTGACTGATATTTACTGATCTGCCTTTGGAGGAATTATGCTGACGGCAAAATGTGTACTTTATTGCTGACTGTAATAGACAGATTTTCTTTTTTGGCAAGGGATTTCCTGTAATAAATACCTTTGTCATTCTGACTACAAAAGCTGTTGCCTCGAAACACCTTGTGCTGAAATACTGCCTTTCGCAAGCCTAATGATTGCATAATTGTTGCAGCTTTTGACCCAGCTCCACGAAACATAGAGCATTTTCCTGGTTTATGCAGAGAGGGAGAAATGCTCCCTCCATTAAAGTCAATGGCTCAGCTTTCATTAAGTTTATAGTGGAGAATTGCACCCCATGGTGTTTTCATTGAAAGGAAAATGTTCCTCGGCTGAAAAATATGGTTAATTCAAAACCACCACTAAGCAAGTGCAAAGGGGAAAGGGGAGATCCATGTGGCTACAGCTTCACAAGCCAAAATCTGGCCCTTTGAATTGTTTCTGAGAGTTTAGAAATTTGCAGAATAATCTGTGTTCTGTGTTTTAGTAAATGGAAACCAATGTGGAAATGACAAGATAAGCCTGAACGTGTACAGCCAGTTTCTCTGCTGCACCGATATCCAGGCAGCGAGGTTGGCCAGAAAAGAACTGGATGTGGCTGCTTGAGTCTGGATCTGCATTTGTCTAAGGGGCTGCTCCAGAATACTTTGGCTGGCAACATCCATCAAGGCCGTGACCCTTTGAGACTCATATGTTAATACACATGGGTACCTGTAACGTCTCCATTTCATGGATGTATCCCTGTCTCTTCCTATGTATTTCTCTCCTTTGGCTTCCTGGGGGCCAGTGTGGTGTAGCGGACAAGGTGCTGGACTTTGGCTCTAGGAAGCCAGGATTCAAGACCTGCCCCCTTGCCATGAACTCACTGGGTGGCCTTGGCATGTCACAACCTCTCAGCCCCATCTGTGAAATGGGAATGTGTGTGTGTCTGTCTCTCCCCATGTTCCCCTTACCCCTGTCTATCTTAGATTGTAAGCTCACTGGACAGGGATCTGTCTCCAAGATCTCTGACTATAAAGGGCTGTGTACTCCAAGCAGTGCTATAGAAATGATTCGTAGTGTATTCCCTTCCTTATTCATCCTAGATTGTAAGCTCGACAAACCAGGCATCAGTCTTTAGTTAATGATTGTTCAGTGCCAGGCACATGGCTAAATAATAATAATAATAATAATAATAAATCCAATTTTTTTCCTAAAAAACCCTCCCTTAATATGGATAGGTTTGAACAAAAAGCTACATTTCCATTGTGCTGTTGACGCCATATTAGCCTCGTGGATAAACTGTTTGCCTTGGACCTAATAAACCAGGGTTCAGATCTCATCTATCTATGAAATCTCATCTCTGTGGGCGGATCAATGTCTTACAGCCTCAGTTTCCTGTCTGTAAAATGTGAATAATTATGGCCTACCTCAGAGGGCTATTGTGAGGGTGAATTACAGTAAATGAGTGTCAAGCACATTGAGCACTGCAAGGTGTTATGTCAATAATGATAAAACTGGCAGTAGGAGTTTGGGCAATTATCATTCCTTAAGTGCCTCTGCACCTCCAGGTCTGCCAGTACCATAGAGTCACAGGTAAAAATCCTAGCGCGTCGGAGGAGCAACCACTTCCTGCCCATCTCTCCACTCCCACTCTTGCTCGCACTGCCAGTGAGGGTTGCCTGCAAGCACATAAAAGACATATACCATGAGCTGTCAGTTTATTAGACTGAACCTGCAAAACACGTGAGTGGGCGCTGCACAGACCAAACTCGGACTGCAGCAGGCTAGCATTGATTGCACCCTTTGTGTCAATAAAAGGGGATACACATTACTGGCATGCCCAATATCATTATCTGTGGGCCAAGCAAGAGCCTGCATTTCATAATGATTTCTGTTAGGGATGGGCGAACAGAACGCGGTTCGGATGTTCAGATGTTCAGTCGTTCGGTTCGAAACCCGACTTTGGGTTCAATGGTTTGGTTAAGCTGAGTTCGGTTTGGCCGAACTTGGCCGAACATTCAAAAATAGCAAAACCGAAACCAAACCGAAATTGAAACCGAAACCTAATTTTTGGCCCTGGAAAGACATTTTTCCTGCCCCCGAACTCATCCAAACTCATCCAAACACGACCGAACTGTTCAGTCATTCGAGAGTTCGGTTCGGACGTTCGGTTCGGACATCCGAACAGACCGAGTTCGATCCGAACTCCAAACATCCAAACTGCGTTCGCCCATCCCTAATTTCTGTTTGTCTTTGTGAATCGCCCAAAACATCCTGTGGCCAATGAAAGCCTTTTAATAGTGCCTGCCACCCTATTCCATTCTCCAGTCATATTGTTGTTCTAGTGGGTGATGAAGAACTTTAATATAGTATTTTGAAAGTAATTTCTTCTTCTTACGTAGCATACAGAAGATGCTTTGCCAGCCTCCTAGATCTCATCCCAGTCAACTAGTTTCATTTGTTTACCAAATGCTTTCTCCTTTTGTTTCCTAAATGCAGTTTCCTAGTGTGGATTGTTGAAGTTTAATGCTTTATAAATATTGGAAACCACCCTTCATTTTAACCGCAGTCACTATTAATAAAGGTTTCAATGACAGCCCTGCTACTTGTTTAATGCCTCTTTATTTTACCCTTGGGAGACACTGAAGCTATATTGTTTGGTTTATCTATGGTGTTATTATAATAAGCCTGGATGTGTATGTTTTAGTTAGAGTGGCATTAAATCCCTCGCTCCTTCTTTATTAAACACTAGTTGGCAATTTTTTTATGACCCACTTGATGTCTAATATTTTCTTGCTTCCCGATGGCTGCTCTAATTTTTAGAGGCTGTGGGTGAAAATAAACATCCAGCCAGCTCACCAGATAGTGCCTGAATCTGGTATGGTCAGGTTCGGGCACAGATCAAATGTGCACCCGACTGGGTCAGCTGGCAATTCCTCCCCCACCACTCACCCGGGGGAAGGAATAGCCCTATGTCCAGCCCACCCCAACACCCCACCCCGCTGCCATGACAGGCAGCCATGGAGGCTAATCACAGCCACCATGGTGGGCCCCGATCCCTGATGGGGGATGAGACCGCAAAGAGATGCACAGGCCCACTATGGCCCCTGTTGGCCCGCCTTGTTAGCCCTTGGCCTGGGCTGTGGGCCCAGGATCTTCTTGGGGACCATATCCAGGCCAGCCACCTACCCGAGCCAGGGCAGCAGACAGCCCACATCTGGTGGGCCAGAATAAACATGACAGGAAGTTTCTAGCCCAGGTGGGTCATAGCGAGCCCCCATCTTGTTTCTTATCACCCAATGAGAAATCTCATTTAGGCTTTCAAGTCTTGGGGCAGGGGGAATCCCATCTAGCTTTTAATTAGCTTGTCTGAGTCTACCAAAAATGATTGCAAAATATCTTAAACTGTACATTTAAGTGCAGTGGACAAACAGTGGCTCTTTGGCAATTCAAATGCAATTCTTGGCCAGGACTGGCCCTGGGCCCCAGGCGGCCTTAATGGTCCTACAGCTGAAACGTGTCCTCGCTGCTATTTGGTATCTGGGCCAGATCTTCAGGTCTGCTGGTATCCAGAAAGGCCCAGATACTGAACGGTATCTGGTTACTGTTTGGAGGAGTATCTGGTTAACCGGTTTACCATTATCTTCAAATCTCTCCTTAAAACTCACCTCTTTCGCTCTGCTCTGTCTGACTCTTTATCCTGCTGAGCCACTATTCCTATACCTACGATCTGTTTATCCTTATCCTTGCCACATGGACCTGCCTGCTGTCATTCTCATCGTAACCAAGCCAAGTGCGTGCACTTGAGACCTCGCATCTTCATGAATGTTAGACCCCTTGTCTCTCCCTCTGTTCCCCTTCCTGTGTCTCTCCCCCAGCTCCTGTCTCTCAGATTGTAAGACCTAGGGGCAGGGACCGTGTCTATTTCATTACTTTGTAAAGTGCCAGGTACACTGCTGGCACTATATAAATGTTTGTTAATAATAATAATAATATTGCAATTCTGCATGTTACCATTTCCCACGTTACTGTTTGGCCATAATTCCTTCCCTGTTTATTCCCTCCCTTCCTCTGAACCTGGTTTTAGAGCAGTAACAACAACGCTTGGTAATGTGGAAATGCAATAATGCAGTAATGTAGTAAACCAGTTCACTTTTGTGTTCTTATCCAGTCATCTGGTTTAGTGGTTAACCTCCAGGGTAACCAGCTAGTTACCAAACAACCAAGTACCGGATATTAGCTGCAGATCATTTTTTGGTAGCCATTTCAGCACTAGTCCTGTTCCTTCCTTCCTTACACCCAAATTTCAGCGGTTGAACTGCATCTGCTCCCCAAGATCTCAGCAGGCAGGACAAGAAGTGCCAGCTCTGAAGTCAATCACAGAGTAGAAGAGGTTTGCGTGCCCCCATATAGAAAATGTTTAATTTTTTTTTTTAAAAAAAAACATTTTTGAAAAAAAAAAAAGTTAGGTCAAGGGTCCTCAAGGGTCATTTTCATCTGTGTCTTGTGGCTCTTGGCAGAATGAAAATGTTGGTATGTAACTCTTGGAGTTGGGAACGTTGCCCATCTCTGGCATATATAGCATGTCCTAGAATGTTAACTTATCTCCCTCCATTGAAATAGCTCTCACAGACAGAAGTTAGGAGCCTGGACTGGAGACTAATATGTTGGGATTAAAGCTACATGCACTTGCAGTCTTTTTGCCTGCCGGATGTCCTAGCAGCTTTCAGCTGTCGAAACTAGGTAACTGCAGTTAACCTCATCATCTTGTTGAATGGACATAGGACAGGTGGGTCTCAAGTAGAGCTGAAACAGGTACCTGTTTTGGTACCTGCTGGTAATGCCCATGTTCAACAGGCTACCCAGTCACCAATCAAGTACCAAGGTACCTGAAAAATTGGAAATGTTCAGTACCATTTTTTAAATTTTCCAGATACCAATCAATAAATCAGGACCAGAAATCAATACTCCACGACCAGAAGTCAATATTCTGGGACATTCTGGGACATAAGATACCTGAATCATGTCATAATTGGGTACCAATTAGTACCCGATATTTTCAAGCCGATTCAGATACCAGAAATTCTATGGGTATACCGATTTCTGCGGGTACTCATTTCAGTGCTAGTCTCAACAGAACTAGGAGACATTCAATTTAACTTGGACTCAAGGCATAGGTCTGACTACAGGGGAGGCTGAAGGCCAGGACCAGAGACCCCCACCATTGGTGAGGGCTCTGGAAGGACCGTGTACACTCCAGAACAGCACCCCAGGTGCAGGTTGCATGACCAGGGGGTGAGCTTGTTAATTCCCCTAAGTGTTACCCAGCACTCCATGGCTCTGGAAGTCCCCCTGTCACACTGGCCTCCCAGCAAGGGGCCTCTCTGAGCACATATCCTGGGCCATGACCCCTATTGGCCCTGCTTAAGGCCAACCCTGCTTCTGCTGCTCCAAGCTAATTCAGCTATTCCTTTAGTCCAGAAAGCACCGGACTGAGATGCAACACTGAAGGTCAGCAGTCAAGCCCGGCTGCTGATTCATGTTGCAATGTGTATGACAGTTGCACATCATAGAAGTTTGTCGGGTTCCTTTAACCCCCCCACCCCCCCATTCTTTTGCACTATAGTGTGTGCAAAATAATGCAATTGAAGTTATAAAGTCAAGCACTCCAAGTTAAGAAAGGTCAGAGTTATGTTTGTCCAAGGAAAGCTACGACACCCATAATGCATTAGGTAGCATTATGATGATACAGCCTTTAATTTTATGAGCAACAAAGTTTTTCCCATTGGGTCTCATAGAATCATAGAAATGGAGAGCTGGAAGGGTTCTCAAGAGTCATCAAGCCCAAGCTCCCGCCCTGAGGCAGGATACCCTGCACACCCGAGGTATAACTAGGTTGCAATGAGCCCAGGTGCAAGAAATGGGCTTTCCCCCCATCACCATCATCTCCCATTTTGTGGTTTTCCAGGATCAGAGGTTTCCGAAAAATTGTCGGAACTTGACAGAAACTTGATAAATCAATGTCAGTAGTTTCTGATAAATCAACATCAGTATCAGAAGCTGACATTCCAGAATCAGAAGTCAACATTTTGGGACATCGGGTACCTGATCAGGTCATAATCAGGTACCACATGGTACCTGATCGTTACCAGATCAATTCAGGTACTGGAAATTATTTTGCTGGTACCCTCATTCAGCTCTACCCCCAGTGCATTACTGGCTGATCAGGCCTGCTAACAGCCCCATTTTACTGGCGGTGAGCTGAGGCTGTGAGACAGAAACTTGCCCAAGGCCATCTAATGAGGACAGGATTTGAACTCAGTAGCCCTAACGCCAAGTCCATCATTCTAACCACTTGACCTCACTGTATGGTCAACTATAAATACAACATTTCCTAGCTGTGTCAAGTGATTGACTTAGGCTGAAAACAGACATGACGCTAACCACCCTTTAACCACCCTTGGTGGTCATTTATGCATGTTTCAGGGCTGCATAGGGCACCAATACAGCCCTGCAACATGCATAAATAACCACCAAGGGTGGTTAGCGTAATGTCTGTTTTCACCCTTAGTGACCTCAATAGTGTTCTTTTAACGCAGGGTATTTTCAGACGTTACGTGGTCAATGTCAACCACAGTCAATTCCCTGTGGTGTCTTGGACCACGTAACGTCTGTTGGGGGGAACGGATGTTCCCCCCCAGATATTACCATGGTGGGGAATCACATTCACCATGCGAGCGGCCGGAGCGGCGGGACCAGAGGCCGTCGCATGGTGAAAGCGATTCCCCACCGTGGTGACCCCCGCCGTCACGTCTGGAGAGTGGCCATGGCCCGGAATCCCCACAGGGATTCTGGCCCGTGGCCATAGCGGGCAAGCACTGGGGTAGCATTGGCCGTGGCCACCACCCGTCTCCCCAGAGGACGGGCAGCGGGGAGCGGGGAGGGGGCGGGGCCGTGCGGCCTCACATTGCACCGCACGGCCCCGCCCCCTCCCCGATTCCCCACCGGGATCCCCCGGCACGTCCCGCGGGGGATGAATTCGTTGATTTCGTGATGGGGACAATCTGAAAACACCCACAGTTTTTCTTTGTGTAACACAGTCTGCTCACCCCCATCAGATTGCATTCTCTCGTGCTGTTTTATTGATTTATAAACCTAAATCCCCTTGCAAAGCTGTGGCTGATATTTTACTTGCAGTGTCTAGTGTAGAACTGTAACTGTGCAGAACCACATCTGGACTTGTAGTCCATTAGCAAATAATTTGGTTTTGGAATACTCTCCTCCTTTATTTGTACTACATTCCTTCATGGTTACAAATAATTTACAATTGTTCGCTATTTCCTTTTAAATACATCTATTCTTACATCTTTTATATCAGTGGTTCCTAAACGTTTTGGACCAATGGGCCACTGTCAATCATCAAAAATTTTCACAGACCACCATGCACCTTCCAGAGACGGAGGCAGCCTGATGCAAACTCATTGTTGCAGGTTGGTCATGGCTTCATAAACCAGGTGTTTCCATTCCAGTCCCTGCCAGTACCATAGCCATATGGTAGCCCATGGCAGTCCCTGCCAGAGCTGTGAGCATCTCAAGGGTGGAACCTGAAGATTGACCTATGGGGTTGTAGGATCTTCATCAATGAAGGGTTTGGAAGAGAGGCTGGACACAGTTATCTCTTGAGAATGTTATAGTTGTAGTCATCATGAATCCAAGCAGGGGGTTGGACTACATTACCCTCAAGGTACCATCCAACTCTAAGATTCTATGATTGCCACTAATGCACATGTGATGCCCCACAATGAAACCATGACCAGCACAAGATTATTATGGTCCTCTCCTACCCCACACCCAAAATGGCAATGGCATCAGGTGGGACTAAGATCATTTTATTATACCCACATAGCTAGTTCTGAAGACTATCTGTGAATCACTTACTGAAATATGTATGGACCAGTAGTGGTCTACACAGCACTGTTTGGGAACCACTTCTTTCTTTATATGCTTTCCATACAGATGTTTGTCCAAGAGAGAGAGCAGTTGTCAAGTAGTCATAAATGTATTTCAGTCATAGACAGATTGCATGCAAGTTGGTGTAGGGAATATCTCTGTACTCATTTGGTAGATGTTCCAGCACATCAAATGCCAATAGGTATTGCTGAATGAAAAATCTAAAACTTTTCAAAGCTCTTCTGATTCCTAATGGTTTCTCTACTGATGGCTGTTTCCAAAAATCCTTCCACAAATGGAACTCTTTGGCTCAGACCTTCCAACTTTAACATCAGCAAAGTTCTTCTTGAACTCGAGTGCTGTGCAATCAATGAAAGCCAAACTCCAAAAGTCAGTTAATATAAATCACAAGCGATTATCAGTGAGTGATGATTTGACCATTATTGTGCAATGAAATGTACACATTTGGCTCTTCAAGTTTTCATATTTACATTCATTTCAGTCAGCTTGTTAAATTAAAAACAGATGCCACAGCCAAGCATTAAAGTTCACAAGAACAGATTTTCACATTTCTTTGAATGAGCATATTTGTCAATAATACCCATGAAAAGAATCTATGAAGTTTTTATTACATTCATTTAGCAGCCATAAATCAGCAGATAATGCAAAGTACATTTAAATTGCCACCTTTGGAGAAACACAGAAATAATTAAGTTTCATGCTCGAGTCCTTAAAATGGGATGGGTGACATTTTGCTCTTACAACATGAACATAAGACTCATGAAAAGTTCAGAAATGACAGTTCTTGTGATATTGCTGCTCTGTTGTTTATTCACGGAAGAGTCAAAAGACAGACAGTGGCACTGCAAATTCGTCTACATGGTCCCCTAGAACTGTCAACTAGAAAAACATCAACTGAGAAAAACATTATATGGATGTGTAAAAGTAGCTACTTTTACTAGCCCATTCAGTCCTTTGGGCCTTCTATTCAGATGGCCAGCATGGTGGCCAACAGTGTGATCCTGAAATTCTTTGATGCTGATACCAACCCTAGCTGTGTTCACTTCAATGGGACTCATGTCGGAGCAAAGGACTACTGCCAGTGCCAAATAGTTTCAGATTTCTTGCAAGCGTTGTATTGTTAATTTTGGATAAGACTCAGTTTGAGACCTTGTTTCGGAGAAGACACCATCAGTTGACAATGAGCTTTGTTTATTGCCAACCTAAACTAGTAATCCTGAAGTATAAGATTTTTAATCTCAGTGCAAACTGTCAGAGACAGACCTTTTCCCCATGGTTATTTCTCTGTTAAGCTACAGTTGTGTAGAGAAAGTAAAGTTGCCATGTTGGTCCCAAATATACGCAACAGAGATGAAGTATTACAGAGATATCTTTTATTGGACCAACTACAGTTGGTGGAAGTATGCAACATGCATTTACTCAGACAATAGATGTTGCTATTGACCAACTGTAGTTGGTCCAATAAAAGATATCACTGTCCTACTGTCCTATTAATTATTAATTATTAATTATTAAAAAAGAACAAGCCCATTGAATTAATCCTGCCCAAAATGAAAATGATGACTTAGAAGATAACTGCTACTGGTTCAATTCTGTCAAGAAACCATTTTTATTCTTTTGGGTTGCTTGTTTGGGTTTTTTTTGGGGGGGGGTTGTTTTTACTTTTTTGTTTGGTTGGTGGTTTCAGTTTTTTTGTCATACTGATATTTCAGCAAAGTAATTTCAGAAATATTAGCACTTGCACAGTTGCCGAAAGCGACGCAACCAAAATACCCAAATGGCTGAAAAACTGAAATAATCAAACCAAGGCCCTTTTCAAACAGGCCACGGTGGGTGAGGGGATGGATGTGCACCCGCCGTGGGTGGAGGTGGGCATGCCCGCCCACCCATCTCCACACATGGAGCAACTGGCATTGGAGCCCGTTCCTCTGTGCATGGGTGATGGGTGGAGGTGGGTGGAGCACAGGAGCGTGAATGAAACCCCAACCACCATGAGTGCCATTCCTACAGGCACCCCCTTCCCCCCCCCNCCAAATATAATGAAAAATAAAAATGTTACAGCCGAAAATGTGTTTTCCATTGAAACCAATGGAAATAAAAAATGAAAGCAAACATGAAAACGAAATTTCATTATTTACAAAAATGAAGATTTAATTTTAAAAAATGTAGATGAATAACAACATGGGGCCCTGGTGCACACTTCTAGTATGTTAAGGCCATTTTTACATGGATGTTCCCCCCCCCCACACACACACACACCTGCTGCAGCGTTCGCATGGTCGTACACACACATACGTTTGCAGGGCGGGCACCCATGTGAAAAGGCCCCCAAAAAACAAAATAGCTGAGACAGAGGCCGTTTTTACACAGATGCCCCCCTCCCCCCCCATTGCTCGGTGTTTGGGCAGGTGTGCTGCGGGGGGGGGGGGAGTCCATGTATACGGCCATTGGTGGGGGGGATGGGTGTGCAGTGGGTGTGCACCCATGTAAATACCACCGGTGGTGGGTGTACGTGTGTACTCCCGCCACACACCCACCAACACCTGCCACACACCCACCGCACACCCACCTCCGTCCACGGAGCCCTCCAACAGAACGGGGGATGCTCCATGGGTGAAGGTGGGTGGAGGGGTGTGTGTGTCTGTGTAAACGTGCTGTAACACCCACCCTGGTCTGTGCAAAAAACGGCCAGAATAACCCCCAAAATGAATATGTAACTACCCATTTTGATTGTGGGTATTATTCAGATATCAGAGGGCTACCTGAAAATGCAAATAATAAATATACTGCCTGCTACAGCTCTTCTGTTTTGTCAGTCACTTAGGACCTCTGGTCTCTTTATTCTCCCATTGTTTTTCCCACCCTGGCATATTTTGGGAAGATCCTTTAAGCCTGTAGTGAGGACAACCATTGGGTGAAAACAGACACGATGCTAACTCCACTTTAACACCATTTTAACATTTCTTATTCATGTTGCAGGGCTGTATTGGTGCCCTATGCAACCCTGCAACATGCATAAGAATGCTAAAGTGGTGTTAAAGTGGAGTTAGCATCATGTCTGTTTTCACCCATTATTCCAACTAACTAGGCGGGGCTTTCATCGGGGAAATACCTCTTTTCTGACCATTACCATATCCATTTCCATGAGCTATTCTTTTTGAGATGCTATTTGCAAGAAAAGCACAAATGTTTGGGAAATAAGTTAACTCTAAATATGAAGATCCACTTACCCAGCAGGGTGGAACATACTTTGGCCATTCCCCATGTTTTTTCACTTGCAATAGCTTCAGTAACATTTACACTTTTTACACTTCAGTAAAAATTAAGTTTTTTTTAACCTTCAACCTTTTAATTGTATTTATTTGTTTGTTTGTTTGTATATAGCACCCCCTGCCATGGCACTCAGAGCACTTCACATAGAATTAATTACCATCACTTTTAATCCTCAGAACAACCCTGTGAGGTAGGTTAGGCTGAGAAAATATTGTGACTAGCCCAAGGTCACCCAGTGAGTTTCTGGCTAAGGCAACACTTCAACCAGGGCCTTCCCCTCCCTCCCAGTCCAGGTCCTTGGTACAAAGACTGCGATCTTATTCAACCTCCTTATTAAAACAAGATCTAGTTTGGTCAGTATTTTAAAGAAGAAACCGGTTATTCATCCAAAGAAAACTAAGGTACGCCAAGGACTGGCTTATTCAGTAGGCAGTGCTAGCTCCTCTACATTAGTAGTGAGCACATGGCCCAACATAGTCTTAAGGAGATGTTGGGCTTCTAAAGCTATGCTTTTTGATGGAGATGTAAAATGAAGAATACTTCATTTTAAAATGAAGATCCTACAACAATTTCAAAAGAGTTATAAGTAACAATGGAGAAAATTTCACACACAACTGTTTAATCACTTACAATTCCTGGGAAAAGAAGGAGGCAAAGGAAATTCTCAGATCAGTCCAGCTTCTGCCTAGATGCATATACAAACCTTGCTTCCCCACAATGATTTAATCAGTAAATGTAGTCCTTTTCTGTACTTCTAAATTCGCCATTGGCAGACCATCATTTTGGATTGGCCCTTGGGCCGACCTGGACCCACTCGGGCCTGGGAGCCACCAGCAAGTCAGTTTTGGCCAGCCCCATACTGCCCTAGGGTAGGTAGGCAGCTAGTCCAGGCTGTGTCCTCAGAAAATCTCTAAGTCACAACCGAGGCTAAGAGCCGCCCACACGGCCAACATGATCCACAGGGGGCCAGCACATCTGTCCCACCCCACTTTACCTTCCATGGGTCGGGGGAATCAGCATGACTGCCCATCATTGGCTGCCCATCATTGGCTGCCAGAGCTGTCTGTCAAGGTGAAGGATGGAAGCAGGGCAGGGGCGGGACTGGCCGTCTGCACGTTTGTTGAACTCCTGACCCTACCCAGGCCATGGCCTATCCTTCAAATGCGGACAGCGGGACAGCTCTCTGACTGCCGGCACATTTGTCCACCGCCTGAACACAGTTGTGGTTTCCCACTCTAGGCCAAGCCAGGAGCCACTGCACTGGCCACATGTCTGTTTTTACCCAAAGTTGTCCAACTTCTTGGCCACCTCCTCAAATTCCTATATCAGATCCAGCCCTCAGGCCACCTGTTGAACAATCCTAATTTGGAATATTTCAGACCATGTGACTATTTTCTCCTCATTAATAGTAGCAAAAAGTGTGTTAACAAACGTGGCGCTGGCCCAGTTTAGCTGCTCTGGCCCACCTGGGCCAGCACTGAACCCCCCACATCTGTTCTGGGCCCTCCAGATGTGGACCTGGTTCAAACCCCAATGAGGTTGACAGCTAGACCGGAAACATGGGCCCAGAATGAACCGGGGCATGGTCCAGCCCTGCAAGTCACCCAGGTGCACCAGAGTGAGGTAAATTGGGTGGGCATGCCTGTTTTCACGCCCACCCACTCCAGTGGGGGGGTTGTCGCGGCAGCCACATATGGCTGCCTGCTATTGGCAGTCATGGCTGCCTGTCATGGCGGGGGGCTAGTTGCAGCATGGGAGTGGAGCCAACCAGTAGCGCATCACTCCCCACCCCTACCCCTCCCCAGCTGGGTCAGACCAGGGGAACGTTTGGTCCTGTCCCCCGACCTGACCTGGCTGGGGGAGACCATCCCACCCCCGGACATGCAGTCACAGAGGTGGCTGCACATATGTTTTCACCCAAACAGGTAGACAGCCATTTTCATATAAAATAAACATAGGAACATGTATGATTGTATTTGATACCACACACGCTCAATTCAAGCAATCAAGTTCTGCTTCTGTGATCTGAACAGGAATGAAGCCAACAAGCCCATCCATGGTGACTTAGCTCCGGAGAGAACTGGGAGAGATTGTGTAGCAGTGCTAAACTGTGCTTAGTTAGTCTGAGAGCATGAGAGACAAAGAGAATGACAGGTTATTTCTTTTGTACAGAAGATTCACTCAAGAATTTCTGTTATATTCATTACAACTAAGTCAAAGAGAGATGGTCCACGTTTGATTCAGCCAAACCCAATAGCTTATTTGGGAAAATCTGTTTGAAGAAGTAGAAGAACATTCAGATTTTTCTTCTAATAGATTGCCCAGATGTATATAATACATATTCAGTCACCTTTGATGCCTGTACAAGGCTTGGGATGTACTTGTAAAGCTACATAAAGACAATGGGGTCAATTCCATGCCCCCACTGACCCCCACGCAGAGCATACACCATGCATGTGCAAGCCGCAAACCCCCTGGCATGCAGCCTACAGCACGCATGCAGCAGTTTGCATTGGGCATGGGATCAGCCACACTATAGATGTAGAATTTATTTCAATTTTTCACACAAAACGGTTAATAAAAATATGTACAGACAATTTATTGCCACGCAAAGACTGCATAGCAGTCAACCAACCAGTGTTTTCTTAGTCATATGTATTTGATGTACACAGTATACCTTACATGACACTTGCTACTGTACAATTAAACACCATGGCTTTGAGTAATCCTGCCTGTCAATAGCACTGGTGAAATACATCAAACAATATATTTCAAACCTCGGGCCTCTTTATTGATGCTGTTTTGTTAGTGTGTATTCTCTTCTAGTTAAAAGACCCCCAGCTTTAGAGTCAAGGACACCTTTAAATTTCTTTTTCTTCTTCCGATTTGTTTCCCAGTTGGAAAGCCAGATTTTGGTGGATCCATAGTATAATTCAAATCAAAGAAGTTTAGGGGGTAATATTTTAGTAATTACAAATCTTGGAGGTATTTGTCCGTATATCTGGTGACCTACATTTTTCTAGAGTGAATTCGTCTTGAAAACAAGTCTTTGATGGAACACAGCATGTTCTCAAATCAAGTCTTTGCTCCTAGCATGGTTTACATGAGAAGTTGTGCTCAAAATGTGTTTCTCAACAAAGGAGAAAAAAATTCCATCTCAGTATTGAGAACAACCACACACAACAACTCTATAAAGAAAGCGACTGCATGTTTTGACACATTTTATTCTGTTTTGGAATATTTTACGCATGAGCGTATGAATCCATTTTAACCTGTTGCTTCATATTGGGATAAATGTGGTCAGATGTGCATCTGATGAGTATGCCATGCCTTGCCTTCTGGGACTACTCAGTAAATTGCTTACATATTGCATAGCAGAGAGAGGAAAAAATATATTTCTGGCCTATCCTTCAAATGTGGATGTGACTTTTTCAAATAAAACAGACTGAAAAAAATTGTTCAGATACTGACATCTGCAAAAGTAGAAAGGGAAAAGATACAGAAAAAGAAATAGAACATAAGAACTGCCACTGGGTCAAAGCAATGCTCTGTCTAGCCCAGGATCTTGTCTTGACACTGTGGCCAACTTCTGTTGTTTCAGAGAAGCGCACACCAGATCATAATGGAATGACCCATTCTGAGTGTTTTTAAATGAGAGCCATGGAAGGGGAGGTTCGGTTCATGGCCACTGAGTGGCCCAGCTGCGGGGTGCCCAACCACGCAACGTGCATGGGGAGCACTTCAAACATGGCTACCCCATCCACAGAGGTGGCCACCCTGGCCCACATGGGGCACACTGGATTTTTCAGGAGTTCTCCATGTGTAGCCATGAGTGACCGCTGTGTGGACCACAGGAGCGCACCTCCCCATGCACCACCATTGTATGCGCAGTTGGACGCGTGGAGAGTGGGGGGCCACATGTGGACACGTCTTGTTTTAAAACACCCTCCTTTCTGTTCACTTCCAGCCGCTTACAGTCAGAAGTCTCATCTCTTGACCAACTTGACTAATAGCCATTTTTGGACCTATCCTCTGAATATGTATCCAATTCTTTTTTGAACCTGGTTATGCTATTGGCTTTAACATCTTCTGGTGATGAGTCCTGCAAGTTACAAAGAAGGAAACTCTGGCACTATATCTCTGAAACATCCTGGTTCTCCATCTCTTTTTCCCCCTCTTTTTCCTCTCTCCCTCCATTGTTATTCAGTGCTGCCATTTTGTTATGTTTCTTTAATTCTGTAAAGCAATTTGGGATGCGGTGTGTTTGAAACCATACAAATTCCTTTTCAGGCAAAATGTCCCTTGGTATTTATGAGTTGTTATGCTATGTAAGAATGGCCAAACTTATGTATGTGATCCGCTTGATTGAACTCCCAGGACCCCTTCCACTGGTTTCAACTCTCCAGACTGAGACCTTTCCAGGCCGGGACATCCAGATCTAGGACACCTCAGCAACTGGTCTCAGGCGTGAAGAGAAACACTTTCTTTTAAAGAAAGCCTTCTCAGTTGCACTGGAGGAGTTCCCCTAGTCTGTCTCCTACATGGAGCTCCATCCCCACTGTTTTCCCCAAAAGCGATCTCTGAGAGGCTTGTCACTCTCCCCATACTAATCTATGAGAGACTAGCTTGTGATCTACCAGGAGATTGCAATCTATCTCTTGGCTGCCCTTGCTGTACAGTGTATTGCAAGTGGAATAATTTATTTTGTCCGGTTAAAGCAAACTGTGGCCAATGCTCCCTGTGGAGTCGACGGCGCAAAAAAGCAAATACTCTTGTCATCCCATTTCCATCTTATCCCTTATTGCATTCAAGAGGAGCAATAGTAGTTCCCGCACCTCCTTTATTTAAGAAATCCATTCCTTTCTAAGCACCCGGCGGCGAGAATGCTTGCAAGAAGATACACTGCAAACAATGGGCCAGATGCAGAGGTGGTGTGTAAAGTGGTGCAAGTTACATGTCATTAATTGAGTGTAAGTAGCTGTCAGGAAGTCTAAGTGAGTCTCGTCCGCTCTGGTGTCACTTACACTTGCAAAAATCAGTAGAGAGTGTGAGCAATGCTGCCTAAAAGCCGATGGCAAGGTTTATGGGCTGCACTGTGCCTCACTCGTGCCAGGACCTGTTGTGTAACATTATACCCAAACCTCTACATATTTGTAATGATGAGTTGAATTAGATCTACAGGTGATGTTGCCATGCTTACAGCCCTGTGCACGCCGTGGAATGTGGCAGGCAAGCAAACAGCATGCTTGCTTCAAATTCACCCTGTCCCCGTTTCCTGCATGAGGTCAGATGACATATGGGAGATACCTGGGTAGCCAGATCATGCTCATCCGGACACATTGTTTGATCCAAGGGCATAGCTATAACAGAAACTACACACACACACACACCATGGTGCCCTGCGATAGCGGTGTCCCCTTATTACTGGGAGTGGGGGTAGAAGTCACCATTCCATTGTTTACACCAGGGCCCTTTCCATCCTAGCATGGCCCTGGTTTGATCCCCAGAGAGACAGCCTGCATCTGGATGAACTGAGGTAGCTTCTGGAGGCTGGGAGAGAGATCAGGATGGGAGACCTGGCCACAGCAATGGTATCAGTCCTCCATTCTACCCTCTCCCTCAAGGCCGGCCTTACCATAATGTGACCTGGGGCAACCGCCTTGGGCCTTGCTCTTTTCCCTACTTCTGAGGGCCTCGCAGTGGCCCCTAATTTCATCAGAGCAGGGTGCAGAGGTCTCCACTCTCTCCCAGTGGGGTCCCAAATATGAACACCTCTAGGGCCCTGCAGAGGGTGACCCTGTGAAGGTGGGGACACCAGGAAGGGAGAGGGACCACCAAGGGTCCTGCATTTTATCTTCAGCCTGGGCCCTATACATTCTAAGGCTGGTCCTGTTCTGCCGCAACCCTTGCAGTCACTCAGTGCCTCATCACTTCTTCAGAGACTTCTAGGAGAAGCAATGAGTCCAGGAAGGATGGCGCTGAGCATGACTAGTCTAACTACTGGGGATGGAAGGTTGCTACATTTTGCGGTTTGACCCTAAGACTTCCATAGGCCAAATGCGAGTCTTATAGGTCAAACTGCAATTAGTGGCAGCCCTAGAGGGAGGACACCATAGAGGCAGCACCAAGGAGTTGGCGCAACTCACACAGACCCCTCGGTGCTGTTCCCAGACGATCTGGCTGGTGGGGAGGGAGGGGGGGAACTAGTTATGGCAAATTTGCACCCAGCAATTTTGCCACTTTGAATTGGGTCCGACGAAGAGCATATGAACTGCTATTCATTCCTGCTTCAATTGCCCCATTTTGCATATTCATTTCATTTGGGAAGGGGGTTGTTTTTTCTGGTTATCTCGTTTTGAATATTCAGAATAAATATTGGTTTGGTTATATTTGGTCATATAACCAAATATGTGAGCTAAAGAGATCAAAATAATCATTTAAAAAATCCAAATACCATAAACAAAATATCCAAAGACTTTGGATTTTCACTTTGGATGTGGATACAGATATTCAGACAATTATCTAAAAATATGAATAATATCCATGGGGTAGAATCTACTATTTGCTTCACTTCTCAATTAAATGTCTCCTTTATTTATACTGTTGAAAATTAATTGCATGAAAAATAAAAACGAGATCATGAAAGTGAGGTTGTAGAGATGGTTTTGTTTATACTAGGGAAATTAATTCCATGGCATTGTCAGTTTCTTTGGAAGATAATTATGTGTGTGTGTGTGTACGCATGCACATGTATGTGTATGTCCCCAGTTTGTTCAGTCATTGCATTCCACATTTCGACGAGTGTCAGTAGAGCTCACACTCTGTTCCAATGATCAGTGGATCAGTATCTTTGAAAGAGGTTCTTTGTAAATGGAAAGGATCCAAGCAACACATGATTGTTAACACTCTTTGCAGGCCTCAGGAAATGTACAAGGCCCTGTAAAAAGCACACAGTATCCACCTGGACAACAGTGTGAAAATAAATTAATCCATAGAGCAGACAGAGTCATAAGAAGTTGGAAATGGGAGGGCCGTCTTGTGAATAACAGCTTAAATTCCCCAGTAGCACGTCAGCTTTGCCAGTGTCTGAAAGGCTCCCAGTGGCATTGCCACACTGCAAGGTGAATCGTGCTGCAGCCAGGCACACAGAGTGAAAACAGACATGACGCTAACCACCCTTTAACCACCCTTGGTGGTCATTTATGCATGTTTCAGGGCTGCATAGGGCACCAATACACTCCGGCACGTCCAACAGACGTGCTGGCTGATCCCGGCAGGGAATTGGGGAGGGGGAGGGGTCGTGCGGTGCAATGTGCGGCTGCATGGCCCAGTCCCCCCATGCTCCCATGCCGCCCGCCCCCTGGGGAGATGGGCGGGCGCCGCAGCCAATGCGGCCGCAGCGCCCACCCTATTTGACCACGGCCCGGAATCCCACTGGGGATTCTGGGCCGTGGTTGTCGGCCAGATGTTACTTTTTGTTGGTTCCCGCCAGGAATCTCTTTGACCATGCTTGCGGCGATTGTCCGGCGGGGAGCCCTGGAAGCGTGGTTGAAATTGACCCCATGTGGGAATCGACCGTGGTCAACATCTGGCGGCCGCCAAACAGACGTTCAGGGCGCTTTGGCCCCATGTGGGTATTTACTGTGGTTCACTGTGGGTGATATCAGATGTAATGGGGCCCGTTGGCCCCGTACCGAAATCACCCTAGTCATTCTCCGCCAGGGTCACCCCGTCACGCCGCAGCAGACGTGCCGGGGGAATCCCGGCGGGGAATCTGGGAGGGGG
>QEPC01008364.1:4860663-4871107 GCA_003113815.1 Sphenodon punctatus | reverse complement strand
CACCCCCCCGGCCATCCTGCTCCCACCAGGGGCCGGGCCAGGCCATAACCTCCCCACACCCCCTCGGTCTCCCCCTCTCACTGGGAGACCGAGCCACCCCCCTCCCCACCAACCCTTCCAGTACTCCCCCCGCTCTCACCGGGGGAAGTCCCTGGATCCACTTTGCATTTTGCCACTTACCCATTGAAACTATGGCTGGAACCAAAAGTCGACATTCCAGGACATTGGGTAACCAAATCAGGCTAAAACCGGGTACCAATTGGTACCCAATATTGTTGGGTTGATTCAGGTATCAGAAATTTGACAGATATACCTGTTTTTGCGAGTACTCATTTTAGAGAATATAAGAACATAAGATGTGCCATATTGGGCTGGACCAGCAGTCCATCTATCCCAACATCATGTCTCTGACAGTGGCCAACTCCGGTAGCTCAAGAGAAGTACATGTACAGATCATGAAGGTGTGACCCATCACTCCCAGTTGCCGGTCACCAGGGGTTTAAGCCCCAGATAGTAGGCATTTATGGCTCTATCCTCTACCAGAAATGCTGGGTTGTAGGAGCAGGAACCTGTACAAATTACAAGTGGGGAAATTGAGCCATGACTGTGTTTGGAGATGCAAGGGAGTGTCTGCTAAGATGAACCCCCATTGTCAACTCTAAGGGTGTTTTCAGACATGATGCTAACCCGAGTTTAACCACACTTTAACCACACTTGAATATTTCTTATGCATGCTGCAGGGCTGTATTGGTGCCCTTGGCATCCCTACAACATGCATAAGAAATGTCCAAGGGTGGTTAAAATGTGGTTAAACTGGGGTTAGCATTGTGTCTGAAAACACTCCATATTGTAGTTTCTCTTCTTCATTCCCCCAGCTGAAATGCCTGCATTCTTTTTGACCATGCTGAGGGCTGACTCCACTTTCAGACGGAAAGTAATCTTGTAAAGTGATTGTTTTTTAAACAGTGACTTCTGGTCTCTTTCTCTTTGCTGTTTACACCTTGCAGCTATTGTGAGCCTTTGGGAAAGGATCCAGGCATTGTACAAAGGCTTTCACCCACTCAGTTCCCTCTGCCCCGGACAAGAATTAACTAGATGCATTATTATGAATGAAGGGAAAGATTTTGTTTCTGGCCAAGCTTCTTTTGGGGGCGGGGGAGGGAGAAGACCCCACTACTAAGCACAGACCCACACATACCACTGGAAGAATCTGCTCTCTCAAGAATTCATTGTCTGATGGGGTGGATATTTGGAGAGGCTCAGGGTGGACAGTACTCCCTTGCTCAAATGCGACCCCTCACTTCTGCTTTCCAACATCCCAGTGCAAAATACTTCCAGGATCAAAAAAAAACAAAAACAAAAACATAGAAGAATAAATTAAACCATGGGCCACATAATTATGCTCAGCAATTGGAATAATAGTCCAACAGAATGAAGCCACCCCCCAGCAAAGCTTCTCATCAATTTGAACATTAACAAGCTGGCCAGGCCTGAGATAAGGGAAAGAATATTTCTTCACCATGTAGCGGGGAGGATTTCCCTCCCCCCTCCAATGTTAGTGGCAACAGATTGACAGATCACTGGACTGGGTCTTCGAATTTCTGCCAATTACCACAGCCCTAATGGCATTATTTAACATGCACCTTTTTCCTGACCCCCACCCCCAAAGCAGGTGACACCCAATAAAATACTGACTAATAGATGGGGGTATATCTACAAGGAAAGAACTGATCACTTAGTAATTATCAAGCAATATCCTGCTGTTAGTTTCTCTGCCCTCTCTCCACCCAGGACAGAAGAACTGCGTTTACAGAAAGACTATTTGTTCAGGGTTCTTAAAAAGCTCATTATCAGACTTTCAACCTGTTCAAACACTGAATCGGTGACAGATAAGTTTGGAGCCTGTTATATATAATACGGATCCCCCCCTTTGGAAATGAACCCATGTATTTCATAACCCAGACTGCTGTCCTGAAATACTCCTGGACCCACTCTCTGTTCTCTCCCAATCCATCAGCCCCCAAATCAGCGTCTCTGTCTAAACCTCCCAGACTGACGGCCTTTAAGCTTGTGTACTCCCCCGCCCCCACCCCCAGACAATAATTATGGAGAGAACCATCTGAATAAACACAGGATCATTTACTTACAGAATTGACAGCCCTTCCACTTGAACTGTTTTAAATTATTCGACGCCACTTTTTGTTTTTCATCGAAATACATAATTACAGTAATTTACCAAACTTGAATCAGAAACCTCTAAGCAAAGGGAGGGGAGGCGGTGCTGACTGCCGCCAAGTGTCTCTCTCTCTCTCTCTCACACACACACACACACACACACACACCCCTCCCATATATCTCTCTCACACACACACCTCCCATCTCTCTCATACATACACACACACACCTCCCATCTCTCTCTCTCACACACACACACACACACACCTCCCATCTCTCTCATACACACACACACACACNTTTTAATTAACTATTCTCACCTTCACTCCCACACTTTAAAAATGATCCCTGCATTGTCATGGCTGCTGCCTGCTGCTAGGTATCCCTTGATGTTGTATACCTGTCCCCAAAATACATGGCTTTGCTGTGAGTCCTCATGGCACGATTAATCCCTTTGCAAGTTATGAAAACTGCATATGAGGGAATGAGACGGTTGGCCCTAAGTGGCTGCAGGATTAGGGCCTGGGTAAATCCTGGTGAGGGTGCAGCCTTCCTGAGAAGCTTGGGGTGACTGTCGCCTTAAGGGAGTTGGCTGCCTCCACAAGCCACAGCCCTCCTAGGGATACAGGAACAGGAGGCTTTGTACCTCACCAGGACTTACCGAGGCCCTAATCCTGTATCTGGGAATGAAGTACTGCTTGGGAAGAACATGGTGGGAGAAAGGATGCTGGATGAAAGGATGAAAGGATGCCTAGAATTTGGCTCATTGAAGTATCTTAGTGAATGGTTTTTTGGATTCCATACTGGGATTTTGCTACATCTGGACTGTTGCACTGTAGGGGCTGTCTCTTATACACATCTAGATGTGTATAAGAGACAGATACCCAAAGCAGCAGCAGCTCTTTCTCGGAAGCCTGAGTTTTCCTCCAAAATTCCTCGGGATCTGGACAAACAGCTGGGTTTCTAGAAGTAGGACCCCTGACCAAACAAAAGCTGGGGTGGATCTATCCCCCCCAAGCTAAAATAAGGGGACTCACTCAAGCACACGCCAACATCCCCTCCCCCCAATCCATCACTCCGCTGTGCCAATCTGCTGAGAAGGGGGGGACTCGGGGAGGGGACTCCCAGGGATCCCACAGTCCAAAAAGTCCTTGCTTCTTTGCTAAGGTCAGCTTTCCCCTCGCTCCCGGGGCCAACTGGCCGGACAGCAGTGATTTAGCTCCTCCAGGGGAGTGAGTGGCCAGGCACGCAGCCCTGGCGCACGCGTGCCCTGGATGCGCCCGATATTGACAAGGAGGGAGCGCAGACGCAAAAAGGGGGCGGGCAGCGCGCCTTCCCCGCGGGCCCGTGTAATTAAAGATCTACTCCATTTCTCCACGCGGCCATCCGGATTGGCGGGGAGCTTCCCTTGCAGGGCTCGCCATCTGGAGAAGCCAGGCTTTTAAAAACAAGGGCAAACCAGGAATGATTAAGATGAAGCTGCTGGGGTACTCCCGGGTGAACGTTTCATGTTAAATGATGCGATCCTGCCCCCCCACCCCCGCAGGTACCCGAGTCCTTCTTAATTAAATCGGTGTAAACGGTCCCTTTTACCAAGCTTTAATTTCAACCACTGGGGAGGGGGGTAGGCGCTTTGTTGCACCACACACACACACACACACACACACACCATGTCCCTCTTTTAGATCAGGGGGGGGGGACTTGTCTCTGTCGCCCCCCACCCACCCCCCATCCATGGGCCGCCTCAAGGAAAGCTCGCTTACTGAGATCAAAGAACAAGATGAGGATTGAATGTCCCCTGAAGAAGCTCTGGACACAGCTAAGGAGAAGCTGAGGCTAACGGGATGGAAATACTACTAAACGGGAGGGACAGACCGACCATGCCCTTCTCTACCTTTGCCCGGAATCTCTCTTTCTCACACACACACACACACACACACCCCAAATATTGAAATGATCCCTGCCCCCAAAGCACTGGGATTTGAGTGTGGGAACGCAGCTCAGTCCAAACGCATCTGGGAAGTGACTGGCGAGGTGGGGGGGGGGGGCGTTCCCAGTAACTTCATCACTGGGCCACTGGGATGACTCTAGAGCCGGGCGCCGAGGCGAGGATTTTCCCGCAAAGAAATGAACAGGGCTTGTGCACAGCCCAGGGTCCCGATCCTGCAAAGGCAAGCAGGAAGGAAGGGGTCCCACTGTGTTAGGAAGCGGGGGGACTTGCTAAGGGGGTGGGATGTCTTTCCCCTTCTAGGGACCGCTTGGCTCCGCGGTACAAGCTCCAAGAGCCGGGTAGAAGCTGGAGAGGGGGCAGGGTGCTCAAAGGGCGCACTGGGGATAGAGGAAGGAAGAGGAGGGTCCATAAATGGAGGCTGTCTCTGCCATGGAGCCATCCCCTGCCCTATCTTTCCCCTGCTCTGTCCTCCTGTCCTCCCTTTTCTTGAGTTTACGGGACTGGATTCAGGGACCAGATCCAGGAACCGGCCAATAAAACATTCAGAACTTCAGAGGGACCATTTCACACACACCCTCCCTCCAATCAACACACCCCCTCCCCCCATGTGCGGTGACCAATGGGCCCCTCTGCCCGCCGCTCTCCACTGCCCCCCATTTCCAGACAGTCACTCATTTGAGGCTGACCCCTCTCCTACCCAGGATATCCAAGGCATTTGACCCAATAACTCATGCGTTAAACTGGGGGTGTGGGCGGATACATCTTCCTCCCTGACCACGGAGCCAGCTCGAGATCCCGGGCCATGGGCGCAGAGCAGCCCATAGCGAAGTGGCTCCAGTTCGGGGAGGGAGCGCGGAGGTCTTGGCCCAAGGCCCCAGGGCAGAGCAAGATGGCCCTTCTAGTTCCCATGACAATGCGCCGAGATAAACGTGACAGTCCGCTCCTCCTGCCCCTCTTGCCCGAGGGGATCCATCGGGTTCTCCTGGCCTGGGAGGCTTTGGCGACTTCCCATCCCAGGGGGCCGGGGAGAGGCTGCTGGTTCCTTTGCGCGCTGAACCCAACACCCAACCTGGTCTCAATCGAGCTCAGCCTTCCTCTACAGCCGGATCGGGCCCATTCCCCATCAGAGGGTACCGCGCTGCTCTTTACGGCCCGTTGAAATCAATGGGATTTACTCAGTTTGGAAAGTGGGGGCTGCGTTTTCCTTAGTCCAAAGTGGGGACTCTGTTCTGAAAGCACACGCTTGGGATAAAGTCATAGAGACAGGGCTCTGCCCATAGAGTAAAACAATGGGAGCAACTAGCCCCCGCTCTGCCCCAGCCCTGCCCACAGCGCTATGTACAATCCCTTCCCGAATAACCCCCCACCCACATACAGAGAGAGAGACAACACGTGGACACAAATACACACACACACACACACACACAAATACAGACACATACAAACTCAGACAGAGACAACATACACACACAAATACAGACCTGCACAGCCCACACACCAATACATACAAACACCCACGAATATGTACAAATATGGATGCATTCACACACACACACACCCCTACAAACGCATCCACACACAAATACAGACCCACCGGGCTTATCCCAGTTCACTTTGAATTCTCAACCCTGTCAGAATACAACATTAAATCCCCACTCTATTTCCCGGGAATATATTTTGCGCTCCTAGCGTCCCTTCTCTCTGATTCTCGCTCCTCCCCTTGGCGTGTCCATTCAGACGTACCCAAAAATAAATGAACGAATAGATAATAAGATCCAAGAGCTGTTTTTAACACCCACTTGGCCATCTAGTCTTTTGCACTCCCCAACCATTGGGAATAACGTCGTCGCTTTTTATGGCAGGATACGTGTTGAAAATAAGGTCACTGGATTACTAAATCCCCCCCCCCTTTTCTTTTTCTTTCTATTCTTGATTTAAAAAACAAAACAAAACTATGGACCCAACTCTTGACAACACGCTACGAGGTTCGCCTTCAAAGAGACAACAGATCTGTTATGGCACTGATAATAATAATAATAATAATAATAATAATAATAATAATAATTAATAAATTATTGATATTACTAATAATATTAATAATAATACCTAGCTGAAATTTGTTTGACAGTCTCCCCTGAGTTCCAAACCTCTTATCCCAGGAAATAACTGCTCTCCAGCACCAAGATAGCAAGGAAAATATCTGCGATTATCTAGATTAATAAAAAGGAGCAGTTTATCTGAAAACATTTCACTCTTGCAACCCCTGAAAAATGCACTTGCTTTGGCCCTGGTGCCAACTGTGATCAAAGGACAGAAAAATATCATAGCTGGATTCTTTCTGACTGTATTCGCCGTCCGGGCTCACAGAAAATCCGGACTTTGTATATGTATGTAGTATGTATCTAGAGCAAAGCGACAGTTGTCCCAGTACTCCCAAGGCAATGAATTTAAACCCACAAGAGCAAGTGCATCCACCAACTCCTGATTCCTTCGAGACGAGATCGCATATTAGTCAGAGTTTCAATTCTTTCCCGTCTGCTAAGTGAGTCCACTTTAGAGCTCAAGCATCTCTGTGAATTTTGCTCAGCCCTTAAAACAGATTTTAAATTTACCAGTTTAAAGAAGAAGTTCGCTTCTTTAGAGAGATGGGGAGAGAATCTCATTCATAGGCACATGCCAAAAAGGAGAGAGAAACATACCCATTCACACTCACAGAATATTTGGTCCCATGTCCTCGAATCTCGATGGGAATATGATCGTTCCATGACCATCGCATTCAAAGCAAAGGCTCGTGATTTTGAAAAGCTGCCTTTAGTTTGAAAAGCAAAATAAAAGTTAAGCAAAACTCGTGCTGCAACTGGGAGTAGGATTTTATTTGGGCGATAGGTGAATGGAATTGCTTTCAGAACGTTAACAAAAAAATATGGTATATATGGTAATAGGATTTCCAGGGGGAAATACATGAAAGGGTTACTGTGGAGTGCGATTTTCAGCACCAAATGTCTGCCCCCATCACATTTTATGGCCAGGTTGTAAACTCCTTATGGAGCTTTATTCACACACAAACGGCTAACTAAAAGACCATTAAGGGCCGGGCTTAAACCAACAAAAGCCAGGCAGTGCAGAAGGAAGAACGAAACTGCCTCCTTCAGCTTCACACGTTGCGCCCTGTTTGCGCGCAGCGGGACAGGTACATCATGTTGGGGAGAGCTGAACAAGGAAGCCCTAAAACTTCAGATCACTGGGATCCGTTTCATTTTTCGGTGCAGACAACGCTTCCTCTGAAACAGTAAGAGGACCCCAGTGCCTCCTGCGAAGCCTCAAGGGTTCAAGACCTGATTCTGGAGCCACCGCTTAAACTGGCTGCGATCTACAAACTGCTTACTCCGGTGAAGTCCCTGCGGGATTCAATGGGACTACTCAAGAATAAGTAGTCTGTGAGTTGAGTTTCCTTGTAGTACAAGCAGAAGATGAAAGAGTGCAAACATCTCCGGTGTACTTACTGCTGTACCTCAAGACATGAGCACAGCAAGACACTGAACACTTGCCACGCACTCCGCCTAACAAGCTCCAATCCCTAGGAAAGTTACCCGCCGTCAATCCAGCCCACCTGAGACCCACGCTGGCGCGCAGTGCCATTTTCAGCTGCAGAGGCAGCGAGGGGGAGGCAATCGCTGCTGCTCTGGGACAGGATTTTTCTCTCTCCCATTTTCAAAGCAGCTTTGTCGGTTGTTTCCCGGCGCTGGGGAAAGATCCAATGGATTACCTCCTGCCTTTGATGAGAAGGAATGCTTTAAAGGGACAGCGCTGGAGAGAGGCTGGGTGGAAAAACAACAACAAAAGAAGTGTGTAAGGTTTTCCTTTCGTTCAAGACATCAAAAAGCAAAGGCAGCATGAGATGGACAACTACCTTCCACTAGACTTCCCTTGGCTAAGGAAAATAAACAAACAAACAAACAAACAAATAAATAAATAAACCCAGGCTCTTCCACTAATGGTTAATCTCCCCCCCCCCCCAGCTGAAGAGCCCCTGTCTCATTTGATATGGGGTGCTCTGCAGAAGCTAGCCTTCGTCAATAATATACAAAGTAAGAAACCTAATCCAGCTAGCTAGAATGTTTAATTCATCATTATGCGAGCTAATTGGAAGGTGATTATATGGTAATTGCTCATTAGTGGTGTATATTTATCGCTGTACCTTATGTCAAGGCCATGGGAATTGTGTAGAGTCTGTTCTCTCATTTCAAGGATCAGTTTCAGAAGCAGGAGTGGAGCAGGCCAGATCGAGTTCTTCCTGACGTCAAGGTCCAGCCAAGTGCAATGGAGACCTACCCTATAAATATCAGCCGACGGGTTGCCTCTGCCCCCGGGAAGAGGGGGCTAAGGGGAGCATGGCCCATTTGGGGAGGAAAGAGTTGGGGGTTGGCACAAACGGCGAGGGAGGGGCAGCTAATGATGGTGAAAGCTGATGTCTAATAATAAGCTTGACTTGTGTGTGTGTGGGTGTGTGGGTGGGTGTTAGACAAGCGCCTTCCGACCCATTTCCCACTCATCCCATATTGGCACCCTATGCAGCCCTGATGGGTGGATGATTAGTGGGTAATGGGTGGGGAAGCGTTTGTCTAAAAACACCCTGAGTCAATGTGTGCGTGTTGGGTTAGATCCATGCCATATTGTGAGTGTGTGTTTGTTTGCATGGCTGGGTGGATCTATATCGCGTTGGGTGTATGTAGTGGGAGAGTTGAATGGATCTCTATATGTCATTGTGTGGTTGAATGGAACTGTGGGTGTTTATAGACAAGAGCTTCCTCACCCATTACCCACCAATCACTCAGCCATCGTGCATGTGACAGGGCTGCACCCAGCGCCAATGTGGCTCTGCCACAGGCATGATGGGTGGGTGATGGGCGGCAAGGGGAATCGGTGGGGAGGCCTTTGGCTAAAAACACCCTATGTTGTTTAGCATGTGTGAGAGTGTGTGGCTGAATGGATGTGTGTGTGTGTCCTGTCCGCGCTCGCCTGCACGATTGGATCTATGACTCTGTGTGTGTGTGTGTGTGTGTGTGTGTGTGTGTGTGTCATGTTTGAAAAATCCACTTTTTTTTTTTTTTTTTTTTTTAGGGGTATGGGGCAGTGGCAGCCAGGTCAAACACTTTTACAATCCAAACTTTCAAACATTGGTGGGATTTTCTCCTCTCTATTGGGGATCCCCTCTGCCCCTAGTTCACAGCTAGAGGAATCTCAGCCTTTATTTTGCAAAAGACTCTTTGGAAAAGGCCCTCAAACCCAGCTGTTTTGACTGTGAGTCGCGATTCCAGCCATTTGGAAGGTGGCGGGGAGGGGAACTGGATCCCGGAGACCTGCCCAACGCTGCCTTTTCTAAATGCCCAGCTATTCAGGGGAGCACCCCAAGGGGCTAGCGCTCGCCTTGCTTCTGCTGGAGCTTGGGGAGAGGCGCAGGCAAGGTCTCTCCAGCCACTTACGCGCTGGGGCTGACTCCTGTGAGAGAGGAGGAGGAGAAGTGAATTCTGAGGGAGAGGTAAAGTAACACCGAGTCTCTCTCTGCCTCTGCCCCACACTTGAGGTTAGAGTTTTCCAGCTGAGTTTAGACAGGCGGGCGGGGAGCTGGTGGCATAGAGCGGTGGAGAGAAGTGCGCATTAGCTTGGACACACTTTCCCAGTCAAGAACAGCAGCGGCAGAAGCCGCGATGTACCCACCCCTTACTCCTGAGTAGCCCCATCGAGGCTCGAAAATCGGGGTTGCTCGGTGCGGAGTAAGGGGTGGGCGTGCATCGCGGCCAGATCGTTCCAAACTCCCGGCTCCCTGGCGCAGACGCACGGGGCGCCTCGGTGCCATCCTCTGCAGCAGGCAGGCGATCGTTACAAAAGGCCAAAGCAAAGCCAAGCCCCCGCCGGTTGCTGATTAATAGCCCTTTCGCTTTCAAGCGTGGGGCTCGGGGTTTTCATGGCTCCGAGCGTCCCGCCAGGAGAGACTCCGGCGAGCAGCAAGGTTCCCGCTCGGGGTCAGGAGGTTCTCTAAACTCGCACTTCCAGCTCGCAGCGGGGGCTATTTGGAGAAGTAAATCAATTGATATATTAGCTCTAAGTAGTTATGAAACCACTGGAGAAGAGGGGGGAGCTTGGGAAGAAGAGCCTGCTGTTTTTATCCGAGAATCGGTCGGATCTGGGCGGAGAGCGACCTAGCCTTTCTTTTCCCATGGCCGGGCCGTTCCTTTGGCTAATCAAGGGGCGGGGGATCGCTCATTTCCAACAAAATCCAATGCCAAAGCGCGTCCCCCCCCCCCCCCCCCCCCCCCC
>QEPC01008364.1:4827770-4860650 GCA_003113815.1 Sphenodon punctatus | reverse complement strand
CCAGACAGTCACTCATTTGAGGCTGACCCCTCTCCCTGTCTCTTATACACATCTAGATGTGTATAAGAGACAGGCCCTATGCTCCACGGGGAGATGGCACCTGTGGTCAACTCCGCTTTGTTCTGGACGAGATCCAAAAACTAGGGCCGGGCAAGTCCAGAGTGATCGCAAAGGCAACCAAGATAGTTACTCCGGATTCCCAGTGAGAATGGAACCAGCCCTCCCCCGCCCCCCAAATAATAATAATTCCTAAACGCTCCCTTTCCCCCTGGGCAGTTTACATTGGACTTTCCAACTCTGGATTCCTCTCTCCCAGCAGAGCCGCAAGGGAAGCGAAGGGGTCGCTGCTGGAGCGCTTATTAGCTCTGGCAAGGCTACAATTTCTGCTTGAGGCGGAGGTGAGGGTGACCCAGATTGAGTGGGAAAGAACAGCTCGTTCCCAGTTAATCCCGATCGCCTGCGAAATCCACCAGCGCGCTGGACAAGCCCGGCATCCTGCTGCGGATTCCCGTGTAAATGAGAATGCGGAGTGTAGGGAGGGGGGGGGCTGTGCTCAGGTACAGCGCGTATCAGTCTCTCTGGTTCTTCCTAGATTGCAGGTAACTAATAATCGCGTTGCATCTCCCTGGACAGAAAGACGCGGTGCAAATTAGGGGCCGGGGGTGCCCATTTCTACAAACACTCGTTCCAAACCGATCTGGAAAGCATTAATATCACCCCATCTCCCCCCTGGTCTCCCTTTCTCTAATCCTTGACTACACACACACACACACACACACACACACTTTTTTTCAAGTGGCGACTGGTTAGCATCTGCCTAATATTTTGAGTGAAAGGTTGCTCGGCACCCACCGTCCCGTTTAGACTCTCCTCCCCCACCCTTCCCCCCAAAAAAAATCCCTTAATCCTGCCCACTTTAACTAGATGAATTAATAAAGCAAATGCGGGGGCTAATAAAATGACTGTCCTGTCTATTGAGTCGGGGGGCGGGGGGGAGAGAGAGAGAGAGAGGAGAAAGTACGCCCAAATTGTTTGCACTGGATCAAGGCGAGCCGCCTTTTGCTTCACTTTCTTTATCTTAATTCCGACTTGAAAAGATATAATTATCTAGTTTGAACAGAGCCGCTATCAAATCCTTCTTTAGGCAAGGAAGGGGGGACGCTGGAGTGGATTGCCGCCTCCTGAGCCGCTTGGTGCAGGCTGAGATACGGAGTAATGAAGTTGTGGAGTCCTGAGATACAAAGGGCATTAACCTCATTAGCATGAAACCTTTTCTTCTAACCATTGTGGGACCCTTTCAGGCTCCTAATCCCCCCTATTTTCAAAGCTCGGTTTGTAATAAAGCTTTTAGGAGAGGTTTTTTTTTTTTCAAAGCTAATGGCATTCTCTGAAGATTTTATTGCTGTTACGCTACATAGGATGCTTTTAAAAATAAAATAAAATAAAATCTCTATCCTTGCAGAGTTGTTGTGGTTTTGTTTTTTAAATAAAATTTTAAAAGTCTATAGCTTCCTGCAGACATAAGCTTCCTCGTTATCAAGATGGGAAACCATGACTCGGGATATTTGAAGTTAGGGACTGCAGTTTTTTGTTTTTTAAAAAATATATTTTTTATTTTATTTTTTTTTAAAAGTAGTGTGTGAGGGAATTGAAAAGAACTTGAATTATTTCAATCCTTTGGTGGCAAAAGAGCTATTTAAAGAAAGAAAGTCAACGCAAGGAGACGTTTATTTTGGGACTAGCGCTCGCTAAGTGATTAGCTGGCGGGTTTTTATTATTAATTAGTATTATTATTAACCTAGATCAAGGTCCTTTGGAAGAAGGGGGGTGAAGGCCCGATCTAACCCCACCCCAAAAAAAGCCTCAGAATGAGATGGGACTCCCCCCCCCCAGCAAATTTCCATCGTGCCAACACGTGCGTGGAATGGAGAGCCTTAACTTTTCCAAGCGGAGGGGGCAGTGAACAACGCTCGGGTTTTCACCAGGCATTGTAACTTCCCCTTATCACAGTGTAAAGGCTAGTCAGATTGTTCTAAATTATGTCCAACTAGCCCCCCTGGATCCGCGGATTAAGAGATTAAAGGCGAGCACTGGGCACTGCCTCCTCTTTCCCCTTCATATTCCTGGTATGATAATTGCCTAAACTGATTTGCACTTACACAAAAGCTCGCCGGATTCTTTGTAGCTCGCACAGAGCAGACGAGGTTGCTCTATCAATGGAAATAAAACTGATTAATGCAGTCTATCAGGCTAAGGAGCAAATGAAGCATGGAAGAAGAAGAGAGAAAAAAACTACTCACAACCGGGTACCCCCAGAAAAAAAAACCAGCTAGTTTCCTCCAAGACTGAGGGGCAACTTTACCTGCCCCCTTTTTAACGTTAGAGTTGGAAGCGCTTCCCCTTCATAAAGCCTCCCAATCGCCCGCTCCCTTTTATTCAACCAAACTCATCCGCGCAATTTAAAGCCGCCTGATTATTATTTTATTTTATTAAATGGCAAAGAAATGCGCTGCCAATCTGTTTTTAAAGTCAGGCCTAACCTTTGGGACCTGACAAAAATTAACCCTATTTTCCTTCTAGGCGAACTTTGGTTGCAATTTTCTTTTCTTTTTTACCCTCTCCCATTATATTTTTATAAACTCAAATTCAAATACATTTTAAAGACATATTTATTTACAGAAAGTTGACCTGATCTTTGTTCATTTCCCTCTTTTCTTGGCAAAGATTTTATTTGCCAGAGTCTGAATGGATAAATTAAAATGTCATGGAGGAGGGAGGTATTTTATGGGTGCTAACTGAACTCGATAATTTACCGTGTGAAGTCATTCCATTTTTAAAATAAATAAAAATGGGGAAAGTAACAACTTTTGAAGATGGGGTAAGAATCTCGGAAATATATTTCTTTAAAAGGGTAGGGCATATTGATAAATCTTTATTGACAAAATATTGACATTGACATACTTCTTGGAAGTATATAGTGTGTTAGAATTCTAACAAATTAAAAACACAAAAACACAAAAATATTTACATTCTGGTATAGAAGACATTAAGGAAAAACAATTGTCACCTTTTTTAGTAGCTCTATAATCTTGGAATATTATCAACTCAGTGCTTAGAACTCGCCCCCTCCCTCCCCAATGTAAAAGTGGCCATTTAGAAAAATGCAATCCCTTGTATGGAGCCATTGACACAGGCGCCACCTCCAAAGTCACTCCATTGATGCCCTGAGAGTATCTCTGGAGTAAGTCGTTTGGAGATCGGGGTCTATATTGGCCAATGCTAAGATCGGCAGTGAGGGAAGGGAACCGCGATTTGGCTTTTGGACAATTGAAGAAGGGAGAATATTTTAAAAAACAAACTTTTTTTTTTAACTTTTTTTTTTTTTTAGGGGGGAGGAAGGGGGGGGTAAACAAAATATATCTTTGTTAACCGCTACTTCATTTAGCTTTCACAATCACTTTGACGCCAGAAGTTATCATAAAAAGATTTACAGACTGCACATTTCTCGTAAAATAAAATTGAAAAGCACACCGAAAAAAATAAAATAAAACCTGTCTCAAAGGAGGAGGAAGGGGGGGAATATTACAATTTCAGGTCTGTCCTTGGGAAGCCCATTCTTTTATCTTAGCTTCCAAAGGTCTTTTTTGTTGTTACTGGGTTTTCCACATGCAATTCAAGTTTCTGAAACAGGTGTGGGTTTGGGGGTTGGTTGGTGTTTTTGGCTGGTTATGGAATTCTTTTTTCTTTTCTTTTTTCCCCTCTGGGAAAATTACAAAGTCCCTGGCGAAGTGCAAAATGTCCTGTAACTCTTGGTGGTCTTTATAGTTTAAATTTATTTTTATTTTCTCTCTCTCGTTATTTTACTTAAGAGTGGACTGCGAGAAACGGAGTACCTGCCAATCAGCTTGTCCCGATGGTTTGGCTTTGATTGACAGATCACCCCCTTTTGAGTATTATTTTGCGAGAGCTGTGGGTACCCCACAGTTCGGACCTCTCTCTTGTTCAGTGTCGCTGGCTCTCCGCTGCCTTCTAGACGGGAAAGTCAATCCTTCCCCCTCCCCGCCCCCCAACGCCACTGTCTCGCGTGGGAGATCCTGGAGCACTCGGGCTCTTTGTCTGCGGGGTGGGTGGGTGGGAAAGTCCGAAGTGCCAGTTTATTTGGGTGTGTGGTTGGTTAGGTTTTGTTTTTAATCATCTGAAGTGACGTCTATTTCTTCCGGACTAGCTTGTTTGGTGGCGATCCTCCACCGGTTAATGTGATGAGTCCCTTTTTTCTTCTGCTGTGAGTCCGAACCTTCTTCTTCCAACTTTTGCCGTTTGAACTTCGTCCTTCTGTTCTGAAACCATACTTTTACCTATAGAGGAGAAATAACTCCCATTAGCCCGCGGCTTCCATTTTAACACCCCCATCCCCACGCCCAGTAAATAGTTGGTCCTTCTGAAATGTCCCTTACTCCAAAATACGGACTCTCTGGCCCTATAGATGTAATGAGACCCCTCTGAATGGCTGAGTGTGTTCATAGTATGCGCGAATCACACACGCACAGTGTATGCACATGTCCGTTTAATATATTATATCCCCACTGTGTCTACCTCCACTGTGTGTACATGTGTGTGTCCAGCAAGCAAAGGAGACTGTCTATCTGTTGGTGTCCTACGCAGACGTATCTTATATGTGTATTTATAAAATGATATAAAATGATACATGATAGACTAGTTAATATATGATATATTGATATATGCACACGCATATACATTGTGTATTTGTGTGTATATGCGTGTATATGCGTGTGCGTGCGTGCGTGTATATATAGATATATACACATGCACACACACACACAATGTACATATACATTGCATATTTGTGTGTATATATGTACACATACATACACATACATACAGTGTGTGTGTGTGTGTGTGTGTGTGTGTGTGTGTGTAAATACATGCATATCTAAAAGACAATGTGTCCCCCCATCTGTGTATACACACACACACACACCCCTACTGCATATGCGTAGCTTCTCTGTACATTGCACTTCACTGTAAATAAATCCCTTGTTTCAAAAACGACTTTCTAAATGCTCTAACAAACCGTGCAGGATAGGGGGCGGGGGGGGGGGAGATTAAAAAATTTAAAAACCAACCCTACCGCTCATCACTATAGCTCTGGCTTCAATCGCTGTGTCTCCTTCCAGTTCCTTCCTTTTGAAAGTGTCCCATCTAGTACTATTCTGGGCACAAATCCCTAAATCTGCAGCGCAGAGGCCACTGACGCTGATTTTTAGAGGGGATCCACAATTAGACAATTAGAGAAGAGACTAACACACTGAAGGGTCCCTTTCCCTTCTAACTCAGGTACACCTTGAGGTGGGGGTGGGGAGACGACTTGGATAATTTACCTATACGACCCTCCCTTTTCCAATCAGCCAAGACAGCGTTAAAATCCAAGCAGCGGCCTTTCCCGTTTGGCCATAGAATTCTAAGGTTCAAAAGAATCCCACTTTATTTTTTAAAGTAGCAAAATCGCTCTGCGCTTTTTCTGTGACGTGACTGGAGATCATATTAAAAGGGAAAGTCTTCAAAGGTGAAAGGAGAGAGAGAGAGAGAACCGCCCCCATGAACTGGTTGACAGTGGAATAAATATACCCCAGATTATTACTCCATACCCCAGATTACTCCATTCATTTAATTACAGATACTACTGATCTCTCGACGTTATCTCAAGACCTGGCCACATTTCTTGTAAGGGGCAACGATAAACACGGGATATTATTTGTTGTTATTAATTATTATTTTTTATTATTATTATTATTATTATTATTGTTATTATTATTATTAAAACTCTGGCTTGATAAAGACACGAGAGAGAGAGAGAGAGAGAGAGAGAGAGAGAGAGAGAACCGGAGCATTTTAATAAGCGAGTTTAACCCGCTTCGCTGCCCCTTCAGAAGAGAGCTCTGCCATTTCCCCCTCCCCCATCTCCACTGCATTTTCATGCCCCCTCCTCTCCCTCCCCCCATTTTTTTTTTTTTTTTTTTAAAGCTGCGCGAGGAACAAGGGGCGAGTTTAATTTGCTTTTTTAGTTTGCTAATTGAAGGGGAGGACGGTTCATTTCTGCAGGCCTGATCTCCAAAGGGGAGCTCGTTTTGTAGGAAACTGGGGGGTTGACATTTGGACAAAAGACCCCAACGAGCTTCGGAATCAAGCCGCACAAAGACCACCTTAAATACAGCTTTTGCCAAGGGAAATAAGCCGCTGACCGCTCCCTTGTTCCGAGCACCTCATAAAAGTGGCGATCCCTTTTATTTGGTTTTGTTCTGGGGGAAAGACATTTTTTAAAGAAAAAAAGTAAAAGTAAAAAGGGGCCCAGCATCTTTAGCGCTACACCTCCCCTCCCCCCCCCCAATAATGAGAGAGACAAAAAAAGTGTAACAGCTTTAATCTGACCGGAGAATGCTACTGTTTACTGGGATCTTTGAACTAAAGCAGCTGTTGTTATTTCATTTCTATGTTTATTTATTTCCCCTTCTAGTTACAGCGGCCGCAGAGCCTCGAGCAAGGAGATTGCTCGCACTGAAATCCCCTTCTTCTGTAGAAAAGCATTAGCCACTCTTCCGGGAGCTATAACCAAGCGTGTGAAAGTAAAACAGAACTGACCCCGCCCCCACCCCACGAAAATATATATATACAAAAAGTAAATATATTCGGTAGGCCGCGACCCACCTACTGATTACTCCGGAGGAGCCCCTATTGAAGCCCGGGGTGGGGTTGGTGGATCGCGGCCTTTAAAATCTACCCAGCTAGTCGGAGCCAATCTGACTGTAAACACAGTCCAGTCTTGTCGAGCTACAAGAAAAAAAATCGATCAGCGCCCATCACCCGACTCTGGCACCGATTAATAGAACGCATCTTTCTAGCGCCTCAATCTTAAACTAGTGTCTTCCCCCAAAGAGAAATCTTCATCCGGTCTGTCTGGACAATCCTCAACCAATTCAAGTATTACAACCTGTCCCCCCCCCATCCCCCCAAAAAGCGATCAGATTGAGTGGAGAAAGCTGCTTCCGGGGTCTGCACGTTTCTACTAACTCAGCGAAACGAGCGAGAGAACCCCATCCCGACCTCTGAATAGTGAATACACAGCCCGGCTGGACGTCGAGAAGACACACACAAGTACGACTTCCAGCTAACAGTCCGCTGCGCGGGGGGGGGGGCAAACAAACCGAGCCACTTTACAACCACTTTCACCCTCTCTCTTTATTTGTCCATCTTCCCTCCAATCTAATTTTGCAGGTGCCAAGCCCAAAGCAGACAATACAGACACCCCCTCCTTTTCCTGCTTTCTCTACAAATATCAAAGCCAGCTTCCAAAGGAGACTCAAATTGGCACGCAAAAAAAGAAAAGAAAAAAGAGAGAGAGAGAGAGAGAGAGAGAGAGAGAGAGAGTTTTCATCTGCAAATCTAAACTGAGTTTTATTAACTCAGTTTTAGTTCCCTCCTTCATGGCTTATATCTTCGAAATGTTATTTATATATATTTAAATATGTATATTATATTAAAAAGATGATATTGTATATTTTACAAAAACAAAAACAAGCTCGCTATGGAGCAGGTTGAGTAGGAGCCCGAAAGACCCGGGCACCCTCTAAGAAAAGCCGATGGGTGTTTATCGAAAGGCGAGGAGGAGTTGCAGAAGAACGACTAGCAGCAGCCTCAGTTCCACGGCTCAGGACGTGGTAAGGGAATCCCTCAATTCAACACCAACGTGAAAACACACGAACCTACCCACCAGCCACCGCAACCCGCGCCTCGACCAGCCCGGGGATTGCTCATTCCCATTCGAGAGGAAGTAGATTTGACTCTCTCGGCCTCCTCGGTGGCTTCACGCCGCCTTACCTGAGTTTCCGTGAGACTGAGACTGTGAGCCAGTTGCTTTCGTTCGGCCCCTACGACGTAGTGATTTTTCTCAAAGGCATGTTCCAGTCTCAGTAATTGGGATGGGGAGAAAGCTGTACGGATCCGTTTGGGTTTGCGGGCCAGTGCGTTGTGTAAAAGGAAACTCTCCGGGCTGGTTTCATTCCCTGGGCAAGAAAGCAGGGCAAAGAAAGAGAAAGCGAGGGTTTAGCCACGCACTTTTTCACCTAAAACCCTCACTCCCCCACCAGGATCAAGTCCCCGTCTCGCCTGCTGCCTACCCTTTGCAGAGCAAATCCTGTGGATTGATTGATGGATTTATTTATATATATATAATATGCGAAGGGGAGGGGGGGACACGTCAGGCTAAGAAATAAAAAACCCGTCTGTTTGTCCAACAACAACCACCCAAAAAAGGGAATAGAATTAAATGGAATGAGTAAGAGGACGTTGTCACCTCTGACTTTTTTCCCTTCCAATTATTATTATTATTATTATTATTATAGACGAAGCCATTGGGAATCCGCAGTGGAGGGGGGTGGAGTGGGAACCTCCTCGGCAGGGCAAACTGGCGATGTCTGCCTAATCCCCTAAATATTCTAGGGATCCACAAGGGACTTTGTAATGATCTGCGAGCGGAGAGAACTGGCTGGGTGGAGATATCTCTGCTCCTTCAGATGTGAGCCCTTCCAATAGCTGCACCCAAGGGCTTCCCCTTTCTCATTCGTCCTTGTTGTGTGTGTTGTTGTTGTTTTTTAAAGACAGTAGCTTTTCAATAGTTAAAATCCACACACACACACACACACACCCATCTTAAACCGGCTGCACATTGTAGTTTTAGAAACCCGTTTGGCGTTGATTATGGCGAATTAGCCTGTGACAGCAGGAGCTACGTTTGCAGGGAAATGTTAACAAGATCAATAAAGAAACTTTAGAGATCTCCGGTCCGATTCTAAATCTAAATAGGCGTTTTGAAGTGGATGAGGACACACACACACACCTCCCTTCCCAGGATTTGATCGCTAATTCTCAATTAGCAGAACCATTTCTTGCGAGCTTTTCTCTCTCTCTTTTTGTTTGTTTGTTTGTGGGGTGTTTTAAAATCCTTTCAGTACCCACGTAGGTCCCTTCCAAATTGTTCCGTACAATCCTCCCATTAGCAGGCTGTTATTTAAATCAGATAGTGGCACAACACCAAACTCCGCTGCCCTTTCTCAATCCTGTTGATGAATCCGACAAATAATTTGGCGAGCGAAACCCTATAATTTCATCCTGAGAGGGGTATAATCCACAGGAGGGGGGGGGACCTTCGCCTCTCTTCCCCATCTCCTCTTTTTCAATCGCCCTGAAAGTCTCCCTAGCGTCCCAAGATACCAAGCGATTCGGGTTTTCAGTTTTAAAAAAATTAATACAAAATAATAATAATTAAAAAACTCTCTGTTAAAAGTCTAAGAAAAACTGAACTCCCCCTCCCTCCAAGAAAAACCAAGAGAAATAAAACCAAATCGGATTTTGTAGTTGGAGGCATACACAGTGTGTGTGTGTGTGTGTGTGTGTGTGTAAGGGTGTTAATAAAGGGTTAAACCAGTGAAAGAGGGGGGGTAGTTTTATTGATAGTTTGCATTTTGGTATTTTCCCAATCAATCTTCTGGCCACTGCAAAGCGCTGGGCGTGCGAATCTCCAGCCAAACTGCCCCCCCCCCTTTTCCTGGTCTCCTTAAGGCAAAAAAACACACAACAACAACAACAACAAAACCCCAGCTCGGATTCCTCTACGTTTCTTTCTTTAAAAAAACAAAACAAAAAAAGAAAAGAAAAGAAAATCCCTCTCGTGTAAACAATGAACAAGTCCGGGTTTTGTTTTGTTTTTTGTTGAACGAAACTTTTTTCTTTCCTTCCCCTGCGTCTTCTGAGACCCCCCCCCCCCCCAATTTGCTAGAAATTGAGCTGGAGGGGGGCAAGTAGAGCGAAAATACTCCCAGCTTTCGGTTTTTTTTGGGGGGGGGGTCTCAGTCCTCTGGACTGGCTAGTTCCCAGCAGGCCAAGACGGAGAGGGGGGTTGCCATTTAGTTGGGGGGGGGGTTAAGAAATCGCTGCAATTTTGGACGATGCACGATGAAGTGGCTAGGTTTGGGGGCTGTACATTTCATTCCTGATTGCAACCGTTTCCAGAGCAGCTACCTGTCTCTACACCCCCCACCCCCCAGACCCCCAGCTCCCCCACATTCTCCGGTGACAGCGTTTCAAGTTTGATAGCAGAATAACAAAACCAATTCCTGCCTGCCGGGAGCCTGGGACTCCCTTCGGCCTCCAAATAAAGGGAGGCGGCTTGTCCTCCAGACATGGAGGGGGGCGGGGGGGTCCATGAAGACCCCTCCACCTCTCCAAGCTTGCGCGCTGGGGAGGAATCGTTCGAGGGGTGGGGGGGTTGCACGTACCTTGGAAGCGGTGGCCCAGATACCGGTATCTGTGTATTAGCCAGGGGTAGAAGGTGGAAGGGTCCCTTTGCTGCGAGGCAAAGAGCGGGTGCGGCGAGTGGGAGGAGGGCAGCGGGTGCGCCGCCAAGGCGTGGGGCGGAGGGACGGGGTGCACGGGGACCGCCGCCGGGTTGGGCGGGTGGGAAACGGCCTCGGCGAAGACCAAGTCCGGGTTGGAGTAGACTCCCCTGCCGGTGGAGTGGAAGCCGTTGAGGAAGGGGTTCATGGGGCCGGAGCTGGCGTAGCTGAGCGCCGCCGGCCGGATCGGCTCCTCGGAGCGGGAGGCTGGCAAAGGGCTGTCCTTGGCCACCAGCGACTCGATGGTGAAGCAGCGCTTGGGCGCCGGCGGCTGGAACATGCTGCTGCCCCTGCGCGCAATCTCGGTCCTTCTCTGCGCGGCGCGGCCCCCGAGATCCTCCTCCTGCCAGAGCCTGGGGAAGTTTGCAGCCGCCCGGGAGAGAGTGACTTTCCGAGGAGGCGGCGGCGGCGGAGGGGGGAGCAGTTACCCCACATACATAGGCGGGGAAGGCAGCAGCTCCCAGACGGCGGCGGCCAAAGAAAGTTGCCAAGTGGCGAAGTTTCCCTTCTTCTCCTTCCTGCTGCTGCCGGGCCGGGCAGGCAGGCAGGCAGGCACCCCCTACGTCCAGCAGCGACAATCCATGGAGGGGATCGGCTCTCCCGAGCGGTGCAAACGATTTGTTAGTTCATGAGCCTAATTAGCGCGGGGATCACATAAACAGCTTCCTCTCAAGCCTGGTAAATGGCTTGATGATTGGTCGCTATTACTCGCCTTGAGCTGGAAGGGGGGGGCGCTTTAAATTGCGTCAGAGCAGGGGGGGGAGAGAGGCGAGCGATGGGCGCTGGGATCCTGGAGGGCTGGATCCAGGGCTCGGATTGGAACGGACTGCTGGGTGGGAAAGCGAGAGAGAGACCAGCCAGGCACACACACCCCGACAGCTTGCGCTCCCTCCGCGCAGCGCCAAGGGGGCCCGCTGGCAGAATAGTCCATCAGCCCACAGCAGCCTCAGGTAGGACCCGTCTGCAGATACTGTCTAGGGGCGGGAGGGCGGCTCTAGACTCCTGGAACCCCACTCCTCCCCGTTGCTGAACCCGATTCCACCCAGCCACCAGGGCTGCAAACCCAGTGGCTTCTAGAGAAGTCTCTTCTCTCCGGCCAGGTCCCCTCGCCCACTCGGCTTCCCTGGGGCAAAAGTGTCTCCAAAGTCCGCATTGGAGAGGTTGCTCTGAAGGTCAGGCTTCCGTCACAACGAGGGAGCTAGAGATTTCCACCCTCCCACCCCACCATGTCCCGGCTTCTAACTAGCTGTGTGGACTAGGAACGCGTGGAATCAGTTTTCAGTGCAAAGTTGTGAGCTTGTCAAATTCCTCCCTGCACAATAGGAAGCGGCTCCAGAGAGAGGACGGGTTTAGCTGCAAAGGGGACAGGAAAAGCCTGCTCCAAGCTTGTCCGCATTTTCGAGATTACCCTTCAGGTTTGGGGATGTTTTTAGGGCCGTCTCCTCCCTCTCCCATTGGCTGCCGCAGCGGAATAATTATGATCACATCCTAGCCCTGTTGGCTGCTGCTTACTGTTTATTGGTAGTTAAGGATCTATTATCTATTCATCAGACTCCTATTTTTGCCAATTACATTCTTCTAAAGTGAAGTACCAGCAGGTATTTTTCACATTTACAATTAATGATAAAGGGGGGAGAAAAATCTGGCCTGCTTTAAAAATCTATTACGTCGATGTGTAATTTATCTTTAAAGATGCAGAATTGAAATGAATGTTTCTTTGGCACCAAGGAATGGAGGGGGTCAGCCTCGTCTCAAAACAGTTTTACATTTTCCTACCTCGATTCCTTTCCCTCCCCTTTTCCCTTCTCTTCTATTTTCATTTTATTAATAATAATAATAATAATAATAATAATAATAATATAATTAATAAATAACCAAATCAATCCCTCTGCAAGGTTAAAATATACACCAACCCATACAAATCCAGCTGTAAATATACATGTCTCTCTCCTAGTCTCTGACAACTTTAACTCTATTAACCTCCAGTTATACCCCGCGTTTTGACAGACGATTGATTTTATTTCCTCCGGGACAATATAGCAAAGAAGGGTTGTAGAAAGAGAAAATTAAAGGTGAAATCCTGACCTCATTGAAATCAATGGGAATTTTGCCACTGATTTAAGGATTAGAATTATTATTATATTATATTATATTATATTATATTATATTATATTATATTATATTATATTATATTATGACTGCAATCCCACTGACTCCAGTGGTAAAACATCCGTGTATATAAAGTGACTATACGGTGTCTGTAAATCTATACAGTGGAAATCTATATAATCCAATTCTGATTCCACTGATGTTTGATCCATTGTGGCTATACAGTGGCCCTATATAGTGTCTACCAAAATACAGGGGAGGTATATACGGTGGGGATTCAATTCTAGCTCTATTGAAGTGAATGAGCGATGTTCTATTGATATCACTGAAGGCGGCATTTCAATACAGATGGTAACCAGCGTGTTGTAAATGCATTCTTGCTTATTTTGCTATCAGAGACCCCATTAGCTGAAGTGCAGCGCTAGAGATACCTATAACACTTTAGCCTCTTACACACACACACACACACACACACACACACGGAGGATTGTGGTTGTGTTACGATTAAAAGACGCACTTCGTCAAGAAGGATTTTTGTACTCTTATATGAGTAACCAACCCCCTTCCCCGAGTTTCCTCTTCTTTCAGTCACGACTGTCTTGTGTACGTGAACCTCAACTTCTTTTTATTGGCTTTTAATGCGGGTGCTGTCTCCCCCTCCCCCCAGCACGCTGCAGTCCTAGCTGTTGGAGGGGTTCTCTAAAATCCTTGCCGTTTGCCCCACCAGCTGGGCGAGTGGGTTCCAAAGGGGGGATAATCTTTTCGGTCCTCTTGAACTCCGCTGCTGCTAGCGGCCTTCACAAAGAAAAGGGAAAGTTCCCCCAACTGTTCTCAAGCCTCACTTTGCTGCCTTCCCCGAGCGGCTTGATTTCCGCGCGGTTTGCATTCTCCTTCGCTCTTTCGGGAAGACCCTGCTTTGGAGACGTTTGTTAAAACTTCAGGGCCGAGCGCGAGCCACAAGCCACATACTTCGGAATAGAGCGCAGGGCTTCCCCCGCAGTAAGCGAATTGTGGATCCCGCAAGATCCAAGCCTTTCTCCCCACACAGCCCATCATGCGCTGGAAACTACAATGGGGGGGAGGATAAAATTCTCCCTACGGAACTATAGGGCGAAAGGTCCTTCCGAATAAGAACCGATCGTCATTCTCCTTTCATGAAGAGGAAACGATATTTTGTCTCGAATTTCTTCCCCGCACCCCGAGGTTCTCAGCAGAGAGGAGTCCGTAAAGAAAGATCAGCTGGCAAATTCAGCCGGAGGAGGAAAGAGAATCTACTCTTTCAACCTCCCGCCCGCCCAGATTTCGCCGAGAAAACCCGGCCATTATTACCGCTGATCTGGAGCCCTTCACTCTGCCTCGCTTTACTCCCGCCAGGAAAGGCGGAAGGATATGCCCCTTCGTCGCTTTGCCTCCCTCGCCTGATCCACCAGCCAGCCCGGGCTTGGGGGGTAGATCGCCTTAACACCCCTCCCCCTGACAGGGCAATGGAACCGGAATTAGATGGGAGAAGCCGGTGGACATGGACAGCAAGACTTTGGACCCCGATCTACCAACCACTTACTGCGGAGTAGTTCTACTGAAGCTCTTTGCTGCTCCGAAGTAAGTGATTTGTGGCTAGAGGCCTCTGCGTAGGGAGGGAGTACTTTCTGTCACCCAATTCCTCTCCCCGAGGACTGCTGAAAATATCGAAAGTGATTTAGCGCAACCCCCCCCATCCCTGAATTGCGCACGTTAGCTGCTTCTGTTCTGTTCATGCAGCTCTCAGGAGCCCTTTCTGCTCTCAGGGCCCGCTCACTGTCTCCAAGCGCAGTGTCTTCCTCCCCCTCATCCCCTCCCCTGTCTGGCGAGTTCTTGGCGACCCCTTAGCCCAGAAGGAGAGGCAAAAATCCGCCTTTGATAGAAAGGCTTTTGCCACGATCCACAAATCACTTACTCCAGCAGAGTAGTCCCGCTTAAGCCCTGGAGGACTGCGGAGTAAGTGTCCTGTGGGGTTTGTGGATAGCGGCCTTTGGAGCGAGGCTGCGCTAAAGTTGCCTCTCCAAAACGCTCCGCTAAAGCAAGAGCCACCCCGCCTCCCCTCCAAATAAAAGGCCTCGTGGGGGTGAGGCTGGGTTGTGGCCTGAGTCCTTCCAGGCGAGCTCCGTTACTTACGAATCCTTTGATTTAGTCGCTTGGCGCAGGGCGGGAGGGGGTCCTGGTAACATTGGGTGGGACAATTAGTGCTGTAACAACCCCACTGATTGCGTTCCCCGAGCCCTAAAGGGCGAGCCATAGCTTTCTGGCTGCTCCGAGTAGCCTAAGTGGAGTCACTCGTTCGGGCCACTCGTGCGCCTGCTGCCCCCGGGCGCTCCGAGAGCGCACGAACGGGGGCCCTGCGCCGTGCCCAGGAATAAAGCAGCCTGGTTAGTGGTGTTACTCATTAAAGGCCAGGGCTCGGGCAAAGCTGCAGGAGGCTCAAGAGCAATAGAGTGGAGGCGCTGGGCTTTCGCTCGGCAGCTCTGTCCCTCCTGTCGGGAAACACAGGTGGATCGTGCGCCCGGTTCCACTGGAGTGCCTTGGTGATTGGGGAGCCGCTCCCGTTTGGATAGGGGCTCTCCTGCCCCCAATCCAGCCACCAATTCGGTTTCAACGGGGGAGCAGGGCGCCCTGACACTTGGAGGCCTTGGTCGTGTTGCCCCCTCTTCCCCCCCTAAACCTGTGTCCTGTCCCCAGGGTTTGGGTGAGGTTTGAGACGATCCCATTCGAAGTTCTAACAGTCTAAAATGTGCGTAATGGGGAGGCCCTGCTCTACTGGTGGGAAAGTCCATACAGAGTGAGGTCATAGTTAAGGCAGGGAAATTTGTACAACGGTGGGACCCGATCCTGCGCCCCGACTCAACCCACTTGTTGGAAAGCCTTGCTTTGAGTAAACAGCACAAGATGGGGCCCCATGGAGAGAACTCTCCATAGGTGGGAAAGACTGGGACATCAGCTCGAGTGATGCTCCCTCTAGGAGCCCAGGAGTGCATTAGGAGTGTCAGGAAAAGGAAATACCTCATTAGTGTGAAATACTAAAACAAAGCGCTGTGAGGGTAGAGGAGCTTTTCTAGGAGTGTGTGTGTGGCACAGACTTCACCAAGGTTGCGTGTATGTCTGTGTCACAGGTTTCTCTAGGGGTGTATATGTGTAAGAGAGATGTGTGCGTGTACACGGTTTCCCTGAGGATCTTTGTGCGTGTAAGGTGCGAGTTTGGGGGGGGGGCACAGGTGTGGCACAGGTTCCACTAGAGATGTATGTGTGAGATTGGAAGGTAGAGGTGTGTAAAATACAGATTTCACCAGGGGTTTACATGAGAGGTTTCACTAGGGGTGTATATGCGAGAGAATAAGGCACAGGTTCACTAGAGGTGTATGGTTTCATTCGGGCCTGTATGAGAGAGGTGCAGGTCTCACTACGGGTGTATGTGAAAAGTACAGAAGTGGTATCTTACCTTACCAGGGGTGTGTATGAGAGAGGTACAGGTTTCATTAGAGGTGTGTGTGTAAAGCACAGTAACACACGTGTGTGTGTGTGTGTGTGTGTGTGTGTGTGTGTGTGTAAGGTACAGGTTTCACTAGGCGTGTGTGTTAGGTACAGGTTTCACAGGAGTTGTAAAGTACAGGTGTCGCGGTCGTGCGGGGTGCCACAAGTTTTTCTCGGGAGTTTAGATGGGCCGTGATGATCTTTGATGCATTTAGCTTAGATATTGCTCTCTCGATGCCGTTGTGTGAGCTACCCAGATGTCCACATGTAGCAGGAGGAGATACTGGCCCTGTCGAAGTCAGGAGGAGCAACATTTCCAATGACTTCAACAGAGTGTGAATTTCACCGGTTGTGAGCTCCCTGCCCCAAGGAGCTTACAGTATTCTAGGAAGACTAGACGTGTTCCTCAATCTTACCTTGCTCTCAATAGCATGTGGCATTTGAAATCACACAGTACACCATTCATAAAAACCCAGCTGATTCCAATTTTGCCTAAGAACCCATCACTCCCAACACTTAGCCATGGCAAACGCTGTGTGATAATAATTCTCTGGAAATGTCAACCTTCAGGAAAAAGACGGGGTGAATATATCATGTCAGTGTGAAAATAAGTGAATACATTCAAGGGGGTGGGGGGTTAGGGAATTATGCACTCGCTAATCGAGGCTGTTTTACAAATTTGCTTGGATCTGAAACACTTTCTAACGCTCTCACGATTAAATGCTTTTAATAAATAATGAAATACTCTCCACTGTTTTAATGCTCAGCAAACCGTACGCAGTACAGTGAGTAGAACCTTTTGGGAATTTGTGTGGATGCACCGCCGCCTAGCGGCTGATAGGTGGGAAAGACTGGGACATAAATCACACGTTTAAAATCCGCTGTTTAATTTTAATGATCACGGAAACACACCTATATTTGTACACACACAAACACGCACGCATTCACAGCGTGATAAGGAGAAAGACTATATCCATATATCAGCACACATTTGAATTTATAGGGATACATTTTCTCCCGAACTAAAAAAACCAACCCCACCAAATTACTCCAATTTAGGAAATGTAGTCGGGGTGAGGAAAAAGTATGTAAGAAAATTCCAACCATACTTTATATTAACATAGGATATAAAATTTCGTGGTTTTTTTAAAATCCCACCTAAAATCACGAGCGGACCTTTTAAAACATATGCATCCTGTTATTTTATTTTCATCATTAGTTGATCAGCGTCTCAGAAACGCAAGAGGGGAAAAGAGTGATTATTATTATTTTTATTCAGCGCGATTGTTTTCAGTTTTATAGGAGATATTTAGGGGGGGCGACCCACACAAAAAGATTCTATCCTTTATCATTATTCCTCCGGACACACACACACACACACACACACACCCCTTCCTCATTCGTGTCTTTTAAGGGCTCCGGGTTTTTTAAAGAGGTATTTTTCTGGCCTCCTTGTGCAGCTAGAAAATCGTCTTGGTTTTCTTCCCCCCTTGGACACGCAGACTTAACAGATCCTGCGTCCTGTCGCTAAGTCACTGCTGATCAGAAGAATTCATTTTATCCCAAACCATCTGCACTTTGCACAGGGTGTTCCCACCCGCAAGAACTTTTCGTCCAGCAGACACCTCATCAGATCCATCTGGCAATAAAAGACTAACACGCCGTGAAGGAGAAGGGCAGGATTCTAGGCCCCAGTGCAGGAACATTAATTTCGTTCTGGGGTTCTTCAGACACCGTAGGGCCGATTGCAGATAAGGGGGTTTACTAGTTTCTATGCTGCGCAGCTGGACCGTGCGATTGGCCCAAAGAGATTGGAGTGTGATCCTTTGGCGTCTTTCTTAAGGTGCAATCATTCTGGTTCTGCCGAAGCCAAGGTCAAGTCCTTTGGGCTTCAACGGGGCCAGAATCGCACCCCTTTACAAGTTCTGGGCTTTATTTTCCAGTGCAGAGGGAAACAGAATTAAAATAGAAATAAATCAAACCTCAAGTGAGAAAGCGCTCTCTCTCTCTCTCTCTCACACACACACACACACACGCCAGGATCATGAACTTGTAAATGCCTCTACACTCAGCTCGAGCCCTGTCTCCCGGTTCATTACCCCACCCCCACCCCTTCCCAGCAGCTCGGTGCCGGCTGATGCCTTTGCCTTTGATGGCGAGACGTTCCTCCTGGTTTTGCATTTCTTAGGGAATGATAATTGCCTTATCTGTTCGGCTTTGTTCTCCTACCCCCACTTCCCCAATTAGCATTCTCTCTCGTTTGCATTTCCCCTTCCATTTTGTAAACGCTGCGGTGACTCTTACCGGCCGTGCTTTGCCCTTAGCTGTTCTGGGGTTGGGATTTTTTTGAAAAAGTTCTCCAGTTGAAATCAAATGCTGCGCGAGTTCTCCCTCCCCACCACGTTTGAGCGGTGCATGCTACTTCGCCTAGTCAATTGCTCGTTTTTAAAGTGGCTCCAGAAGACTCAAGTAGAAAATCTAGCAATCCGCCCCCCATTCCCCATGGAGCTGGATTGAACCCCTACCCTTGATCCGTGGGATCCCTAGTCTCCATCACATTCGATTTAAAATCCAAACAAGCCAGTAACCTGTGATGCATTTTAACTCAGCCCTTGATTGGGGCTGCTGCCAGGGACCTTCTTCTGCAAGAAGCCAAATAAATAGAGAAACGGCGATCCCTTGCACACTTTAGCCACGAAACCATTCCCCCTTGGCTCCAATGGTTGTGAGGTTCTAGGGGAGAAGGAGGGCCAACACGATTGCTGGGGTCGTAAAATCTCAGGTTCCTGCGCCACCTGCTTGTTAGGCTCACTGTGCTCCTTGGGACTGCGACCCACAACCCCCTTTACTCCCTGCGGGCTTCCGTGGGGCTACTTCGGAGTAAAGGGGTGGGTGGGTTGTGAATCCAGAGCCCAGCTGGGCAGAGAACGCGGAAAGCTGGATGGAAGCGCGCCAGGGACCAATGGCCGCACCCGCTTTGGAAATGGATGACCCCAAGCCGCCTCCAGATTGAAGCCAATTTCGCAATCGCTTTTGTTCGTTTAATTCCTCTGCTGTTATGTCTGGCGGTGTCTGGTGGATCGGTTGCCTGCCCCCCCCTCCCCCCAATACACACAAAGAGACCCGGGAGGTTCAAAAATGTTATGGAGGTCTCTGGCCACTCTCTGTATCTATCTCCTCTCTCTTTTGTCCTTTGCCAAGTTTCAGACTCTCGAGATTTTGTATTTCGTAATTCCGGATCAGCCCCCCCTCCTCGCCTCCACCCTACCCCCCCCAAGCCATCTCTTGTTTGAATTACAGGGAGTTAGAAGGAATTTGAAGCACAAGGAGGACAGAATAAAATCTCAAATAATTAAACCAGCTTCTAAAGTCGAGATTCAATATTAGCACATTAAAGTGTCATTTAGTATACTAATTAATACGTATTTCATTTTAAATCATGCATTTTCAAGGGATTCAAGTACATAATTGCTCGCAGTGGCATCTTAAAACCGGAAACATAAGTATTCCGCATTGACACACGCAACCTCGCAGATTTCTCTCCCCTTAATTCCCCAATGTTAAAGCATGCAGGAATGTACACATTATACAAGCAAAACCCGGGGAAGAGGACTCCTCAAGCGAAACAGCGAGTCTGTTTTCTTTACTACAGGCCCATAAAGCACAGTTCGGTGCCTTTGCAGGGGCATAATGTATGGAAAACATGCTCCCCCCTTTAAATGATGTGGGGCTCCCTCCATCGCTTCCCACATCCCATCGAGTAACCCCCCACCATCTGCAAATGAGCTCACCGCATTTACATTTTGGGTATTTCTTTTACTTTGTGCGTTACTAGAACTTTTCAAACTGCCAGAAAACTTTAGATTTAGGAAGAGGGTGAGTCCCATGGGGCGGGGAGGGGGGGATTGCGGATTTCTAACTCAGTGTCTTCCCAATTCCTATGTGCAGGGCTTCCCAAAAGGAAACTCGGCTGGCTCACCATGTAAGCAAAGATCTTATCACAATGAAGGGACTAAAGACAGTCATAACAAAAAGTGTTTTCCCCACAACAACACTCCGCTCTTCGGCTTCCGGGGGCCACAGACAAGAGGGGGAGGAGAGAGGGGGGGGGCCGGATTTAATTCTAGGATTCCTGTTTGGATGGCGGGACACCAGTCCTATTTTATTTTATTTTATTTGAGTTAAAGGTGATTTTATTTTTTAAAAAGAACTACTTTGAAGGCGCTACAGAACATTTGCGTCTTTCCAGGGAACCAGCTGTCTCCTGCTGCGCCCTGTGTCCGCCTGAGCGGTACCGGGGCAGATTTTTTTCCAAGGCAAAAATCACACACACACACACACACACCCCGCCGAAGTCACTACCCTCACGCGGGGCCGCGATAAATCTCCTTGGGTAAATCTGGGCCAACGCTGTCTCTGCGCTGATGGGACCAAGCTTCCCTAGTCGCCTCCGCACAGCGCTGGATTTCATCTCCAAAGTCCCCGCGCCCTTTTCTTTCGGTGGCCGAGGTCTGGTTTTGCCAGGTCGCTGCTGGTTCTGCTCTGGGGGATTTGGGTTTGGAGGCCAGCATCTCCGCACCTAGCGGGTTTAGCCCAGGAGCGTTAGAAGTCCGGCAGCTATGCCAGGTTTTGGGGCGGCCAAGATACACAAAACGCTTACTCCGGAGTAGACCCACTGGAGTCTTCTGCTGCGGAGCAAGTGGTTTGTGGCCCTTGGCCGCTGGCTCTGTAGGGACCCGCGCACTCCTGCAGCGGCCGCAGCACAGCAGCGGGGAGTGACCTCCGTATGGACAAGCGGGCGCGCTGCTTTTTTCTTCCTCTGAATTATCTAGCTCCCCCCCCCAACTTCCTCTCACTTTCTAGAGGCGTTTTTAATAATAATAATTAATTAATAATAAATTTAAAAAGAATCCAATAGAAAATAGAATGTGGCTTCCCCTCCTGTTTTGTGGAGCTGCGTTTGTAGGCGAGAAAACCACCTTCCAATCTGGGTTGTTGTGAGGGCGCAGGAATCACCCGCCTCCGGATCCCTAGGATTTCTCTCGGATCTGGCCCAACCAGGGACAGGCTCGGGTCCACCCCAGGAAGGAAGCTCTGGAGCATTGATGGCCGGGAGATTCAAACGGTCAATGATCTCTAGGGGCGATAAAGCAGCCGGGCGGGACCGCCTAGCTGGAGGGTGGGAGAAGCTTTGAAAGAAGCCGCCGGGAGAGCTGGTTGCATAATCCAGCGCAGGGCTGGAGCCATCAGGGCAAAGCGAGCTTGCTTGCCCCTTCCCATCGCCTCAAGCGACGCAGCCTCCGGCCTCGGTTCTAGGCACAGAGGAAGGGACCTTGAGGAGGGTGCAGATCTGTGCGCATGGATCCGTAAGTGCCTGGGAACTGCTGCTGCGAGTCGTGGCGCGGGAAGATCTCCAATCGGCGCCAGGAATACTAGCGGGGATTGGAACTTGGGTCTTTTCATGGGAAGAAAGGGGGGTTTGGGGAGAGATTTGGTTGCTCTGGGCTTTATAAGGGGAACTCAGGCTCTCCAGGGGCATCTGGGATGATCCACTCACGGGCCCCAAGAAATTGACGAAATCCCAGCCGCAATCGAACATACAAACCCGCCCCCAACATCCCCAGCACTGGAGCGATTGATGCCCCGCGTTTTGACTCCGGCAGATAGAAAGAGCCGCCTAAACTGATTCGTCTGCTCCGTCTTTTACCCCTGGATCCCTAGTATCAACCGGTCCCCCGTCCCCGCTCAATCGGCAAGCATGCGCAGGTTTCATCCCATTTTCAAAGTGCGCCAGTTATTTAATCTCCCTCCCAAAGGTGGTTTTTTAAAATTATTATTATTTATTATTATTTATTATTATTATTATTATTATTTATTTTATTTATTAATTACTGGTAGGAGTAACTAACTCCAACGTATTTCCCAGTTCAACTGCAACTTGTGCAGGACTGCGCCACTATTTTAAAATCAAAGTAATATATATGGCATAGTCCTGCACAAGTTGTAATTGAACTGGGAAATACTTTGGAGTTAGTTACTCCTACCAGTACTATGTTGGCAGCGGTGTATTGTAGTTCAGGAACTTTTTACAGGTGTGCAGTACACATACCTCTCCAGTGTCCCAGATTTCCCAGGACAACCATGAGTTAACACCTCTTTTGTTATCTGTCTGGCAGTCATGGAAAAGGACTGCAGAGTTTCTAGGAAGGGAGGTGTTAAAGCCAACCCTATGCAAAGCATGTATGGGACAAAGCAGGGATTTTAATGCAGGCAGGGATGTCCTGTAAAATCCAAGACACTTGAGAGGTATGGGTGTATAAGTTGGGTTTGTTTAAATAATCATTCTCTTTATTTTTTTTCTCCAGCATGCTATGCTGATCTATCCAAAATCATTTGGAGAGGCTCAGGCCTGCCTTAGAGTTGTGTATTGAGAGACTAGATATATTTATTGTTGAAAATTCAGAGCTGGCCACTTCTAAAAAAGGGGCGGGGAGGGGTGAGAATAAAGGGATGTTTATGTCCTAGAGCAGGTGTAGGTAATATTTTCCCTGGGAGAGCGGCACTTTGAAAATGAGTACACCTCTGAGGACGTGTGGAAGTTGCTTGCAAGCAGGGGTGGCCTCAAGAAAAGGAGGGCCCAAATCATGGATTTGTGCCATGACTGTCCCCTATGGTTGTGTGCATGCCCTCCTCTCTGCTCCCTTCCCCTGAGCCCAGTTTTTTCAGTGATTGGAGATAGAAACTAGACCCCAGAGCCAGATCCAGGAAGTGGAAAGGGGTCACATAAAAACTTGCCACAGGCCACATTTGGCCCCAGACCTGAGGTTCCCCACCCCTGCCCTAGGGGGTTGGTTATTGGATGTGTTGAATAGTAATTTTTAATGCAGCTTGTTCCTATATGAAATAAGATAGGTGGTGTTTTTTGTTTTTTTTAAAGAAACATGTTTAGAGCAGTATCCAGTAGAATTCAGAAACCGTCAGCTAACCACCTAGAGTGCAGACGTTTTAGAAATAAAGGGGATCTCATGTGGCGAAGACCTATTTTTCCACAGGACAGATCTTACTATGTCATGGGACAGCCCCGTGATATTTAGGGCTAGACTGCCACTGAGGTTCATACATCTATATTAGGCTAAACCCAACTAGAGGGTTGCTACCTTGGTTGGCATGCAAGACCTTATTCTTCCTGCTGCAAGATGCACTGGAGGAAGTTGGGAGGTGATTTATTTTGCTGCTGCTCAGACCTCAAAGGCAGGACACAAAAATGAATGCAACTATTCAGAGAGTCAGGTACAGAATGCATGGCAGAGTTTAACCCAGTGATAGTGCCGTTGCGTTAGGACCCATGGCTGAAGAAGTATCCAAGTGTAAACTTTGCAGACTGACAAACAGCAAATTCGCTTACCAACCTTTTCCCACTGCATTTTGCAGATGTCCAACAGACCAAAAGAACTAGAAAAAGTTCCACTTTCAAGTGCAACCCTGAATCCCAGACTGATGAATTCTTAGGGCTGTGAGGAGCACAAGGTCACAGACTCCCCCCCCCCCTCCCAGGAACCGTATGAGAGTATAACTGTGGGGAAATAAAAAATCTGTCTTTGTGCCAGCAAACCAGCATCGGTTTGTTACTGGGGTTTTTGTTTTGTTTTTCCCCTTTAAAATAATGATCGGCATAAATCCTTCTTACATCATTTTTTATTTTCATTTTTTGCTTATATGTAAGAGACTCATTTCCATACCAACAGGAAAGTAAATAGCTGTAGCAATTATCAAGCTGCTTGGCTCAGATGTGCATATTTTCACTGATTTACTGCACATGTGGAGTGTGTTTCTATATATTAGGGAGCGGCGTGGACTAAATATTTCCTTGCCATGAAGTAAAGAACCCCAAACAAGCTCTTATCTCTTAACAAGCCACAGTGGATGAGTTTCACGATTTACTCTCAGGCTTCAATCCAGAACTGTAGTAAATCACCAGAGTTCCATTTACATCACCAGCTGAATGGCTGCACCAAAATATTATTAAACATTGCACTTGGTGAGAAGGAAACTTTCTTTATTTTTCATCTCCACCGTCATATCTGAGTCCAACTATTCTATTCTCCAGAGAAAACTTGAATAAAGAATGTCAGTTCTATTTTTTTAATGTATTAATGAGCTTTTTAGCCCTATTTTGGAGGTGCGTTTTTATGAAGAAGTGAAGATTGTTACACCATTGTTTTTTAGGTAATTAAAAACAATTAAAAATAATAATAATAATAATAATAATAATAATAATAAAATTAATTGGGCAATTAAAATGAAACAAAACAGCTGGTTGGCTAAACCAGAGGCCTATATCACTCAGTCACTTCCAATGTGTAATGGGTTTGAAAATCTCTCTGCCTGTTTCTGGCCTTCTAGTAAGGCCGTCACCATGGTATCTGAACATCTCTGTCCTTGATGGGCCACAAATTTAGCACCCAGTCCAGCAAACCAGCCTACTCTCTTGAGAAGCCTGGTGTTTCTGGGAATGGTCTTATCATGACCTTCATTTACTTCAGTTGGATTACTGGCACGAGTGATGGTGTTCAAAAAAGTAAAGCTTTTTTTAGGACTGGCCTGTATTTTCTTTGTATCTTTCAGACCATTTGTATCCTTAAATGGTTTTCTGTCTAATGACACCATGGATTCAGATTCTTTATTGATAGAAATGGGGGCAGTTTAATTGAATCCAATGAAGTTTACACCAGCAGAGAACATAGAGGTAGACCTAAATGATTACAGAAGGAGTGAAAAATTAAGAGGCAGAGATAAGGGAGGAGACTGTTTTCAGCCAAAATTGGAAAGGAGATGGCAGCAGTATTGTATAGCATAACTACAGACTCACCAAGGGTGAAATCCTGGTGGGACTCTAGTACTTAAACACTGGGAAGGCAAGGCATTTTGCTTTAGTTAGCTATTGGCTGAACAATACTGCAAAAACTTGTGTTGTGAATTTAAAAACCTCAATAGCGTTCATTCCAAACAATGCAACACTGTTTATTTGCATTTGTTTTTATGTGGGAGTGAGTGGATTTACTCTAGTCTTTAACATCAGTAATGGTTGTTGAGTTTCATATACAAGCCAGGGTTTGTTTGTTTTTTTGCTTTTTAACACTCTGTAAAGGATGAGCTCCAATCTCCTGCTATGGCTACTGAACACAGAATTCTTGATAAACAAACTTTTCATAGACTCAAATCTCTGTTCAGCTCACTCCAAAGCAGTTGGAAATAGCTTTTGCACTGGGTGTGTGTGTGTTCCAAAGCTTTTGCATGAGGGGGGGTGTAACTCCATCGACTTAATTAAAGTAGCTCCTGATTTAGCCCAGTGTAAATCACTGAAGAATTGATTGTCACAAAAACAGGCCAATCAATTGCTTTTAAAAGTGTGATGACACTGTCTAAAAATGTATGTGAGGTAGAAAGTCTTAAATCTTATAGAAACAAAGCATCAATTGACTGACTCATTTTTGTGTGTAGGAAAGGGAAGCGTTGTGGAGGAGAAACCCGTGTCGGCTGTAAAAGGGTGTAATCAGTTCAAATGACTGTGTGCTGCACAGCAAATACTCAACCAGCACTGGTCTTTCACCTCCAGCTCCTAACTACTGAATAAGAGGAGTTTGATGATCTCCATTCTGCTTACAGTTGTCTATCCTATGAATGAAGGAATCTTCGTTTCATATTCTGTCTCTCTTTTTGCTATGCAGAGGCCACCGCTAGAACAAAAATTGCACTGAAGGAAACTCTCCTCATATTTGATCACTTGTGATTCAGAATTACAATGCAAAAACAAAGCCAGACTACCACTTGGCTAACACTAACCTAGTCGCTATTCTAGGCAGCCTGGGGAGTTTTATATATCTATATCTATATATTGAAGAATCCCACCAAATTTCTACTCTGAGTCAACAGCACATGGTATTGCTAGCTCTTCGAACATATCTGCCTGAAAGATTCAATCACTAAAGAAATAAGTTCTTAACCGTGGTGAAAAAAGGACACCGTTCAGAAACACGAGACTCCCTGGTAAAGGTAAATTTTGCAGCTGGTGTGAACAGGAAGACAAAGCATTTTTAACTTTGAATGTTGAGTGCTAGAAAAAGAGATGTTCACAAGGAGGCATGAGAGCACGAAAGTCTGATGCAGCAAGCAATGTGTGTGTGCTTAGAAAAAGAAAAAGAAAAAACACATCTCCGGATGACTACTTTATAAATGAATGTTGACAAAGACATCCACATAACTAATACTTGGAGCAGGAGGCAGTGGATAGGATTCAGGGATTGGGAGTTCTGTGTTTAGCAAGAGTTCACCTTGGTTGGAATGGACCCTGGTGCAAAAATGGGAATGTTCTCCCCTCCATCCCACCCCACCCCACTCCCCTCCCAGTCACTTTTCTTGGCAACGTAGGCTGGATACAGTCGCACAGCTGGAGTGCCGCCTACACAGCCTGGGGAGGGGGGGGGCACCCCTCGCTGGGTTGTATTGAACAGACGTGTGCCCAATTGGGCTGGCTGGCTAGCGCGCTCTCCCACTCCCCCGACCGCTGGCGGGGGGAAGAGAACAAGCACATGGGTGGGTGGATGCACCCCAGCACATCCCCAGTGCCTTGCCCCACCACCATGATGGGCAGCGATGGTGGCCAGTCATGGGCAGCCATGGCTGCCGGCCATGGCAGCCCCTGATCCCTGGTGGGGGATGGCGGCGGGAACAGACGTGTGGGCTCGCTATGGCATGTCTTGGCCCACCTGGGCGGCCCTTGACCCAGACTGTTGGCCCAGCATCTTCCGGGAGATCATATCGAGGCCAGCCACCTATCTGGATTGTGACAGCAGCGGACCCCTATCTGGGGACCTGGAAGCACACAAGATGGTGAGTATCCGGTCCAGACAGGCCATAGCAGGTCTGCATTGCATTTGCTTTCACCCATAGTTGAGTTGCAAGATTGTTTACGTGAGGTTTGGCACAGGAAACCTAAATGATAGAGAAAAGACCCTTTAAAGTTAACACCTAGTAAGCCCTGAGATCCTGTTTCAGAGGTTAGTGTTTCAGTACTTCTCCTTGCGATATCACATTCTACCCTTAATCTCCTCAGATTATTCTCCAACTGAACAGTCTCCAGATTCATTATTGATATTAAGATGACAAATTTTCCATCTTAATATCATAAAATGGAAAATTTAAACCAGATTAGATTAGATTAATCGAGATTAATCTAATCTCCAGGGCATATCTGTCTCCAGATTAGAAGGAGACAGGTATGCCATAAGGGCATTCCCCTCCCCCCTTCCTACCTAAAATTCCAAGGAGAGAGCTTCCCCTACCCCCCTCAAAACCTTTGTCCTGCAAATTAAATCCATCAGGGTAAAAATGACTAATTGTTACTGTCACACTTCTCAAACTGCAACCTGAGGCCCGTAGCAAGTTGACAGTGGGTGCTAATCACCCATTTGCCTAGGTATACATTCTACTTGCTCATGGGCTCCCAGGGGTTGTGACCCTGGTTTAGCTGTACTACCTGCACCTATTATTTAGTTAAACTTATATCCTGTGCTTCCCGTAAGGCTCAGAGAGGGTTACAACATAAAAAAGTATAAAACCAGAAGTACATAAAAATATATTAAAATCCCATAGAAACTCCCACTCCAAACCCATATCCCTGCATTTTGACATCATGATGCTCTACAGAGGGTGTGGCCACGTTCGGTGGAAAGGGGCCTGCCTGCCTAAGGAATGCCTTAGCCCCTCCCCATTTCTGACATAGCCCTGTCTATTTTTTCATGTAGCCCCGCCCCCTATGGAGCACAGTGACATCACAACACTCCATGGGGCAAGGCCTCCCAGTCACGTTGGGTGCAGGCTCAGAAGAGCTTGGCTGCATCCGTCCAAGTCTTGGATTGGGCCCAATGCAGTCAGGCTCAAGCCCAAATTTTTGGCCTGAGACAGGCGGTAGTTGCATGAGACAATAAGAAGGGATGAGGGAAAGGGTAATTCAAATGTATTATTATTTTAAATATAATATTATATTATTTTAATATAATCATAAATAAACAATTTCTGGCCTGAGAGGAGCTGTAGTTGCATGAGACCAAAAGGGATGAGAGAAAGGGTACAGTTGAAATGGTTGGCTGGCCCCGCACTTTACCTTCCCCTATTTTAAACTATTTTAAATGAATTTTATATGGATTATAAATTGTTTCACAATGTTTTATTGTACTTTTATGTTGCAAAGTGCCTTGGGCACCCTAAATTGTATTATTAGTTTAATAATAATAAAACAATAATATTATTCTAATAAATATTTTATTGTTATTATTATTATAATTATAAAATAATATAATATTACATAACGTTTATTAGGTTGCAGGAGGGTGTGGGGTAGAAAAAAATGGAATGAATAAATAAATAAATAAAATTATTATTGTTGCAAATTCAGAATTTGTAATTTTGTTAGTTGGACACTTTCCTCTGCATTCCGTCGCACAGACAGCCCAATTAAACCCCCCCACAAATTTTAAAAAATAAACCAACTGCCAAATAGCATTGCTGAAGATGTGAAGTCCCTCCCAGCTATAACAAAATACCACACACCAAAGTGCATAAGGGACCAAACTAAAGGAGTGACCGTATAATGAACTGAGCCAAACCAAATGGATGGAGATGTAAAATCGAAATGGATGCGAATGGAGAGCTTTGAATCTGATCTTGATTCACCTTGCGCTTCCACATTTGAACAGGCTGAGGCTGGGCTTTGCTTCAAATATTCATTTTACCTCTACGAAAGGGAACTTCTGGCCTGAGATGGTCTCTAGGACAGAGAGGCCCCGTTACCTCCACTGTACAATGCAAGTATGTGCTCCCCAGAGGGCATTTGCCATCATGGGCTCTGCAACACCATCTCTATATTTATTTATTTATTTATTTATTTATTAGATAATGGGCTACCTGATTACCAATTTTTGATTTTCCAGATACCGATCGGTAAACTGGGATGTAAAACTGAAAAATAGGGTAGTAAAATCAAAAAAATCAGGACCGGAAGTTGACATTTTGGGACTGGAAGTTGACATTCCATGACATTCCAGGACTTTGGGTACCGGAATCAGGTTGCAATCAGGTACCAATCAGTACCTGATATTTTCGATTCAGTTAGGACACTGAACATTCAACAGGCATACTCATTTTTGCAGGCACTCATTCCAGCTCTACTCAGGGCAGCTGACAACACGAAAGACATAAAATTTACAAAAATAAAAAAACAATTAAAATATTAAATTATATAATATTCCAATAAAATCACCCTAAAACTTTATCCCCACCTGTTAAAAGCCCAGCCAAGCAATAGGTCTTACATTGCCTTCGGAAAATGTTCAGACTCCAGTTGTGGTGGACCTCCAAGGGAAAAGAGGTCTAGAACTGGGGCGTAGCCACCGAGAACTCCTCTCTCAACACACCCTTGCCCTATGGACTTCATGCAATAATCTCATCCCAGCATCTCTCTATACATCCCTCCTCTGTGGGCCATGATTGTCCTACTGAAGTTTGGGTCCTTTTTGCCATTGCAAGCCATGCTTAAATAATAGAATAAATAACAGTAACGTAACATCAGTGCCTCTATGAAGCTCTGAAACATGATCTCTTAAGAAGCAATCTCCTCAATGGTTTCAACAGTAAATGGGATCAATCCCATGGCCTGTGGATCCCCCGCATGCAAGTCATGCATGTGCGCATGCGCGCAGTTTCCACACTGCACAGTGTGCCAGCAATGGAGATGCGTGCGACTCCTGTGCGGCTGCGCATGCATATGACTGCGCACAGGATCCACGGACCATAGGATCGGGCTCATCGTCTAAGATATTTAATGTTAAATGGCAGCATCAGGTAACGATTTCAACAGCATTCAACAACAAACGGAGCAGCTGCCAGCTACTGAACTTGACAGGAAGAGATGGCTTGGATAGTCAAATAGAATTGAGCCATTCAGACAAGCAGTTGAGGTGATGACATTGAAAGGTCCCGGGGAAAGGAAATCAGGACACCTATGTCTCCAGGTGGTGTAACGGGGTGGATCAACTCCTCACCCAGTTGGGCATTCCGTGGAAGGAATCCAGACAATGGCCTCGGATCATGGGATATGATGGAATCTGGTCTCTGCCTCACGTTCTGTTTTGGAATGAAGAGAACTGATGGACTGAACCATGCTTATGCAGCATGGGCTCTTTGTTCCCTGCCTTCCCTCCCCCCTTAATGGCTAGCCCAGATAGAATGGCATTGTCTTACATAATCTTTTATGAGCAGGGAGAGCTGTGAAGCTCTGGAGTCTGAAGATTCTTCTTTGTGGGTTGTTTGCTTGCTTATTGTTATTTATCTTTGAATTACAACCACCCCAAGAGGGCCCAGTTAAGAATCAGAGCCCCCTGTGGTACTAGGCATTGTACACACATATAATGAAATAATTGCCTGTAACCCAGAGATCTTGCTTGGCTTTCTTTTATTTTTTAAAAAAGGAAAGGAAAGATGCATTAACCCAATGTTAAAGTCACAATAGCTATGTAAGAACATAAGAAGTGCCATTTTAGGTCAGACCAATAGTCGATCTAGTCTAGGGTGGCCACACCTCCCCTTTAAAAGAGGACACATGAAAAATGCATGGTGCAGGGTTGCACTGGTTCCAGTGGAGCCCTGCAACGTGTATTTTTCATGTGTTCCCTTTTAAAGGGGAGGTGTGGTAACCCCGATCTAGCCCAGCATCCTAACTCTGAGTCTGGCCAGCATCAGTTGATTCAGAGAAGTGCACAACAGGTCCCCGTGGAGTGATTCATTTCCAGTTTTTCACCCCCAAGCCTCCAAGAGCCAGCGGTCTCATGCCCTAAAGAACTAAGCTATTTAGAGGCCTAAGAAAGGATCAAATCCCTTTTTGAATCTAGTTATGCTATTGGCCTTCACACTATCCTCTTGCAACGTATTCCGCAGGATAATTACACGTGAAATGGAAAAAGTACTTCCTTTTATTTGCTTCAAATCTGCTGCTGGTTCATTTCCAAGGTGGGTGCCCCCGACTAGTTCTAGTGTTCGGAGGCAGGGTAAATAACAGCTTTCTATGTATTTGCTGTGAACCACTCATGATCTTGTAAACGCTATTATATCCCCCCCTCATTCCTTCCTAACAGGCCCATAGCTAGAATATTGGCTGGGGGGTGGAGTGGGGGACAGACTGCATGACAAGGGATGGGGTAATTCAGAGGTTCATGTACCAAGCAGACATTTTCTTACCAGAACTGTGATTATACTCTCTGGCCTTAGGCCAGGGATAGGGAACCTTTTCCCACCCAGTGGTCGCTTTGAGGATTAGCACAAGCTCTGAGGGCCAGAAGGAGTCGGAGGTAGGGGTGTTTAAGGGGTCTGCTCAGGAGGAGGAGGAGGGGGGTCCAGATCGTGGATTTGTGCCTCTGTCCTTGTGTGCATGGCCTCATCTTGGCTCCCTTACCCTGAGCACTTGAGGGTAGGAACTGGATCCAGAAGCCAGATCTAGGAACTAGAAAGAAGCCACTTAGATTTGGTCTGTGGACCTGGGGTTTCCCACCCCTGCTTTTGGCATTCTGTCACTCCCTCGAGTCTTCCAACATCGTAGTCTCTAGACTAACCAACTGAGGGGGAGGGGAACCTGTTTCCTCCCCTCTTCGTACAAGTGCAGGTGGAGAAAGGGGTACGACAAGACTGTCTACTTGCCCCTCTTCTCTTTAATTTATACCTCAATGATGCTAGCCCCTTCTTGTCAGATTCTGTATTCCAACCGGCTCTATTGGGGAATTTGCTGGTGTCCCTCCTTCTGTATGCGGATGATGCAATGTTATTGGCCTAGTCTCAGGTGGGGCTGAGACGATTCATGGAACGATTTGCTCTCTACTGCTCAAGGGAACATCTCGAAATCAACTACACTAAGACCAAGTTGCTACTAATAGGTAACCCCCAAAACATAAGTGGACCATGAATTCAGGTCCAACTGACCAAATATCTGACTATAGATATTTAGGTGTCACCTTTTCCCAGTCAAAGACTTGGCGGTGTCATCTTAAAATTGTGAGGCTGCAGGCAGGAAAACTGCCCAAGGACATTGTTAGGTATTATTATTTGAATGGTGAGAAGTTGGTTGGCTCTGCAGTTAACATTTATAAAGCTAAAGTGCTGGCCCAAATTATGTATGGTGTTCCTGTATGGGGCCCTTCTCTTCTAGTCGAATTAGAAGCAGTACAAAATCAATTTATGAGAGCAATCTTGCATGTGCCAAGAAATTGTCCCATTGGGTGATTTCAGACGTTACGCGTTCCTGAGTCACCACAGTGGATTCCCAGCGGTGGTGAACCGAACAACCACCCCCCGTGGCCAATAAAGGCCCCGAACAGACGTGACGGGAGCGGGACCATGGCAGGGAATTGGGCCACCAGATCATGACCCGGGGCGGTGCAACAGACGTGACACCGATTCTCGGCTATGGTCAGAACACCCAGAAGGAGCCAGGGAGGGGCAGGACACAGACATGGCCGCCTGAGGGCAAACAAAGCCAAAAGGGACACAAGGGAACACCCACACAAGGGAAACAGGAAGGGAGAGGGGAGAGGGAGTAGAGCTGCCCAGGTACCACACACAACAGGCACACAGACAGCAAGGGCACAGCGGAACACACAGCACAAATACACACGCATGGACAGGAATGAGGGGGGAGAGACACAGCGAGACAGACACCACACAAGGCACAATGGGCAAGGGAGGGGAGGGGGGGCGAGGG
>QEPC01008364.1:4807227-4817852 GCA_003113815.1 Sphenodon punctatus | reverse complement strand
CACACACACACACACACACACACACACACACACACACACACACCACCTACAGATGGAGGGACTCCACTTGCAGTAATGATCAGAAACCTCTAACCTAGCATATGCTGACTATCCTGTCCTTCCATGCCCCACTGAGGCCCTTGTGACTGGCTGGGAGTGCCTCCCTGGGTGAAAAATAACATGACGGTGCCTAAGTGCTGCCACGAACTGACTCGGTCCGGTGTTGGACTAGCACTGCGGTCAGGATTTGGCCAGTGCCCAGAACTGACGTGATGGGGGCCTGGCTGCTGGGGAGGCCAGGGAGTCATGCAGATGTGCATCCGCCCAGTACTGCCCCGCGCTGTGTGCAGTGGCTCGCCCCCCTCCCGATGGGTGGCCATGACGGACAACAATGGCCACCATGGTGCCACCCCACCCCACCCGCCACTCTGGACCACAGTGAGTAAAGTGGGTTTTCAGACATGAAAGCCCGCTTTCTTCTGGGTCCGGCAGCCGGATCCCGACCATGATGGAGGCTAGCCCAGGCTGTGGCTTGGGGATTTCTGAACTGCTATTATCCAACCCTTTCACAACACACACATTTATTGACTGTTTGGCTTTTTTTTTTTTTTCCTTTTCCCTCCCTCTATCTGGACTGGTTTGGTTTAATGCAGTAAACGGCACTACGGTAATATCTGGTATTCTGGTTTGGTGGTCAACCTTTGCGGTTACCGGATAGTTACCAAATAACCAATAAGCTATCTGGAATACCAGATACTAATCATGGATGATTTTTTTTTCTATCCATTTCAGTTTTAATGCTGACCACTCTAAGACTAGAGTGTGGTCACCGTATTCTAAGACTGTAAGACTTAGAAGACAATAAAAGGGGTGACCACAGTAATGGCTAAATTCTCGTCTCCATCACAACAGAGTGAATCTAAGGCAATTCCATTCTTGTTGCTGGATATATATTGGTTTCCATATGAGAAGAGGAATAATATAATAAAATAATAATAATAATAATAATAATAATAAGAAGAAGAAGAAGAAGAAGAAGAAGAAGTTAGGGCTTTTCAGCTTAGAGAACAGATTCCATAATCAAAAAACCTCCAGTTTACAAGAAGAGTTAAGGCTCTTGCAAATTCAATCATGCACTAAAATGTATGGAAATTGCAAGTTAAGGCTCCCGCCTTAACTTCTGTGCCACGTTAGCAGTAAAGACACTTGCATATTGGGTTCACTTACAACTTAGGCTCCATGCACCCACACTTTGCCTTCATCTTTCAGCCCCAATCCTCTTCCTCTTTGCAGGTTGGAAGCAACACTGAAGCTGGGGATTCAATGGATTCAAATGACAAGAAAGCATATTTCAGTTAAACATTAGGAAGAACTTCCAAATGGTAAGAAATGTTTGACAGTGGAACAAATTGTCTAGGGCGGCGGTGTGATCTCCTTCGCTGGCATTTTTCAGATAGAGGTGGGACAGCCCATCTGTCGGGGATGCTGTAGCTGCAGATTTCCTGCACCGAGCGGGGGGTTGGACTAGATGACCACTGAGGTACCTTCCAACTCTATGGGATTCCATGATTCTTTGAAATAATTATGTGTAACATACAGGTCTTCAGTGCAAAGCAACCCACCCTGGAAGAGGATAATTATGTTTAAGTTAATATAAAAAAATTATTTGAGTAATATTTTTTCTTTTTCTAATGAGCGAAATAATGTGTATCTGTCAAGTATTCCTACATTAGAAGAGAGGCCCACAGCCAGGGACAGCCTTAGGATTTGTGGGGCCAAGGGCAAAGATCAAATGTGGGGTCCCTGGTGGCCCCCACCCTTTAGGGGCACCCTCTATGGGGCCCTAAAGATGGTCATGATTGGGCCCCCACCTCCTATCCTGGTGAAAACAGGGTACACTGAAGGACCCCCAGAAAGAGCAGTGCTGGGGCAGTTGCCCTGGGTCACCTTGTGGTAAGGTCAACCCTGCCCGCAGCACCATTTCACACCAACTTCCTGGATCCAGCACTACCGGAAAGCCATTAGAAATGTAGGTTCTTATGAGAAGGGTCCATGATAGTGTGTGTGACAAAAAACAGGGCTTCAGAGGGACTTGCAGTGTTTAAAAGTGCCTATCTAGTGAATCTGAGGCTCCTGTCTATAGACGGACCTGGCGGTGGCTACCACCAGGCTGCTCTGGTAGGTTTATACAGAGGCAGTCGCTGCCGCAGACAACAATCCACCTGCGCGGTGCCCCCTCCCCTGCACCAGAGAACTGTGGGTGAATTGCCAGCCACTCTAGGCTTCCATCCACAACTCTATGGCTGTTGTTGGGACAACCCCCGACCTGAAATGAAGCTGCAGTGGCCCATCTGTGAGTAGACAGACCACTGCTCCGCTTCCAGCCAGTGCTCCGGATTTGGTCAGTCTGCTCCGCTTGCGGTGATCTGGGGTGTTCCGGAGCACCTCAATCAGAGCTGGTTGAGAGCAGGCGCTCCTGCTCCTCTCCTGCTCCACCTCACCCCAGGGTGGCCCACCTTTACATAGATGAACCACCCAAGGGTGGGGCAGAGAAGGAACAGAGCAGGTGTCCACCTGCGGGATCGCCTCACCCCCGTGGTCCTGGACCAGCCCCTACGGTCGACTGGGAGCACCCTCCTCTGAGTCCCCCATGTATCTTGGGTGATGACAATGAGGAGGGCATTCTCAGTGGCCGCACTGAGGCTGTGGAACTCCCTCCCAATGGAGGCCCGCCTGGCCCTGGCCCTCCCCTCTTTCTGTAGACAATGTAAAACCTGACTGTTCTGCCGGGCTTTTGGTGAGGGATACGGGTGAAGGGGGGGGTTGGGGATTATTTTCTCTACCGTGGGATATTTTTTTGATTTTATTTTTATGATGCTGTTTATTTATGTGTTTTTAAATATGCTGTGAGCTGCCCTGAGCTGCAGTAGTAGGAGGGGGCAGCCTATACATTTGAGGGAAATAAAATAAATAAATAAATAAATAAATAAATAAGACCCATTGTTCTTATAAAGTGCAGGGAAGAGTGTTCTACAGTCATCAACAAAATAATTGCACATCATAAAGATACTTTTATTATCAATTATTTACTATTAATTATTAATTATTATTATAAGGAAAAATACACCCCTAGGAAATTCCCTACAAAAACTACAAGGGAAGAACTTTGAATACCAAAGTGTAATGTTTGAAAAGCCAAGTTAAACCTGCTTTACAGTCCCGTCTCTAATTACGTGATCACATATGCATGCCGAAAGAAGCCGTGTTGTGTAGTCCCAGTGAATGAGTTATAGTTATGGAGGAGCCCGGTCTGATTAACTACAGAGACTGGATGGTATGTAATGTATGGGGTACGTGGCTGTACAGCAAACAATGAGGATAAAAATAAATAGTGAACAGCTGCCTCTTTCATCAAGGACATTCCATCCCAAACACAGAATGAGCCTGGGAATGGATCCTGCAGAAAAATAGCTAGTATATGGTGATGTTAGATATATACACATACCACACGCTGATACATCAATGTCAGGTGTTTGGTAGGAGGCAAAATGTATTTTGTGCTCAAGATAAAAAATATTTGTTTTAAAGAGTGGACTCCATTTCTAGCAACACTGGCTCAAAAGGGTTGTACAGGCAATAAGTAAAATGTTACTAATAACCAGGGCTGGCCAATGGCAAAGATAAAATGAGGGGCCTCTAATGGCCCCTACCCGCTTGGGAACACCCTATTCAGGATCCAAATGGTGGTTGTGTTTGGGCCCCTACACCCTGCCCTGGTAAAAACTCGGGTGATTGTGGGGCCTGGGGCAGCGGTGGGGTAAGGCTGTTCCATGCTAATATTCTACTGCCATTTGAATATGAATCTCATAAATACCTTATCCAAGGTAATGTGAAGCTGGTGTGGTGTAGTGGCTAATTTTATTTATTTATTTATTTTATTTACATGATTTGGTACTCCGCCTCCTCCTACCTCTGACAACTCGGGGCGGCTAACAAAATATAAAATCATAACTACTATTTAAATACATTTTTAAAAGCTTTTAAAACAGCACCAGGAGTCAACCCCCCCACCCCCACCCCCGTCTGCCCCACCAAACGTCAGGTGGAACAGTAATGTTTTACAATGATGACTAAAAGGCAGGAGGTTCGGGGACAAATGGGTCTCAACCAGAATGGAGTTCCGCAACTGCGGTGCCACAACCAAGAATGTCGTCTCCAATGTAGCCCCCTGAGAAACCAGGGGGTTCTCAAGCAGGGTGCTCCTCTGGACTACCGCTGAAAAAGATGATTTATTAACTGTGGTTAATAGCATTACTCTGGATAGTTTGGTGGTTATCCAATGACTATTCAGTTCACATGGAGGTTAACCGCCAAACTGGAATACTAAATATTAGTTACTGCTTACTGTTAACCAAATTGCCATTTACCACATTACTGAATAACAGAACCAGGAAGGGAGGGAGTAAGACAAATAAAATGGGAAACATTCAGTCAAGACCCAGGACTAGAACCAACACTATTAGCAGCCTAGATGAGGCAATGGGTATCACAAAGCCACCAGTACACTCTGGCTGTGGACTTGGCTCTGGCTCATTAGGTTCTGCTCAGGAACCTGCCAGGGCTCCCTACCCACCAGGCCATGATTGGCTCCTGTCTTGCTTGGCCCTGGACAAAGGTACAAGACAGGAAGAAAAGGCCATGTAGATCAATGCCTGGCCTCATAGCCTTGCTGCCTCTATGGGCGCTTTTAGACGATCCCGCTGACAAGCGGGATCGTTAAGTGCCGGCATATCTCCCCCGCCTTTCACTCTACGCCGGGTCTGATGCTCAGAAGAGCATCAGACCCGGCGTAGAGAGAAAGGCGGGGGGGATATGCCGGCACTTAACGATCCCGCTTGTCAGCGGGATCGTCTAAAAGCGCCCATAGAGGCAGCAAGGCTATGAGGCTCAGAAGAGCATCAGACCCGGCGTAGAGACTCAGTGCACATGCGCGCCCTTCGGCGCATGCGCACTCAGCAAAATATCCGGGAAGTGTGCCGTGAAGCCGGCACAGCGGCGATCCGCGTCGGAGGGGGCAGGATCGCCTGCCCGGTCTGACGCCGGCTTAAATGTAAGTTTGTAATTTAAACGAGCGCAAAGAAACGCGGCTGATCAAAGGATCAGCCGCGTTTCTTGTCTTGTTTAAAAGCAGTCTTGGTATCCTGCATCCTGTCTGGTTGCCTCTGCCTCAGTCCTTTTTCCGTCCAGCCCTTCCTGTCTGACTTGGACTGACCTTCTGGCTTGTCCCTGGCTACACTTCTGAATTGCTTACACTATGTTTTGATGCTTGCTTGGCCCTGATCCTGCTAGAACCTATGTCTGAACCAGATCCTGGTTTGACTCAGCCTGGGCTTTGACCTGATGCCTGACATAATGCAGTAAATGGTAATTTGGTAAATGGTAATCTGATTAACTTGATATCCACCAGATGCTAATCCCATTTGGTATCTGGACAGATATTAGTTTATTTATTTATTTATTTTAATCAATTTGTATCCCGCCCCTTCTGAGAACAGCTCGGGGCAGCTAACAATTTTAAAACCATAAAAATACAATAATATACATTTTAAATAATTATAATAATATTAAAAAATAGGGCTAGGCCACAATAAAACAATAAATAAGGGTAGAGGAGATTAAAAACCCCTAACCTCCCCTCCCCAAAGGCCTGGGCAAACAGCCAGGTTTTACATACTCACCGAAACGTTAAAAGGCTTGGGGCCAGGCGAGATACCAGATATTGGCAGATACCGTAATATCTGACCAGATATGGGATAGTAACACATACTACAAGGTCTTTACAAAAAGAAGCAACTGTTTTCCTGACATTTATTTCCTAAAGTTAGATACCTGTAGTACTGTATCTGGTATCACTGTGTGCAGGAATGTTGGGAGTTTAGAATTCTAAATAAGTTTAAAATCAGTATTGTTACCATAGTTACCCTAGTCACCAAGATGACGTACAGCATAGACGTACAGCAGTTGCCCAATAGAACAACATAGAATGGTTGCTTCTTTTTGTAAAGACCCTGTAGTTGTAGCTCTCCTCCAGATTCCCCACACCTCAAATCCCAGTCTGGGAAAGTGCAATCAGTGCTAGATCAAGAGAAGTTGCGGCCTTGTGTGAAATGGTGGTGAGGGCTGCCTCCTAAAATAGGAGTCTCTGATGGATGCGCACTGGCTCACCCATTAGAAAAAGGAAAATATCAGTATAATTTAGATGTTAAATTAAAAAATAACCTGTTCTTCAGGGGCCCAGGGCTTCCTGCATTGCAGGCCTTATAGGCCCATCTGTTCTGCATCTGTTATTATTTCTAGTTTATTCTGGGACTCATATTATTTCTAGTTTATGCAAGTCCCGGAGTGGAACATGCTCAGCACAGAGGTCAGAGAGGTGTTCCTCCTTGCTATGAGAGAGCAGGATCCCACCACACCACCTTAGACAGGCTGTCCATGCTGTGCAATGGGAAATACCAGTCCTCAATAAGTCTCACTACGCCAGTGTGAGGTAAGTGCATCTTTCCCCCCGGATGGTTAAATTGTAATACAGAAAGGTAAAGGGATTCATTAGGGGAGTCAATGTGAACTCAAGACCATTTATTTTCTTTTGTTTTCTCCACATCCAACAGAATATAAGGATCAATCCAGGGAAGCACCTAAGTACACGACTAGTTTCCTAGAAGCTCTTGAGGTTAGACGTCTCAAGCAAAGTCAATCCCCAACCACTTAGCTGACCCATACAGACTGTTGTGGTTAAGGTACCACATTTCATGTGGCTTACAGCACACAAGGGAACAATGTGGAAAGCACCACATCAGACCACCTTTGGGTGTTAACAAACGACATGATGCCCACACCAGGTGGGTGTCCACCTGTCCATTTATTAGGTGTTTGCTGCCACCCATACTGTTTGCTGACAGACATACAGCCCCCACTCACAGCGGGGTTTTGGAGCACGTAGAGCTTGCCATGCAAGCAAATGTAGGCTAACGTATGTCCACATGTCTGCGTCCTGTCAATTAGGCTGCATGCAGCCTTGCACACATACAGATCAATAGAGTCGTGGGTGAAAAGCCTAGAACGTTCCAAACAGCAACTGCTTTGTGCCTGTGTATTAGGTTTGTCACACTCAACTTGTGAGTGGGGGCTGCCCAAATGCACAAGAAATACATGCAGGGGGCTGCATTTATTAGGCTTTACATGCTAAACATGGGGGGGGGGGGGGGGGGAGGGCTTCACAGACGGAACTTGGACTCCAGCAGGCTATCATCTTATTTGTTAACACCCTTTGACTTTCCCCAACCCAGGGAGTCAGGTGCCCACTCACAGTTGCGTGGGCTGCAGATGGCCATCCAGTGTAAGACCAAACAGGACTTGATCCCACAGCCAGGGTCGGCCTTACCACAGGGCCCTGGTATTTTCACTTCTTCAGGAAGTTCCTTAATGGCCCTCATTTTACCAGGGCAGGATATGGTGGCCCCACTCCCTCCCAGAACGGCCCCAAATATGACCACTTCCAGGGCCCTGAAGAGGGTGCCCCTGATGGGGCAGACCCACAGGGGAGGGAGTGGGCCCACCAGGGACCCTGCGTTTTATATTTGTCCTGAGCCCAACAAATTCTAAGGCCGGTCCTGCCCACAGCCTTCAGGGATGTAGTCATGGGCCTTAAATCACTCGGCCACTGCACATGGGCCACTCTAGGTGTATGCTTACAGGTTATTAACTGTGCCCTGAGTGTCCTGAAGAGTAAGAAGCATTCAGCTGGATCACCAGAGTGCCAATAGTTTATGTTTAAATAAAAATTCCACTCAGGAACATCTAAACCTTTGCAATTTTCCAAAAATATGACAATTGTTCTAAGTATTCTGCATGCTTCTCCATTAAGCAACATTGTTTAGGACACATTGTTGGAACTGTGGTGTTTCTGGAGAACTAGATAAATGCTATTCCAAGTAAAAGAATGTCCATTATATATCTAAGGCAAGAATTAAGTATATCACAGGAACCAGGAAGCCAAAGCACAGCATACGGACACATGTATGCCTTAAAACATGGTCATACTTGTTCTGATTAACAATACGCCAGGAGGAATAGCCTTCCAAGTTTGATTTTCCAGCAAATGTTGACAGCTAGGTGAGTTGTTCTGGCCCCTTGCCATGCAGATGTTCCATCCCTCTTGTGAATGAATCTTCCAAAGTGTGTCAATGAGCTGAGGCGACTCAGGAGTTGCAAAGTTAAACAGGATCTTTATTGGGCCTGCTCTGCATCTCAGCTCACGCAGGAGCTGCTTCCTTGCTGCATGCTCCTTCACGATTGCCAGCCCCATGCATGCTCTCCCCACTGCTCTGCCCCTTCCAGTTGCCGCGCCCAGGAGCATTCCATCTCTCAGTTCCCTCTATAACATCTCCCCCCCCTTTTTTTGTAAAACCCTAACTTGCCCATCTGTTCCCAATATTTACACCAGACTATGTACAGTGTATTTACAGCAGTCAAAGGTTACTAGCACATGGTTGAACTGGAGTCCCATCTTTACCACGGTCTCATTGTAGGACATAGTCCCAAAGAGGACTTGGAATTTTCCGGGGGCACCCTGCATGAGATCGCCTCCCTTCTCCCTCTGCTGTCCAAGAGGTCAGCGGTTTGGGCCCTGTACTCTGGGTCTCCCTCCTCCCTCTCTCTCTGCTCCATGGTACTCTGGTCACTTTCCACTGGGTCGTTCGACTCAAGTGAACTCTCACTCCTGCTGTCCTGCCTGTGTCCCAACTGTTGCCGCACCCTGATGTGCTACTCATTGGCCCGCCCTCTCTACTTATTTCCTTTTCCTGGCTGGCATAACTCCCCTGCCTGAGAAATCTGTCTCTCAGACTGCAGCGGGCAGCCCCTTCCTCTCTGGAGCTCCTGCTCAGTTCCAGCCTACTTGCCCTCTCCACTTTGACCAACCCAGCCTTTGTAGCTTGCCTGCCTACTCTTTCTTTCAGCCTGCTGGCCTGTTCATAAGCTTTCCTGCCTGCTCCCAGACACTCCACTGCTCCTTACAGATTGCCTTCCTAGCATCGGCCCCTGACCTGGACATTGGCCACAAGGCCAGGGACCCCTGTCATCCCTGCCCTGTGAATACCAGGACCCCAATCCTGCAAATCTGCAGCACAGCTAGGGAAGGCCTGTCCTCATCCACAGCATGAGGACTGAAAGTACTAATGAAGATGGTTGGCATGATGTCCGCAACCTAATACATCGTGACCCTTCTCCACAGCCCTAGCGTGGCAAGACGTCCCTAACCATACTGCAGGAAAGAGCATTGGCCATGATACGTTGGGATGAGCAATATTCCCCAATAGGTTTCAGCAGAAGAAATAAGCCATCTTGTCTAGGACTCTCTTTGTGGGAATTCAGCATGAGCATTTAATCAGCCATTGCATCCAGATGCCTTCAAGAGAGATTTTTCACTTACTTAATGAAATGTCTTAGGAAGACATTGTCAACTCATCCTACCATACAGGATGCAAATAAATGGAAAACGGTTGCAAACATGCATAAGCTAGAGAACAACAGCAGAAACCGGCCCTCTTCTCTCTCCTCGTTGTGTTTCATCATAAGATTTAAGTATTCTTGAAAGCTATATCCCAGGGGTGGGGAAACATTTTCTTCCATGGGGCCACTTTGAAAATTAGTACAAGCTCCAAGGGCCGCATAGAAGTTGGTGGTGGGGTGCTTGAGGGGTGCGTTCAGGAAGCAGAAGGTCTAAATCATGGATTTGTGCCATGGATCTGTCCCCTATCTTGGGCCCTTTTTACACGGGCCACAGTACCGGGGGTGGTGGTGGTGTTGGCATGCGCTGTGGTCCATGTGTGTGAGGGGGAGAAGGGTGTAGACAGGTGCACACCCATCTATACCCACCTCCACCCTTCAACATGCACAGAGCAACTGTCATTTTCACTGGTTGCTCCATGTGTGGGGAATGGGTGGAGGTGGGTGTCCATGTGCGTGCCCCCGAGCACACACGGATGCACCCCACCCTACCCACCTGCCATGGAGTTTACACAAGCGGCACCCACGTTTACACAAGCAGCACCCATATTTCTGGGTGTTCATGCATTTGTGCCACCCGTGTAAAAAGGGCCTTTGTTTGCATGCCCTCAGTTCTCCTCCTTTCCCTGAGCTCAGTCTTCCAGCGCTTGGGGGTAGGAGATGGATCGGTGACCAGGCACTGGAAAGGATCCATATAAAAACTAGCTTTGGGTCACCTTTGGTACCTGAGTCTGAGGTTCCCCACCCCTGTCCATGCAGTCTCTTCCTCATAAAAAAAGAAATGCTAAGTGTCAATTTGGGACATTCTTGTGAGGCTTGAGTGACAATAAAACAACTCCATAAACGCAGGCAAAAGTATTATTACAAACACCTTATTCAATCTAAACAGTGGTAGCATTCCAATTACACTATTGTCAGGAATCTTTCATGTTTGACTTTCATTAAGACTGATTACGGGAATAATGCAGACCCAACATAAGTAATTGGCACAAAATAAAAGCATTTAAGCTGCAAGAGAACCCTCTTGGAAGCTGCACTCCAGATTATATATATATATA
>QEPC01008364.1:4775389-4806141 GCA_003113815.1 Sphenodon punctatus | reverse complement strand
CCCTCCCCACCACCATCACCTCCGTCTTATCTGGGTTGAGCTTCAGTCTGCTCAGCCGCATCCAATCCGCCACGGCCTCCAAACATTGGGATAGCACCGAGATAGCAGGGTCTGGGTCAGTAGAAAAGGAGAGGTACAGCTGAGTATCGTCAGCATACTGGTGACATCGCACCTCGAACCCTCTCACGACCTCCCCCAAGGGCTGCATGTAGATATTAAATAATAATGGAGACAAGATCGATCCCTGCGGAACGCCACATGGTAAAGCACGGGGGCTCGATGTTTCCTCCCCCAACACCACCCGCTGGCTCCACCCGCTGGCTCCATCTAGTGTCTTATTGATCCTGTTTTACTGTGGATTCTCTGTCATACCCAATTCACACACGCGCTTCAAACCAACACCTTCCCTGGCCTCAACTACCATATCATCAAGTCCCTCCAGTGATCGTATTTGAGCAGCTGGAAACTTGCCTTTTGCTTTACTGGACTACTGTTCCTTGCAGATGAAACTAATTTCTTTTGAACTTCGGCCACATGTGCTATTTTGTCAGGAAAGTGGATCTGGGTGGTTGTTTTGTTCGTGTGTTTGTTTTGTGAAATTGAAATGGTATAGATTACATCAAAGCATTGGAGACTCATGGGATAGTCTATAAGGAGGTGCTGGGCCAGGTAAAGAACGTGGGCATCATTTTCAACCACACACTGTCCATGAAAACTCAAGTAGCGGACATGATTCAAATATGCTTTTTTTTCAGCTACACAACTTGTGTAAGCTACACCCTTATTTATCACAGGTTGATCTTGCCATAGTAACCCGTGCCCTGGTGACCATGAGGCTTGATTATTGTAATTCCATTTTCTATGGGCTGCCAGTGGTGCTTCTCTGTCATTTGCAACTTGTTCAGAATGTGGCAGTGTGACTGTTTACTGGTTTGGGCAGCCGTGATGATCATATTACACCCATCCTGCATTCTCTGCATTGGCTGCCTGTAGAGCAATGAATTGAATTGAATATTGTGCTGCTGATTTTTAGGGCCCTGAATGGTATTGTGCCTGGCTATATTCGAGACATGCTTGGAGCCTTGCCCTGGTGGCTCTCTGTAATCAGAAATCATCTGCTGTTTGCGTATCCTGCCATCGTGCCCCAAGACAGCAAGTGATAGGGCCTTTGCTGTGATGAATCCCTCGGTGTGGAACTTGCTCCCTCCAGACCTCCATTTCAGTTCCTCCCTTCTCCCCTTTAACAAAGCACCTAAAGACTTATTTGTTCTCCATGTGCTTTTAGGATCTGTAGCTGGTTCCCCTTAATGTATTTTAATTTCTCCTCCCTCTTTACCTTCCCCTTTTAAATTATTTTAAAATAGATTTGTACTTTAAATTAATTTGACATTTTTTCATCACATTATGTTGTGAAGTGCTTCAAGCATCATTTGGCGGGGGGGCGGGTGGCGACGTTTTAAAAATAAAACAATTATTAAGTTCTTAAGACAACAAAGGCCGTCATGCAAAAACCACTTACTCCAGAGTAACACTATTGAAGCTGTGGCGCTACTATAGAGTAAGTGGTTTGTGGCTTCAATACGGTTACTTCCTGTGAGCTTCAATGGGGCTACGCCCCCCCCCCCCAAAAAAAGTGGGCCTCTAGTAGGGATGGATGAATAGAATGCAGTTTGGATGTTTGGTCGTTCGGTCCGAAACCCGAGTTCGGGTTCGGCTGTTCAGTTCAGCGGAGTTCGGTTCAGCCGACCTTGGCTGAACAGCCGAAAATAGCGCTAACAATATTTTTTCCCCCGGTATCGGTATCATTTGACCCTGAAACCACTCCTGGTCTCCACCCTTGGTGCCAGGAAGTCTGCTCCTCAGCTGCCTCCCATTTCCACTCACGCTTTTCCCACCTTCCAGTCACGTTTTTCCCACCCCCGAACTCATCCAAACGTATCCAAACTTTTCCGAACTGTTCAGCCGTTCGAGCGTTCGGTTCAGACGTTCGGTTCAGTCGTCCAAACAGGCTGAGTTCGGCCTGAACTCCGAACTTCCGAACCGCGTTTGTCCATCCCTAGTCTAGCAACAAAGACCCACTTTTGAAGAGGCCTGGACTGGACTGATCTCTACTGGAATGAGGATACTAGGCTAAATGGACCATTGGTCTGGAACAATATGGTGGCTCTTATGTTCTTATGAGAAATACGCTACTTGGGGAGGTTGTGGAATCTTCTTCCCTGGAGATTTTAAAGAAAAGATTGGACAGGTACATCTGTCAGGGATGCTTTGGGAATAGGGTATCCTGCCTCATGGCTAGGTGACCCCTGAGGTCCCTTCCAACTTTCTATGATTCTTTGATTAGTATGAAATGATTCTGAATGTTTGGGGCAGCAGCTTGTCTCAGACTGTCTGTGTGGAACCTTGGGATTTGAATTTTGAAATGACCAGCTGAAATGACAACACCCATCTTTTCCACCCCTCATTAGTTGTGGCATCCTTACTCCAGACCTCCTGCCGCTGCACATGGTACATACGGGCATTTAGCATGAGCTAATTTCATGCTTTATTTTTGTAATTAAAAAAATAATAAGAAAAAACACGCTGACCCAAATTAGGATGATTTCCTTTTGACAAACAAGAAACATCTGTGGCAACGTTGAAGGTTGCGAAGGTCGTGGGTCTAACAGGGAAGAGCTGGACTGCAGCTACAAAACTCTCCCAACTAGCTTGGGTGCACATCTTTCTAAGGGGAACTGGGTAAGGTTCCCTCGCTGCAGAAATTACGCCGAGAACATCCTCTCTGTTTAAAAGCGATCAGCCTTGCAAAACTGTATTGACATTTCATTTTAAGAAGACACATTAGCCACTTTTTTCCTACACAGTTTTTTGCAGGTTCCATGTTCATTTGGAATTTCTCCAAAGACGTTTAAGCTTTTTTAGTTTAATAAATGATATGATATTTAGATAGGCTCACCTTTAACCGTGGGGTTCAAAGTGTAAACTTAATAAATTCCCAAACACACAGTTAAGTACTCGTGACAAGAAAGAACAGAGAATGAAGGTGTATTTGGACATCAGGCTAAATAACAATGGGGCTCCTTGTAGGGAAGGGATGACTGCTCTGTATCTGTAGTAATACAGATTTTTACAGATATCTATAACAAAAAGGAGCTCTGTTGAAAACAGATTTTAACCCCTCTGCTTTTAGACACTCTGCTTTTGCTGTTTCATTCATTGCAATGAAGCATCGTCAGGCTGCATTTTTCAAGTCTTAAAATGGCATAAATCTCCATGGAAATGTCTATGCAAGGGAAGGGGGAGCACAGATGGAGTAAAACAACAGAGAGGAGGGTGCAGAAAGAGCTCTGTAGCCTTTTTTAAATGACCAGGCCCCTTGCTCTACTTAAGAAGACACTAGAAATCAATTTAGTATTGGTCAGAAAATCAAGGGGGCAGAGTCTAGTTTGGGAGGTAAGGGCTGGAGGGTGGGGAGGGGGGGTGAGTGAGCTTAGAGCTTAAATGACCAATCCTCTGCATCTCTTAGCAAGGGGGGTGGGGTGCAGACCCAGGATAGGCAGAGCAGGAGGTGAGGTGTGAATCTTCATGAGGAGGGGATAGCTGCTGCCAGCCATTAAGCTCCACACCTTGCCCCGCTGCCCTGCTTAGAGACATCCCCTCCCTCTCTCCTGAAGATTTACACCTCGCTGACTCCTGGCAGACAGACCCTTACAAGATTGCCTCCTGCTGCTACTTTGAAAGCTATTGTTCAGAAAAAGAAATCCAGATATAACTTAATAGAGTCCTTCTCACACACTGCCCAAACCGTTATTTCACACTACTAGCTAAAGCTGCTTTCGCACAACTAGGCAGTGGGTGTTTTTACACACACACATTTCTCCTGGATGTTTGCTGTTACATCCTGAACTTTCTGTGTGTCTAAATCACTCACCCAGATCTTAAAAATCCGGATCCTTGAACTTCTCCGTAGAACTTCTCCCAGAACTTTTTTGTGTAAAAAGTTCTCCTGGTAAACTGCTTTGCTCCAGGCAGCTGTGGTCACTTGGTTTCCACGGCAGCCTGTCACATCTACAGCTGTGGCTACTTTAGGCTGCCTCAGGGCAGTGCTTGTGTAAAGATTAATGCATCCAGGAACTGCCTCAGGGCGGGGTGTGTGTGAAAAATGCATCCGGAACTTACTTGTGAACTTGTAAACCCAGAAGATTGAAACATCCGGAACTTTAACATGTGTATAAAAATGCCTCGTGTCTCCTGTTACTTTCTTGTTCCCGTAAACTTAAAATTGCTGTTTTATCTTTTGGGCACCCTTCTCAGGAGACGTGTCACCCACAATTGTGTTCTTGGTGCGTTTTCACTAATCGTGGGATCTACCATTCTTGCGAGCACATATTTTGTGCAATTTTCATCCTCCCCCTTCTGCCCTGTGCCTGCTGACTAACTGATCTCAGAGGAGGGTTGAAATCCACAAACAAGCAAAAGAGCAAGGTGAAATTAACAAGATGGCAACAGAGTGAGGTGAAATTAACAAGATGGCAACAGAGTGAGGTGAAATTAACAAGATGGCAACAGAGTGAGGTGAAATTAACAAGATGGCTGAAATTAACTAGCCAGGAGTGAATGATGGCTCCATCCTGCTGGCTTGTTGGTTTCCATGCCTGCTATCCCATGATTGTAATACCGACAGATATTTCCACACTCCCAGTTTTGTGCAACCATAACAGCCATCACTGTAGTTAACTTGCAGGAGCAAATAGACGTAGCTCCCATTGAGCGATCCCGGCTTTATCCTAAGGGCCACCAGGGGCTGCCAAACCCAGTTATGTCCCCTCCCCGCCCCCTTGTAACTGTTCTGGTGGGCGGCCCACCACACTCTACCCTCCCCAGGCGGATGGGCAGCTGCCTTAGGAAACCTTGCCTTGCTGTGTAGCAAGAACTGTGAGAGTCCGGTTCCCCCACCCACCCCCGGCAGCGGCACTGCAGCTTGAGTTTCATTTCCCTTCAGCAGCCGCCTAGTATCAGCTGCTTCCAGCTCCAGCCAGAAGCAGCTGATACTAAGCGACTGGCAATGCGCAAATTCAAGTCGCAGTGGCGACGGCATGGCACAGCATCACTCAGCAAGGCAAGGCTTCCTTAGGCGGTCACTCTCCCACCTGGGGAGAGTAGAGAGCGACGGGAGTGGATGGCCCGCGGGAAGCAGTGCCGCTTCAGCTGCCCCTGCTTCAGCCTCCCCAGCCGCCACTGCCACGGAAGGGGAGGGGAGAAGCGAGAAGGGAGGGAGGGCTTGCTAGGCGGGTGGGGCCCGCTGCTGCTTTGCACAGTTGGGGGGGCTGGGTTGAAGTGGGCAGGGGGGCACCTGTGGCAGCATGAACCAATTATGGGGCTGGGCAGGCAGGGGACAATGGTTATGGGGTAGGGGCAGCTGATTATTGGGGGCAAAAATGAACTGGTTATGGGTAGGGGACAGCGTGAATTGATTATGGGGGCACAAATGAACTGTTTCTGGGTGGGGGCAAAATGAATTGATGAGGGCATAAATAAACTGGTTCTGGGTGGGGAGCAGTGTGAATTGATTATGAGGGGCACAAATGAACTGGTTATGGGTCAGATGCATGCAAGCCAGGCAGCACCCCCAGGCCGATCAAGCTGGGCAGCACTCCCAGGCCCACCAAACAGGGCAGTGCCCCTAGGCCTTCTGGCAGCTGGGGACAAAGGAAACGAGGGGTGGGGGGGCATCTTGACTTCTTGGCCAGGGACCCGGTCCACACTAGCTACGCCCCTGAGCAAATTACAGTCCTGCAATTTACCTCTCATGTGAAAATAGCCTACGTTTAGTCTCAAAAAATGCCTATTACACAATGTAAAAAGATACAGAGTTCCGGATCTCATTACACAAAATACCTATTTATACTGTCTGACCTTAACAGCATCTCTTACTGTCAATGGGGGTCCTCAGAGTATCTAGTGCCAGCAGTGCATTAAGTCTGTTATTTACATGTATACAAATTGTGTACAGTTCATACAATGAAGTAAAGAATGTGAGTGTAAGCATTATACAAGTCGTTGTACACAATGAAGTTATGTAGAAACAGACTTAATGCACTCTGACAAAATTGTTCCTTGTCAAATGATGATAATAAATTAGTTTCATAATTGTAAAATGGGCAAGTTTAGTTATTGATAAAAATAAATAAAAGTATGTATGGTAAGGAATTTAGTACATATATTACATGTATGTTGATGATAAAATATTAAATATTGCTCTAATTGTGAATTAATTTCTATGTTTTTTGGCATTTATGTTTTGTTGCAATGTATGGAGTGGAAGGTGTTTTGAATTGTAGTTGTACTGAATTGCTTTTTTTTCTGTATTTTAAGAAAACTCTTGTGCATTTAAGTCTATTTTTAAACTGTTAAGTTTTTTGCTTTGGTTAATTTGTTTTAAATCTGCTACCAGTTAATTTCATGGAGTGTCCACTTGTTCTAGTACTCTTAGAGAGGGTAAATAACCGCTTCATTTTTATGTGTTCCACAACACTCATGATTATCTAAGCTTCTTATCCTATCTCCTCTCAGTCGTCTTCAAGCTGAAGAGTCCTAACCTATCAAGCCTCTCCTCATACGGGAGCCATTCCAGACCCTTGATCATTTTTGTTGCCCTTCTCCATACCTTTTATAGTTCTACTATGTCTTTTTTGAGATGGGGCGACCAGAACTGCACACAATACTCCAGGTGTAATCGTACCATAGATCTATATAGAGGCATTACATTACAATATTTTCAGTTTTATTCCCTATCCCTTTCCAAATGATTCCTAACCTTTTGTTTGCTTTTTAACTACCGCCGCACACTGAGCTGAAGGTTAATGACTTCAAGATCCCTTTCTTGAGTGGTAGGACTCACACTGAGCTGAGGATTTCAATGTATTGTCCACAAGATTCCAAGATCCTTTTCCTGAGTGGTAACTCCTAATTTGGAACCCAGCATTGTATACATATAGTTTGGGTTATTTTTCCCTACGTGCATCACTTTGAATTTGTCCACATTAAATTTTATCTGCCATTTGGATGCCCTGTCACCCAGTCTCGCAAGATCCTCCTGCAATTTTTACAGTCCGCTTGGGTTTTAACTACCTTGAATAACTTTGTGAAATCTGAAATTCTGATAACCTCACTCTTTACTCCCTTCTCTAGATCATTAATGAATATATTAAACAATACCAGTCCTACTACAAATCCCTGGAGCACTCCAATAGTTACTCCTCTCCACTGGTATAACTAACCATTTAGTCCTTCACTTTGCTTCCTATCTTTTAACCTGTTGTTGATCCACGATAGGACACCTCTCAACATTGTGAGGAGGCAAAGAGGAACAAACCCCACCCCCTTGATAAATAAGTCCCACCCACTCATTTCAATAAGCCCTGCCCCTCACACATACACACAAGCATGTGCGCACTCACACATATACTCACAGGCATACACACACACACACACACACACACACACACAGAGGGGGCATGCTCACACACACAGGGCACTCTTTCCCAGACACATGCACACACATACACACACTCACATTCAATCACTCACACATATGCACTCACATACATTTTCACACACAAAGACACCCTCATTTACATACAATTTGGCTCTTTTCTCACTGCTAAGAGTAGAACAGTGGGGACACACGTTGAGATGGTGCATTTGGAAATAACTGGTTTTTGAGGAGAAATAGAAACAACATTTTGAAGATGGAATGTGTTGCAATAATAAAGCCAGGAGGTCAAGAAGGCTTTATTACTCATAGTAGTCAAACCAATGCTAGATAGTGTTTTGTCAGAGCTGGACCTTGAACTCCCAGCCATGGGCTTTGAGGGTGCTGGGTCCCACAACCCCCAGTTGTCTTGGTGAAGGGTTTTTCTGTATTTCTCTTTCAGCCCTGTGGTTATGGTCCCGCCCACCTGGCTTCCTGATTGGCTCCCAGCTGTAGATAAGGCATGCTGGGAGCATCAGGAAGCTGATGGAGCATCTGTGTGTTTCTCTCTTCCGTGGTGCTTGACCCATATAACCCTGATTCTGCCTGCTTTGTTAAGTATATTTATTAGGAATGGGACTCCGGGTGGAATTTTGGTGGGTTTTTTTCAGTTTCATTTCTTCTTGATTTTCAGATCTAGTTTAAGTTTTTCCGGGGGGAGTTTCAGTGATTCTCCCCTCACCCCCGTTTTTTTCTCATTAACTTCAGTGGATTTTCTCCCATTGAAGTCAATGAGAACGGACATTTTTGCACAGTTTTGGTTCTATCCAAAACCAAAATTCCCACTCCTAATATATATGTCTTGTTCCCTTATTGTTCTGGTCTCTTGCTTCCCCCACCCCCACATTTTTTCCTCTCTCCTGGTTCTCCTTCTGCCTTGTTGGTTCTCCCCTTTTCTTCTCTTGGAACCCCGCTCCTCCCTTATTTCTGTGTGTATGGTTACCTGTTGTGGTGGGTTTTCCCCTTCAATTTATGTGTTTGGCTTCCTGTTGTGGTGGGTCCTGCTCCCCTGCTTTCAGGGACTGATCATTCACAGCTGATCTGGGGAACAATGTGCTGGTTTATTAAAACATAATTGAATTAACAACTATACTACACTATTGAAGTAATAGGCAAGCAGTCAAATAGCCTAGTTCTATGTTACGACAATCAAATACAGCATCCTCATCTGATGCCTAGGCATGCCCATGCATTGTGCCCCAAGGGATGACTACGTGTCAGCTAACTAAGTGGGATTATCGCATAGGAAAACACAAAATAAAATGAACAGACAGGAAAGTAAATTACAAAAGATCAACTGCCTTCCTATGGAAATACAGTACCATTCATCAAGGGTCTGATGGGAAGGACTTTAATGAACATACAGTGTCTTCAACATTATATACATCAATAGTTCCCACACTGTGGTCTATGGACCACCAGTGGTCTGCAAGGCTATGGTAAGTGGTCTACACCTGGTCTGAAGAACCACAATAAATGTTCAACACAACATTAAACAGAAGAGCTGAGGAGAGCACATGCACGATCATCTTGTGGCCTTCTCCCTACTCTCCTGAAATTGCCACACTGCTGGCAGGGACCAAAGCCACCCCCACCATAGGTAGGAACAGATGTGCACTGGGCACGCCAGCTACACAGCCCAAGGAGGGGAGGCCACCCCTGGTTGGGTCAGGTCAGGGCATTGAACTGATGTGCAACCAGACAGGAGTCCTCCCTTACCCCCCTAGTGGGGGAACAAACAGATGCATGGTAGGGAAGCCCTGCCGCTGATGTGCCCCTAATGCCCCACCCCCGACATGACAGGCAGCCATGACTGGTCATCATGGTGGCCCCTGATCCCCAGTGGGGGATGGGGCTTTGAACAGATGAGCGGACGCACTATGGCCCACGTTCGCCCACCTGGGTGACCCTTGGCTTGGGCTGTGGGTCCAGAATCATTCAGGGAACCACATTTGGACCAGCCAAGGCAGCAGCAGGCCCACATCTGGTGGCCCACAAACAGATGCATTGAAGAGAATTTGGTCCAGGTGGGCCGTAGACCACCATCTTTTGTCACCCCATGTTGCTGTGCCAGTCTACATGGTGGTCCAGGAAAAATTATGAGAGTTGACATAATGTTGACTTTCCACAATCCCTGGTGTGGAGGCAGCATGTCTTCCACAACTCTGCCCACTATCAGGCATATCCAAAAGAGTTTGAAACCTCCTGGTTTATATAAAGTACCAGGTCAACTTACACAGGCCAAATAAAAATTTAAAGACACACAGAATCAGAGAATCGGAGAGCTAGAAGAGACATTGAGTCATCTAGACCCTTCCAGCTCTCCAAAATAATAGATTCTATGATTCTATATGTTTTGAGATTTTCATTTTACATTACTGACACTTTTATATAAACCAGAGATTTCCAAACTCTTTTAGATGTGTCATTTTTGGCAATTGTGCATGTGCACTAGTGCAAATACTGCTGCAATGACATATCCAAAATACCAACATGACCAAAATATCAAAATACCCAAACCGAAAAACCAGAGACTTGAGCGGAAAACCAAAAATGGAATAAACAAAATGGATACCTGACAGTTTGAATGAATATTATTTTGACTGCCATTTTTGGTTTGGGTAGTATAGACTCAACGGGTTTACCCATTTTTATTATTATTATTATTATTATTATTATTATTATTTTATTTTATGATTAGATACCTGTTTAGTTCTAATTTCTATGTAGTTTGGCTTGAACTAGTAGGTTCAGGCTGAATGTTTCAACTCAAGCAGGGCTCTAGGTGGTTGTAAAAAAGCCATGACAGTAGTCACATTCCAAAATTTTCATATCACCAAGAGCCACCCCATGTTGAAAGTTACTTGACTGTGACTTTCAAGTCTGGCCTTACCACAGAGCAACCTGGGGTTACTCCCCTAGGTCCTGCCTTTCTGGGGGCCCCAAAGTGGTCCCTGATTTCACCAGGGTAGTGTGCAAAAGTCCCCTCTCTCTCCCAGAAGAGCCTCAAACCTCTAGGAACCCATAGAGGGTGTCCCTGAGGGAACAAAGCTGTAGGGATGCGGTCACCATGGCCCCCACAATTTTATCTTCACGCTGGACCCTGCTAATTCCAAGACCAGTCCTGGTGACTTTCCACAATCCCTGGGATGGGGCAGCATGTCTTCCCCCAGCTCCACCCACTGTCAGGCATAAGCACCTCCCCCCTGCTTTTCTTCATCTCCATGCTCTGCCTGATAGATGAAGGTGTGGCCCCTTTAAGAACTCTGCAGAGAGCAGGGGCAGTAGTTTATTTAAACCTAAGGAAGCCTACAGTTCACTGCTGGTGACTGAGCTCTTGCTCAAAGTGTAGACTGGCCTCTGATCTTCTTGTGATTCTGCAGTTTTCTGGTAGTTAGTTAGGTATCGTGTGCTTTTGTGTGTTTATATTTCCGTGTTAAGACTACTGTCTCGTCTGCTCCCCTTCTGTCTCCTTCCCTCCTATTTCCTGGGGTTCCCAGAGTGCCTTGCCCTTCCCACCCCATATCTGCCCTTTGTGTATTAGATCAATAGCTCTAGTGAATCCTTCTCCCCCTCTCCCTTCTTCATTCCCTAGGCCCTCATAGTGGGTGTGTTTACACACACATTTCTCCTGCATGTTTGCTGTTACATCCTGAACTTTCTGTGTGTTTAAATCACTCACCCAGATCTTTAAACATCCGGCTTTTTGAACTTCTGCGTAGAACTTCTCCCAGAACTTTTGTGTGTAAAAAGTGCTCCTGCTAAACTGCTTTGCTCCAGGCAGCCATGGTCACTTGGTTTCCCTGGCAGCCTGTCATGTCTACAGCTGTGGCAACTTTAGACTGCCTCAGAGCAGTGTGTGTGTGTGAAGAATGCATCGGAACTTACTTGTGGACTTGTAAACCCAGAAGACTGAAAAATCTGGAACTTTAAGGTGTGTGTAAAAATGCCCAGTGTTCCCTCATTTCCCTGGAGCTCTGTTCCTCCATAGACCCTGCACTCCTATTTCCTGGGATTAGAAGGTTGTGTTAGCTTATGTGTATTAGGAGTATTTCCTTGGGTTTCCTTTTCCACTTGACCAGGGTCCTACAGTCTCCCCAGTGATGAGTATTGGCTCTGCCAGAATTAGGCTCCTAGTCCATCCTGAGGGAATCTTTTGTCATAGGGGCGCCTTAAGGGGGAATAGTGCATTCCTTTGGGGTGTGGCCTCCAGTTACCCCTCCATACCCAGATGGCAAATATCTGGCTCCCAGGCAGTTCGGTAGGTTTGGGCAGTAACAGTGTTCAGGGCTCTACTCTCATGAGAATCCAGCAGCAGCGGTGGCAGAAATGGTGGCTTAACTTCTCTTGCTTCTGGGGAGCTGCATGGACATGCCCTCAGGCAACCACTTATGGAAAGAGCCAAAATACAGGTGCCTGAGAGCTGCATGAAGCCCCATAGATACCATTTGCCCACCTCTGACATATTACATGCACATTACCATCATCCTCTGCACCCTTTTTCCAAGAAATGATTGTGACACCGGGCATCAGGGGAGCCCAAAGCTCATATAACTGTATTTTCAGTAGGGATGTGCGAACAGAACGTGGTTCAGATGTTCGGTCGTTTGGTCCGAAACCCAGGATCGGTTGTTCGGTTCGGCGGAGTTCGGTTCGGCTGAACTCGGCCGAACACCCAAAAATAGTGCTATCGATACCGATATCTAATTTTTTTCAGTATCGGTATCATTTGGCCCTGAAACCACACCTGGTCTCCAACCCTGGTGCCAGGAAGTCTGCTCCTCAGCTGCCTCCCCCTTCCAGACACATTTTTCCCTCCCAAAGTCACATTTTTCTCGCCCCCGAACTCATCCAAACTCATCCAAACTTTTCCGAACTGTTCGGCCTTTCGAACGTTCAGTTCAGATGTTCAGTTCGGTTGTCCGAACAGGCCGGGTTCGGCCCAAACTCCGAACATCCGAACCGCATTTGCATATCCCTAATTTTCAGCCAGTTCTACTTCTACAGACCGACTGCGAACAACTTACCATGGACTCATGGATTGCCAGTAGTCTGCAGGCCATAGTTTGGGGTGACCACTGCTTTCCATAATCAGAAGGACTGTGGATCAGGACTAGAGGTAGGCTGGTAGGCTGATATCTTGCTCTGCTGCTGACTGCTGTGGAATGCTGCCTGCCCCATTCCTCTGGCCAATGGGAATGAAAACATTTTGGAATCCTCAGCCACACCCATCTATTGACTTCAGTGGAGTTTGGCCAGGAACCAGTCTTGCCTGCTGTGAGCATTGGATCACCGAATCGCATGTGTGAAACAAGAGCAAATGGTGTGCACATGCAGGCCCCGTCAACAATGCAGATGTTTTTAGGCACTCCTCCTTTGAGTCATACCCAGGCTGCCAAGCCAGGTTGCCCCGCAGCATGCGGTGCGTGCTATTAAGATGAACATATTATCATGATTAACTAAATGTGTGACTTCAGATTGCTGGAGATCTTCAGGCCAATTGCATTTCAGAACTGGCAAGGAAAAGAGGAGGAGCAAACTTCTGAGCTGTCCGGGCTGTTTCCTTTCATTTGCCTTCCAGAGAGAAATCCTGTCCAGCTGAGCAGTCTGTGGAGTAAGGGTGACGGCCTGTGGCAAAACAGAAGAATTTCAAGACTTTAATCCTATTGATTTCCACTTGCTTTTGATCTTCTCCATACATCCTGCTTGTCAGGCAAGATAAAGGTGGTAGGGCAGGCCGCTATGGAGAAAGCTCTCTGCTTTCAGCAGTGGGGATCTCTCTTAACCTTGCTTCCTACATCACAGGCTACCACCTGCCTTCAGGCACTGAGTTCTGCAGCAACCTGCTCTGCAAATGGGTACATTGTCTGGCTGGAGAAGGTGGTGGAAGGTCTTTTGTGCACCTTTTCAATAGCCCTTGCTGCAAGAATGACTGGGTTCAATTCTATGAGCTGTGTAATATGGGAACTTAGAGAACAGATGAGCATAATGGTCCCTTCTGGCCTGGAAAGCTATGATTCTATTAAAACTCTCCTGCAGCATTATTATGGACACCTCAGGCTAGCTCTCTTTTGATGCTGACGAGGGGTCGCTGGTAGATCAGCCAGTCTCAAGCCCACAATACGGATGTGTAGATCACCCTTGTTCTGTTACGGTTCTTCTGTGGCACAAGGCCTAGCGCATATTAAAGCCATTCCTGAACCAAGCTTTTCCAGTTGGCAAGAGGGCAATCTCCTGTCTCGCCACCGAGGCAGCATACACAGCACTTCTAATAGCATGCTAGTCGTTTTTCATTCCTGAAATGTCTATTAGGTAGGAGTTTTTTTTCCTTCCCAAGCAAGTGGGGTAAAAAGAAGAAAATCTATATTCTGCCTGAATTAATCAAATAAATCTTAAGCAATGCTAAATGAGTTGCAGATGGGTCTGCCCTTTTGCAGCTTGCAGAAATCATCCATTACAGCTCTTTAAATTGATCAGCAAGAGGGCAGCAAAATAAGAACAATAATAATTAATAATATTAAGATGTCCTCTTGCTCCCTTTGCATTAATAATCAGAAGCAGTATACTGGGGGGAGGGGGGAGACAACTCATTTACCCTGAATATGCATTGTTCAACGAAACAACGAATAGGAAACCTATCTGGAAGTCACTAGCGTAGAGAAGGTGGATAGCTTTTATAAAACCGCATTTAATAAAAAAGAGTGTTATATTAAGTATGTTTGCTGGTGTATAGAAGCCATATGGTTTCCATATCAGGACCTAAGATGGCAAACACATGCTTTACCTTCTGACTAACCTTTTCTCGGATTATATATATATAATCTTCTCTTTTGAAAATTCTTCAGCACTTTTTCATATAAGCAGATCTGTCTGTCGATAATAGAAAAATCTGCTTATATGAAAAGTGTTGAAGAATTAAAAAATAATAATGTCTAGCTTATGCCTTTTTCTTTTCTTTTCCTCCTCTGTTTATGAGAGGAGTGGGGAGTCTGAAACAGGCTGGCCTCTGATCTCTGTTTTCTCCCCATTGTCTCTGTGATTCTCCCAGATTTTCACGGTAGCTCTTTCCCTGGCTTTGCTAAGCACAAACGGTGGGATTTCCATATTGGCCTAAGTCAGAAGTTCTGCATTTTTTTTATCTGTGTGACCCCACATTGAGACTTAAATATAATCCTGTGACTCCAGACAGCAGCAAAGGCATGCAAAGCATACTGAATATGAATTGCAATTGTGCTGCCATGGTATGGCCCCTTTGCAACCATGGGCACCAGGAGAGGGTGCGAGATTGCACCCCCTGACTCCCACCTGGCCCCACTCCTTCCAAGCGTTGTGATGTCACAGCGCTCGAAAAAGAAGTGTGGTCATGTCAGAAAGAGATGGGATGAAGAGGAGCCCCACCCTTAGAAGGTGTGAACCTGCTCCCTCTCTGAGTATTGTGACTTCATCACGTTCATTTATGCATGTTTCAGGGCTGCATAGGGCACCAATACAGCCCTGCAACATGCATAAATAGCCACCAAGGGTGGTTAAAGGGTGGTTAGCGTCATGTCTGTTTTCACTCGTGGTTGCATCAGAAGAGAATGGGGCAAAGCAGCTGTCCTGTCCCCTGGACATAATTCTGCTGGTGCTCTTGGTTGCAACCCACAATTTGGAAAGCTCGGGGTCAGGCTTACACGAGCTGGAGTATGAACCCCAGTGGCTTTCCAGACTCATATACCTAATTCACAAAGACCTTTTTGAAAATCCCTCCCACCCTCTAAAACAGGTATGGGGAAACGTGTCCCACCCAGAGCAGAGGCTACTTTGAAAATGAGTACAAGCTCCAAAGGCCACATAGAAGTTGGCGGTGAGGGTGCATAATGGGTTCACTCCAGAAAAGGAGGGTACAGATCACAGATCTGTGCATGGATCTATCCCCTGTCCTTGTGTGCATGTCGTCATCTCTGCTTACTTAACCTGAGCTTAGTCTTTCAGTGCTTTGGTATAGGAACTGGATCCAGGGGCCAGGGCCAGAAACTGGAAAGGGGCCACATAAAAACTTGCCAGGTGCCATATTTTGCCCCTGGACCTGAGGTTCCCCACCCCTGCACTAAAAACAAAACAAAACAAAAACTTGGAAATTCTAGGGATGACTTTCTGACACCCACTGATATCGGCAGGAGTGTTGCCATTGGCTTAAATACAGACAGGATTTCTCTCCTGTGTTACAATTTTCAAAACCGGGGGCCTGAGTTTAAAGCACCTACGTGTCTATTCAGTTAGAATGCCCTGGCATCTGGAGGTGCTGAGCACATGGCAGCTCCCATTGAAATCAATGGGATTTCCATGTGCTCAGTGGCACTGAAAATCAGCACACTGATATTTAAGGGTCTAAATATGGATGTAGGTGCCTAGACCTGGACACTGTGCTTGTAGGATGCTACCAGGCATCCTGGTTCAGACGTGCTGAATCTAAACGTCTTGAATTGCACACATACCCAGATCAAAAGACATTGATGATGGTGTGTGTTTCTGTGCTACTTGATAGTCCCCTCCATCTACAGCTTAGAGAAAACTTCCTCTCTCAGCACCAGCCTTTTCCTTCATTCCAGCACAGCAGGAGTCGCCACTGCTGCTGGATAGGGAGCCTCCCCTGACTCCTTCCTCTAGCCCTTCGAAACCGGAACTCCCAGAGGCAGCATCCAGGAGACGGGGATCATCCTCCAGTTTTTAGGAGAGGTAGAGCCCTCGGGGAGAGGGAGGGGGGCCTCTGGGGCCAGAGGGCTCAGCAGACAGAGCAGCCTCTGTTCCCAGTGCTGCCAACTCCCATGCTGCCGCCGCACGTAGCCGCGGTTACCAGATTTAACGGCAGATAGGTGCAATTACCTGCTCCTTGTTTTGCAGGCAGAAAACAAACAGTAGCATGTATCAGCCAGGTAGTATGATACGTGTCTGCATGTACAGACATAACATCAAGTGACAGGACAGTGCCCCAAAAATGTAACATCTGATATCGTCAAAAATGTCAGTCCGTTCCGCTCCGCTTGCATGGCTTGCTGGATGTTTTGTTCAAAACACGGTAAGAGCACTGAGAATAAACACCCTAACTCATCCAGAAAAAAAGCTCAGCCATGTCTATATCTAGACAGTAACTTGGAACTAGTGGTTACTTACAAACAACTGAACAACACCTTTGCCAAAGGGGATTTTAATAGACTGAAGGCGTCAGATGAGCTTTTCCGACTGTGATTACAGTTTTCTTTTTTCTCTCTTTGGTTGCTGATGCTCAGCTCATTCCTTTACATCAGGAACGGGGGAACCTTTTCCTTAACAAAGTCCACTTTGAAAATGAGTACAAGCTCTGAGGGGCCACAAGGGAATTAGGGGCAGGGGTGAGTAAGGGGTGCACTGAGGAAAAGCAGGGTCCAGATCACAGATGTATTCCCTATCCTCATGCGGATGCCCTCACGTTTGCTTCCATCTCCTAAGCTCACTTTTTCAGTGCTTGGGGGGTAGGAACTGGATCCAGGGACCAGATTCAGGCACCGAAGAGGGAGAAAATAAAAACTAGCCGCAGGCCACATTTAGCCCCCGGGCCTGAGTTTCCCCACCCCTAATTTACAATTTCAATTCCAACCCCAGGAGGCAATGAATAGTGACACTCCGTGTTGCTTTACAAGAAGAATTAGGCTGAATACAAGTCTTAAAATGTTGCCTTTTAAAAACACTCTCCCTAGCAGTTGCTGGTTCACTGTAGTGAGTTATAAATCTATGGGTACCATTGCTTTTTCGTCACTTGCCTAATCCTGAGCCATTCTTTTCATGTGTTGTAATTACTAACATCTGCTTTCTGAGCCAGGCCTGCGTAGAGTTTTGCAAAGGCAGTTTCTATCCAGAACAATGGCAACAGCTGTTTCATTTAGCCTTGGGCCAGTACTTCCTGTTCAGTCTACATCTGCCCTCCTGTGTCCAATTTATGTTCCAGGGTGTTTTTTTCTGTGACCTTGCTATACGTTTAAAGAAGACTTTCTAACTTAACACTCCAGCTAGTATTTCCAACACATTAGATTATTAGATTTACTACGTTTAAGAAACCAACTTTGGATGCGGACTCGACTCCCAAGCCAGCTAGCAGCTTGTCTCAAACCATCCCTTTTTGAAAAAGGTTATTGAATGGGTGGTTGCTCGACAGCTCCCAGCTCATATTGACGCTGTTGGATTCCTGCACCTATTTCAGTCAGGCTTTCATCCTGGGTATGGCAAGGAGACTGCGCCACTTATGGTCTTGGTTGATGATCTGCGCCTGGAGATTGACAAAGGGAATTTATTTATTTATTATTTATTACAAGAATTTATATCCTGCAACCTCCTGCTGAAAGGCAGCTCGGGACGGCATACATTTGTCTTAAAAAAGAACAAAAATAGCATCATAAAAATGCAATAAAATCCAAATAATATACATATAAGCTAAAAGGAGCTATACACCCCCCACCCAACCCAACCCTCCCACTCGCTACCCATGTCCCCCACCAAAAGCCTGGTGGAATTCTGTTGATCTTGTTAGATCTTTCAGCAGTCTTTGATACAGCTGGCCATGAGGTGGTGTTGTCAAAAATATGGGACCTGGCTGGGGGGTGGGGGGCAGGACCTGCTCCTTCCTGTTGGGGAGATCCCAGAAAGTGGCAATGGGCAATAGCTCATCCTCTTGGAACCCCCCACCTCCCGTGGAGTCCCACAGGGTTCTTCTATAGTTCAACATGTATATGAGGCCACTGGGTGAGGTCTGGGGTGAAGTGTCATCAATATGCTGATGGCACCCAGCTCTACCTCTCTTTTTCATCCGACCCAGGTCCTGCAGTCTTGGTGCTTTACCCAATGCCTGACTGCTGTGGGGACTGGATGAGTGTGAGCCGGTCGAAGCTGAATCCAGACAAGACCAAGGTGATGATGGTTGACCTTTATGTGACCTGGAGGGGATTGGGACTTCTGTTATTGATGGAGTCCGCCCCCCTCTGTTTAATCAGGTTCATAGCCTTAGAGTGCTTCTGGACCCCCTGCTGTACCTGGATTGTCAAGCTGCGGTGGTGGCCAGGAATGCTTTTCATCAACTCCATCTGGTGAGGAGGCTGCGGCCTTTTCTTTCTGATTCACATCTGGCCATCATCATCCATGCTTTCATCACCTCGAGGCTAGATTACAGCAATGCAATCTACGTGATGCTGCCCTTGATGACTGTTTGGAAGCTGCAACTGGTGCAGAATGTGGCAGCTCATCTCCATTCAGGGTCAAGGTGTCAGGAGCACATTACACTGCTGCTCCTACATCTGTACTGGCTCCCTATAGCTTTCTGGGCACAATTCAAGGTGCTGGTTTTGACCTTTTAAAGCCCTAAACAGTCTGTGCCCCACATATTTGAAAGACCACCTGTCCTTCCATGCCCCATTCGATCAGCCGGGAGTGACTTTCTGTGGTTACCATCTGTTAGCCTTGTCCATACGATGGGGGCTTGCAGGGAGAGATGTTCTCAGTAGCTGCCCCGAAGTTATGGAACTCCTTTCTCCTGGGGGTTCATTTGAGCCCGGACCTGAACAGCTTCAGAAGGCAGCGTAAGACTTTTCTGTTTGAAAAAAACATTTGTCAGGCAGGGATAGAGATGGATAGGGATGGATCTGTTGGGTGGTTTTGGGGTAGGGTTGTGAGAGGGGTGTTGGGTGTGGGGAATGAGTGGTGGTTCGGGGCAGGTTTGGTAGGAAGTTGTGGGAGTGTTGGGGGTTTAAGGGTGTTTTTTGGGATAAGTTTATATATTTGTATTGTTTGTGAGCTGCCCTGAGCCTTTGGGAAAGGGAACATATAAATGTAAATAAATTAAAACATTTAATTTAGGAACGACACCAAAGCGACTTGGCAGTGAGTTCAAGTACTGAAAGAAAGGGCTATCAGCTGAAGTGGATGGCCGTGGTGGATTGTAATAGACAAGTGAGACTGTAATAATTGAAAGAATAAGGGCATGAAGGAGAGATGAACATGGGAATTACAAACCTCTCTGCTTCCAAGTTCTCATTGACCTCATGATCTTCATGATGTTGATTCCACTGTGGGAAGCTTAGTGAGGAGGGGGGAGAAGAGGAGAAATGCATCCAGGGAAACCAATTCCATATAAAAATAAACGGGGTGGGGGCAGTGGTGATTCAGGAGAGGAGAGGGGCAGCAGGAGGTACAATGACCAAAACTTTGCCCAAACCGCCTGATTTTTCCAAATCCCAGAAACTGTGATGGAACTACACCCTGTCCCTCACCCATTTTACAAGATCTGGAATAGACTGTCCCTGTCTGCAAGCACAAGGCAAGTGGGCAAACTGATAGCAAGCTCCCACAATGGTGAAACTGTTCCCTTGTGCCATCAGTGAGTGTTGGGGATGGGGAGAGGCTTCATTTGCAAGCTGTAACAAGCCACAGGCAACTGGAGAGAAAGCAAATACTGGGCTATTTGTTGGATTTCACCAGTGATCCCAGTTGCTGGGCGTCTTTCAAAGCACAGGCAGTTCTCATCAAGGTCATAGCTATAGCAGCTGCACCAAGCCCCATTGAGCACATGGGGGGGCAGTCTATGGGGCAGGGGGGTCATTCCAACCTACCTACACTTCTGGCTCTTATGGTGGACCAATTTGTCCCCCATTTTAAAAAAGCTTATATTCCAATAACTGGGCCCTACGCCTGCCTTCAGTTCCTTTGAGTGACTGATTGGATGGTGAAATATCTGTGCTAGGTAAGATGATTGTGTGTGAAAGCCACATGATAGGGGTGGGGGTGCGTATATATACCTTAGTCATGAGATAAAAGGAAGGTGGATGAACAGGGGCACATATCCCCCAACCCCCCAAGTTTGGGCTGCAAGGCTGAACTTAAGACAGCAACTTTCTCCTATGTCATTCTGCCCCCTGTTGGCAATGAATTTCCTGGAATGGAGGCAATGCTATTTCCGAGGGTCAGTGGGTGGAGTTTTGGGACTCAGTGGAAGGAATTACTGTCCACCCCCCATGCACACACACTTTGGACGATTGTTACTCTGCTGGTTTCAGTATCTTTTAAAGCCACTTCCTATAAACGAGGGGGACAAAGTCCCCCAGAGCTCAGGGTTTGACACTCTCATCGTTTTCAAGCAACGATGTCTCAAGGCTTTGGGTGAAGCCAGTAATTATCAGGGTTAGTCAACATCGCTTGATCTTGTTTGGTTTGGTTTGGTTTATTAAAGCTGTCTAGCCACAGGCCATAACAGCAATTAAACAATACAAAAAGAAAAAACAATACACCAAAAAGATAAAAACAAATAAAACCAGACACGAATCTGAGCTAATCCGAGCTACAATTCGGACAAAAGTGCTCCAAAGAATCACATACGGCACAGCAGTTAAAATGCGAAGAACCTCCCACGGACTATATACAAAAGTTGGTTCATATAATTAATAAAACTGGATTTACTAATGCTACAACGCATTTAGTTAACAAGATATCAAAAAGAAAGGGTCAATCCAGCCCCAGCGTGACCCCAATCAAATGGATAACTGCTGACGTGGGAAGCCACCCAATCCCCTGAGACAACCAGCTAGAATACTAGCACAGCGCCACTGTATAGACTTCTGAGGCTTAAGTTAAAAATAATTGAACAATACAGGGAATCAAGCACAACACAGTAACAACAAAATTCAAGTGAGTTGCAAAACTGAATATGCAAAACAATGATATATTTGATGGGCTACCAAAACAATGGGGAGAGAGGAGGTCAATCCCAAACCAACAGATCTGAAACAGGAGAGGGGGTACAACCCGCTAGGTAGCCCGGACCCCTCAATGATCATCGCTTCTCCAGCTGGAGAGTCAACTTAGCGAGGCTGCATATTACTTCAGGTGAACGTGATTTCAAACATAATTGAAGGAGATGGGCCGGAGGGAGGTATAACCTGCTGCTAATCCAGGGTGGCAGATATAATTCACGCCAATAGGCCGTGAGAGGGCAGAAAAACAACAAATGGGGTAACTCCCCTATGCACCCTGCATTGCACATGCATACCCTATCCCCGTAAGGCGTGCCATTTCTTCTCCCTATAAGTACCATAGTGGGGAGAAGATCAAATCGGAGAAGGGTCAGGGCCCTATGTAAGCTGGGAATTTCCAGTGCCTCCAAATACAGCTCGCAGGCAGAGTTGGTCTTAAGGAAGCGATAAAACGGAGCACATTTTAACGATTGAATGGCCCCCAAATCTGATTGAATGGCCTGGTCCACCAGCTGTTTTTTAACTATCTTGTGCCTTTCCGCAATAGGAATCCCCTGTAAAAATACGGGAGAAAGACCCAGTTCATACAATTTCTTAGAAACTCTGCCCCACCAGAGCCTGGAGGAAGACCATGAACGGGACTTCTCCAAGCAGAGAAGAGGCAACCGACCACCCTCCATATCCATAACCTTGAGCCAATAGCTCATGGGGCGGAGGAATAACTCAACGCCCAAAGGCAGAGCTCCCGTCTCAAGGCGAAGCAAACAAGCTGGGGTGGAACGAGGGACCCCCCAATAAGGCCCTAAGCAGACAATTTTGCAGAGATTCAATATTACTAGCAGAAAAAAGGGCCCATAGTTCAGCCCCAAACAAGGCACCCACTCTAAACTTTAAATTAAATAACTTCAAAGCAGGGGGGATAAACTTCCCCCCATGATTCCTCCAGAACCTTAGGAGGCCCCCAATGGCTTGCTTCAAGTTGAGACAAGCCGACCTAACATGCGGAAGCACTTGATCTTGTACTCAGGGCTTAATTTGTGGGGGAGCTTGCCAGAAACTAAATTAAATGGGGGGGGGGCTGAGTCCTGGGAAATGTACTCGGTGTGCACCCTACATGTGAAAGACCAGGGAAAGCCCGATATTTGCCATTTCAGGGTTAGAAACAAAAGCCCCCCAAAACCCTGGATGGTTTGTTTGGTTTTCATTTATGATTTTTCCACACACCCCGCCCCGCACACGCTGGCCATCCTATAGATTCAATCACAAGAACTCCTGTTTTCTATTCAGCTGCAGAGAGGCAGGTTAGTCCAGTAGTTGGGGGGCTAGATGGAAAATGGGTTTCATTTCCCTCTTCTGACAAGCTCTGGGGCAGGGGGCAAGGCTTCTGGGGCAGGCTTGGGTCCCAGCAATACATTATTATTTTTTTAAATTAAGCACTGCTTGTACTTGACTTTGCATGTGCTAGAGGAAGGGGAGAAAGTGAGGTGCAGCGTTATCCAGATCTGGCTGCCAATGGGAAGTCTCTGTTTTGACTGCAGTGAGAGAGGGGCTGGGAAGTGAAACTATCATCGGCAGCAAGGGGGAGTCACTGGCTCCTCTGACAGCAATTGCACTGTCCAGCTCTGCTCCTCCTTTACCCTGTGTTGCTGCCCCAGCCTGGATCCTAATGTCCTGCAAAGAGAGAGAACAGGTGAGAAACAGTCACAAGAGGCACAGGAGCCAGCACAGCTACCAGGCTGCAGGGAGCAGGAGCAGCCGAGTCACAAGAGACAGGAGTGAAAGGGGCAGAAGATTTAGAAGAGCCAGCATCTCAGGTCTTTCTACGGTGGGGATGGGGGAAATCAGGCTGAGTCTCCTTGCCCCAGAAGCCCCATTCTCTCTGTCTCTCCCCTTGCACCCCCTCTGCTCTCTCCCCTTGCACCCCCTCTGCTCTCTCCCCTTGCACCCCCGTTCTCTCTACCCTTGCACCCCTGCCTCATTTTCCCTCTACTTGTTTCCTACCTGATGTTCTTTTAAATGTGCATATATTTACATGAACCGAATGCATGCAGGTTTATGCAAATTGGCAACGTCTGGTTTTCTTTGATGGGAGAGGTGACCATCCTACCCCATGCTGGGCAGAAAGTATTTACCTGTGTTCCCTTTTCCACCTTAATTAATTAATCTGAATTTCTCATCCCATGGGCTCAGAGCACCTTCCAGCTGCTCTGCTGCCTAGTCTGGAAGCTGGTCCCAGCATTTATCTTGCTTTGGAAAGATGCACACTTGGGCGATTCCCCAGTGATGCTGGTTTCAATCTGGACTATTTATTACTGTTTCTAATGACCGTTACAATCACACAGTCCACTAGAGCTTTTGCATCCCCAAGACAATTTCCTTTGGTAGATTCACATCCGTCCCGACTTAGGGCACTTTTTTTTTATTTTTAAAGGAATTTTCCAAGAAAAGAAAAAGCTGGGGTTATTTTTTTGCAAGAAAAACTTCCTTTTGTTGACTCAGTATTATCAGGACTCTTCATCGAGTATACAATGGGCTTTGCTGGGGAACTCTGCAGAACAGAGCAAGAGGAGGAGATGCTATCCCCGCTCCTGGAAATGATTGAGAGCAGTGGAGGAACAACAGTCAAAAGCTCCTCCCACTGGACCCCCCACCCCCAATATTTCCATCCCCGACCCCCAAATGGCATAAGCTCCACCTACTCATCCAGGTGCTAGGCAATTCAGTGTTTTGCTGTGGAATGCCAATCCGGCCGCTGCATCCAATTCCCGCCCGTGGTCTGGGCCACGACCTGGAATCGGTGCTGGTAACAGACGTTACCAGCCGCTGATTCTGGGCCGTGGTTCAGCTAACCACGCTTTTGGAGATGGTCCCCGGACCATCCTCAAAAGCGTGGTTATTTTGATTCCCACTGGAGGTTCACTGTGGTGAACATCTGGCGGGAATCAAACAGACGTTACGGGACCATTCCCCACCACAGGGTATTGACTGTGGTTGAGCGTGATCTCGTAACGTCTGAAAATACCCCATCTTGGGGGATGGATCATGAAATAAACGATAATGAAAAAACAGTTCTCCCTTGTGTCCTCTTTGTCCCCTTCCCTTTTTTCACAGTCCTAGTCAAGAGAGACTAGTTTACAACATAAAGATATGTGTACATGCTGGTGCACATCCATGAAAGCCAGTATAACCTAGTGGCTAAGGTGTTAGATTTGGACTTGGGAAAGCCTGGTTTAAATCCCATCTTGGGGTACTTTCAGACGATACGGGGCCCTTTGGCCCCGTACCGGCACCACCGGCTTCGTTCCCTGCCGGGGTCACCCCGTAACGGCACAACAGACGTGCCGGGGGGATCCCGGCGGGGAAAGTGGGAGGGGCCGGGGCCGCGCGGCGCAACGTGCGGCCGCACGGCCCCGCCCCCTCCACGCACCCCGCCGCCCGCCCTCCGAGGAGACGGGCGGGCGGCGGGGCCAATGCGGCCGCCGCGTCTGGCCGATCGTGCCACGGCCCGGGATCCCGCCGGGGATCCCGGGCCGTGGCACGCGGCCAGACGTTACTTTTCCTTGGCCATGGCCCGGGGTCCGTTTGACCACGCTTCCCGGGACCTTCCCCCGGCTAGCCCGGGAAGCGTGGTTCAAACGAACCCCATGTGCCGATTGACCGTGGCCAACATCTGGCGCGCCGCAAACAGACGTACAGGTGGGTATTCACCGTGGTTCACCGTGTCAACGTCACGTCTGAAAATACCCTGGGTCATAAACTGTGGCCACTGGGTGGCCTTAGACAAGTTAACTCTCAGCCTCAGTCTCCCCATCTGTGAAATGGGAATAATAAAGTACCTAGCTTACAGGGTTGTTGGGGGAGTGAACTAGATAAGGATTGCAAAACACTCTGAACACTGAAAGCACTACTTAGGGTAATTTCAGACGTTACGAAAACACCTTTTATCACAGTGGATCCCCTGTGGTGGTGGCGGCGGCATTTCCGGGAATGTCTGTTTGGTCCCGGCCAGATTTCACCACGGTGAACCCCCGGCCAGGATCAAGCTTGACCACGGTTCTCAACCTCCGGCCGGCCAGAGGTCGAGAACCGTGGTTAGACTGGCCACGATCCAGGATGGGGCTGGCGATGGTGCGCTGCATGTCTGCTCACCAGCCCCACCCCGGAATCAGGCCCCAACCACGGGACAGGGTCGGGCGCAGCGGCCTCATTGGTCGCTGTGCCTGCCCATCTCCCCATGGGCGGGCAGCCTAGGGAGCGTGGGGGGCGGGGCTGAGTGGCTGCACGTCACACTGCACAGCCCCACCCCCTCCCCGATCCCCCTCAGGGATCAGGCCAGCACTTCTAAAGATGGATCCCAGTCCAGGGTTCAGCGTGGCAGGCCTCCAGGCTCGTCACGTCTGAAATTACTCTTAGATGACTAATAATAATTTGTGTCTTGTTCCCTGTAGCCAATAGTTGTGACCCACAAACCATACTTATTTGGGAGTAAGGCTTCAAGAGGGTTCCTCAAGGGAGTAAATAGTTTGTGAATTGCCACCAATTGGACTGAACCAGCAAAGTGAGGGCTGTATCTTTTTTTTCAAAATTACCATTTTTGTGCCATAGAAGCATCTCTTGGTGATTTATCTTCTTTCTGGAGACAAACGTCTGGAGGTAAAAGAAAAGGAAACTGGGTATATAAAATTTATATATATATATATATATATATATTTAAATATTTAAAAGACCAATGGAACTAGTGAAGCACCCAGTTTTTTACTGTGGAGTTTGGTGCTTTGGAATTTTCCAACAAGTCAGCTGGACAAGAAGAGCCCATGGTCTTTCTAGCAAGCGGTGTCCTCCTAGCAGGACAGACCTGGACTAACTGTTCAAGGGGGAACATCCCCAAGGAGAGAATGAATGAGACCTGAATCCCGGATGGAGCTGGCCATGGTCCTTTGCATCAGTCACGCCTGCCTGGTGTCACTATTGAAATGGTTTATTGGAAGCAATGGAGAGAGTCTACCCATCTCCTACTTGAGGTTGGAATGAGCCCTGGTGCCGAAGATGGAACGAGCCCCTCTCCACCTATCTTGCAATGGCAGGGGATTATAGTTACACACTTGGGACCTACCTGCTGCTTAGAGAGGAAACAAGCCCAGCCAGTCATATGGAGAGAGAGAGGTTCAGCGGGCCGAATGCACAGGATCCAGGTAGGTGCAACATTCAGAGTGTAAGCTGGGATCTTTCTTCTGCTGCCAGGGGGAGCAGAGGCAACCCAGCTGCAATGGACTTTCTTGGCAATGGAGCTTCATTTTATTAAGGGAAAAGCAGGGGATCAGCGGCTTTGATCAAACCACAAAGATCTCGCCTGGTTCCCTGCAACCATGAAGCACTCGGTGTGCATTCTGAATGCTTGCTCCCAAACGATCCCTCACACCAGTGCCCCAGAGCTTCCTCTGCTCCATGCCTGGGGCTTTCAGCTAATTACAGCTTCCCCCAAGCTTGGAAGTCTCTGCCTTTATTTTCCAGGCAGAGTTTGGAGGGAGTTGTACTGTGAGGCACTGGGACCTCATTAGGAGTCATTTAAACAGGGGCAATAGGGACAGGTAGTACAACTGCACCAGGGCCTACGTGCCCCAGGGGCCCACGTGTGCAGCCACATTCCCTGCCTGTCCCTGTTCCATCCCTTCCTCCTTGCTTCTTGTGGTTCTTACCCCCTCTCCCACTGAGCCTAGAGCAGGCTAAGGAGAGGAGGGGTGTGGCTTCCCTGCCTGCAGGGAGCTGGTCCAGAGGTCCAGAAGGAAGTCACTGGCGACACAGAGTAAGAAGCCAGCCGAGGAGCTGAGAAGAGGGTGGGGAGGCTATTGAATTTTTTTTGCCAGGGCCTCTTCCTACCTAGCCATGTCCCTGCATTTAAAGACTGGTGCTGTCATTCATCCAGGGGGAACTTGCTTAAACCATGTTGTCTGTGTCCACCAGGACCAGCTTTAGAATTTGTGGAGCCCAGGGCAAAGAGCTTTCCTGTGGCCTCATACCTGCAGGGGCACCTTCTGAAGGGCCCTAGAGGTGGTCGGGTTTGGGGACGCTCTGAGGGAGAGTGGGGGTCCCACAGCCTGCCCTGGTGAAAACAGAGCCCACCGCGCGGGGCCCAGAAGTAAAGAAAATGGGGGGTGGGGGGTTTCCAGGGCCCGTGGTAAGGCTGACCCTGTCTGTGTCCTAAAATTCTTGCAGACAGTACCCACCAGACATCATCCCTATTTTCCTTAAGCAGACAGCAGCCTCCCCCCAGTATCTGTTGCTCCTGCTTCCTGTAGTTTCAAAGAAACTCTTCTTTCTCCAGACATGGTGTTTTTGTTCCTCATACCTTAGGCACAAATTATAAACATAAAAAATGATGCACATTTCATGATATAGAACAAGTCAATAATATATGCTGCATAATATATGTTACCCCTTCCATGATTTTTGATTAAGGCTATGATTTTGGCACAGAGGTAACGGATTCTGTGATTTTAAGAGATGTGCACGACTTCCATTAGGGTTGAAGGGGGTGGCTCTCCTGCTTCTGATCCAGCTGCTCTGCCGTCTCTGCCACCAGTACAGAGGTCTCTGCCACCTCAACAGGTACAGCTTGGATTTCTGACTTGCCTGACGAAGGATCCTGTGAGGTCCGAAAGCTTGCAAACCTCCACTAACTGGAGTTGGTCCAATAAAAGATATCTCTATACTACTTTGTCTCTGCAACCTATTTTGGGGGCCAACACGGCAAACACACACTCTCTGTGACCAGTAATAATAATACGCTTTGTGCTGGATGGGACAGGAGAGGTGCCCCCTTCAACTGACTGCCCTAGCTGGTCCTGCCAATAAACTCTGCACTGGATTGAGGGTGGGAGAGGAGTCTCCTAGGTGCCCTCCCCCCCTTCAGCTTCTGCTGCCATCTCTCCTGCCTCCAATCCTGCTGCTGCCACTGCTAAATGCTGTGCTGGATCAGGGGTGGAGACACCTAGGACGGCAAGTTGCAGGGAGTGTCTTTCCCACCCCTGATCCAGCTGCCACCATCGTTGCTTCTCCTGCCCCGATCTTGCTGCTGCCACCACTTCTCCTGCAAGTTAAAGGGAGTGCCTCTCCGTCCCTGATCCTGCTGCCACCACCACCACCACCGGTAAGCTCTGTGGCTGTATCGCTGAGGAGGGGGGGGGGGGCACATCATGTGTACATTTCTGTGTTTTTATTATTATTATTATTATTTTTTATTTATATAGCACCAGCGATGTACCTGGCGCTTTACAGAGAATAAAATAGACACGGTCCCTGCCCGAGAGCTTACAATCTAAGACAGGGGGAGGGGAGACAGGGAAGGGGGAACAGAGGTTGAGACAAGGGCTGCAACAATCATGAGGATGCAAGAGCTCAGGTACATGTTCTTGACTTGGTGACAGTACATTGGGAGAACACGAGAGTGGACTTTGTTTCGCTACAATAGTGTGCTACTTCCCTTATTTATTAAAAATTCTATTACAAGGAAACGCCCCAGTATGATGGCTTTTGCCTGCCACTTATAAATCTAGCTAACTACATGCAGCTCTAGGGTTAGATGATCTTTGTAGCAGGAAACCTGGAAACTCCTGGCTAAAAGAGGGCAGCCAGTCTTTTTCAAGTGGTGGTGGGGAGGCGGAAACACAGCCATATTACGGCCGTTCTGGATGCTGCAGTGGGGTTCACGAATCCCCCCTCACCCTGGGCAAGGCTATGTTCAAACTGTAGGTTTTCATGGACTTTCACTGAATATTTGTATCAGTTCATTGTATCAGTTTATCAAGTTCTTGTTTGGTAATGTCTTGCATGCCTTTGAAGCAGTCAGGTTACTGTTATCATTTATCAATTTTCATGCACAAAAGACAAAACCCAAAGCAATACATTAGATACATGCTCATCCTAACCGTCACATTATGTCACCGCTGCGTGATGTAAGGCACTCCTCCCTCCGTCACAAGAAATGGATAGTAGAGGATGGGGAGCGAGACGAGAACTGGAATCAAAATTGTATCTCCCACTAGACTAGTCTCTGTCTCAAAATTTGTGCTGTCCTGACAGCAGTGACGTGGATTTTGAAAGTGTTTATTACTCTGCTTGTTGAATATAATTAAAGGTTGCCTGTTCTATATTTTTCATTGGTGCATGTGGATCTAGATGATATCAACAGTAAAATCATTAGTCAGACTTTATTATTTCCTGCATCCTGTCCGTGACTTTCAATACCCATGCCAAAATCATAGCCCTGTTTATAATAGATTATTTTATTGCATACTATAATATGAATTATATATTACCTGTTATGATATTATAACACACATTTCTTAATATATTAGAATTCTATTATCTAAATTATATTTCTTATCATATTGTGTATTATGTTATGCACCTATAAACTTCATAAATATAAATTATTTCTTAAATCCACATTTCAATAGTGATGATGATGATGATGATGATAATAATAATAAATAATAAATGTGAGGTTTAACTCAGATTGAATTTATTCAATCTACCCATTCCTCCTAGGGGTTTCTCAAGTGCTCCTCACCCTAGCATTTATGAGGAGCAGATTACATGGTATTGCATGGTGTAGTTAAGAGTGCAATACTAGGACTGGGAGGTAGGGGTGACCTTGGGCCTGTCATAGATCTCTTAGCCTAACCTACCTTACATGGATTACTGACTAGTTTAGTGTTAATTGTTAAGATTAATGAAATGTGAGTCACACTGAGTCCAAGAGCAAGGGTGAGACACAATTTTAAAAATAAAATAAATAAAAACGGTCCAGTGGGTGGCAGATGCTGCCTTCTTCACAAACTCCAACACCTTTTAGATTCACACCCTAGGAGCACTGGGTGCACAGACCATTCCAGTCCAAAGTCACGAAAGGGCAGGAATCCTGCTTGGTGTGTATTCTTTCAGAATTCTCAGATTGTAAACCCTAGGGCAGGGACCGTGTCTATTTTGTTACTTTGTAAAGTGCCAGGTACACTGCTGGTGCTATATAAATGTTTGTTAATATTAATAATAATAATAATAATAATAATAATAATAATAATAAATCCAGATCATGTTGTGTGCCAGTCTGGTTCCCCCTTTTAGACTGTATCTGGGGTGCAAACTAAAGGGTGGTTCTGAGAACATTGCTGTTTCCTTGTGCTCTGAGCCCCAGGCAGAACTTTGCCTATTTAGCTTTTTTGCTCTATCTGAAGCCAATGAGAGGGGAATGGTAGCAGGACTGGGCCTATATTACAATGGGTATTTTCAGACGTTACGAGATCACAGTGAACCACGGTGAATACGCACCTGTGGTCAATGTGTCTCGCACGTCTGTTTGGCGGCCACCAGATGTTCGCCACGGTCAATCCGCACATGGGGTCAATTTGAACCACGCTTCCTGGGCTAGCCGGGGGAATGTCCCGGGAAGCGTGGTCAAAAAGATCCCC
>QEPC01008364.1:4748348-4772740 GCA_003113815.1 Sphenodon punctatus | reverse complement strand
TGGTAGCAAAATCGTGGCGGATGTGAGCGATCTTATCTACAAAGTACTCGATAAACCGGTCACAGCGGTCACTGGATTGCTCCAGGTCCAGGTGGAGGCAAGCAGGATTGACCGAGCCTTTCACCACCCAGAAAAGCTCCGCTGGACGTGACTTTGCAGATGCAATAAGGACAGCAAAGAACTGCTTCTTTGCTGCCTGCACCGCTACAGCATAGGCCTTTAAACTGCTCTTATGCTGGGATCGATCATACTTGTCACGAGTCCGGCGCCACAGGCACTCCAACTGCCTGCTCTCCCGCTTCAAACACTTCAGGCCCTCAGTAAACCAAGGAGACCTGTGGGAGACTCGAGAGGGCAGCAGACGCCTGGGAGTCACTCTGTCAATGGTCTCAGCTCAAGGCCGGTGCAGAAAACCAAATCCAGTGTATGTCCCTCCTCATGTGTGGGGCCACAGATGATTTGGGACAGGCCCATAGTTGTCACAGAGGCCATGAACTCATGCCTCGCCCCTCCAAGATCGATGTTAGTGTGGATGTTGAAATCCCCCAGAACCACTAATCTAGGGGTCCAGAGGATCACATCTGACACCAGATCAGCAAGAGCATGTAGAGATGCCGCTGGGCAATTGGGTGTTTTGCGCATGTGCAAAATGGCCACTACCTTTAACCAAAATGGCAGCAATAGCATCACTGCCATTTTGGTTAAGAGTAGTGGCCAATTGCACATGTACAGTTAATTCCAAAAAAAAAATCTCACCAAGAATTTGGCAAGATATTGCCGGGCATTATGAGACTCTCGATTAGTCCCAAGACAAACCAAGAACAGTGATTTTAATGAGATCTTTCGCTTTTGCAAGCTCTTGTTTCAGCTATAGTAAAAAGAGATCAGTGTTAAGAATATCTAGAGGGAGACTGTGGTTGTTGAATTGGTCCCAAAAGAGATGGAGACAGAGTAGTTCAGATGATCTCTTTTATTGGACCAACTGCTGTTGGTGAGAGTGTGCAAGCTTTTGGGCCACATAGGACCCTTCCTCGGGTGCATAACAAGGTAGAACTATATAGATTCAGCAAATGCTTGTATAAGTATAGAAAAAGTAGGGTTTGCCGTGCTGGTCCCAAATATAGGCAAAAGAGACAAAAACGTAGATCTCTGCTTATACTATTTGTCTCTATTGTATAAGCAGAGATCTACACGTGTGTGTATGAGCAGAGTTCTGTGTGTGCAAGCAGAGATTTGTGTGTCTGTGTCTGTGTAAGCAAAGGTCTATATGGTTGTGTGTAAAAAGAGCTCTCTCTGTGGCCCTTTTCACACAGACACTCTAACACTGATAAAATGGGTGCTACATTTTATTATACATGTTTCAGGGCTTCAGATGTGCTCTATGGGTGCCCTGCAACATGTATAATAAAATATAACACCCATTTTATCAGTGTTACAGTGTCTGTCTATGTAAGCAGAGATCTTTTTGCAGATGAGCAGAGATGTGCAGGTGTGTGTAAGCAGAAATCTTTGTGCGGGTATGCGTGTGGGGTGGGCAGAGCTCTGTGTGTGTGAGTAAACGGATCCGTGTGGGGTGCATGTGAGCAGAGGCTTGTGTGTTTCTACCCCAGCCCTCTCTACACTGATCACGTTCATGCAGTTTTCAATTGATTCCTGTACGTTCCTTGGAAATCCCTTCACCTTGCCATATTAAAAGTGATCAATCTCCAGTTCCCCCAGGTTGGAGACAATCTTTCATTAAAAGCACCCTCTGATCCATGAAAAGGTCGGGTTTTGTGTCGCACACTGGAAAGTCCTCTCCCTGCAGAATTATCAAGCCATTAGTGTCTGTCCCTGAATAAACAGACTCTTGCCAGCCCCATATTCCCCAGAACACTAGGAGTTTGTGCAACTTGGCAAGGCAGGTACAGTTTCCCTTTCTCCTAATGAGTATGGTGGAATTTTGGAGGGAGGACTTCTCTGGTCATTAGCTCAGTTTTTGCATGGCATGGAGAGCAGCATTTCTGCTTGTTAAGAGCTAGTTGATGAAGTGACTGATCAAACACTCATTACTTAAAGCCAAACACTCCATTGACTTTCTGCCTGGGTTAGAAAAGCAGAATCAGGCCCTGATCCCTAAGAGTGTGAGTGCTAAAAACTGTGGCAGCTCTTGGCATGGGGGCAAGAGGTTAAAAGAGGGTAGGGGAACTGAAGGATGTGGGTTCATATATGCACCTCCATGTCAATTGAAATTTGGGGGGGACTTGCTGAACTTTTTCAGAGTTATAGCTCCCTCTTAAACTACTTCCCCAAATGTCACAGGTAAAAATGGATCAATAACTAATAAGGAACTTTCTCTATATAGAACCTCTATAGAGTAGCATTCATCCAGGAATTTTGACCACGCTCCAATTATTGAACAGCAGAGCCGATTAAAAAATATTCTCTTTCCAGAAAAAAATTTGAAACTAACTATTTGGGTTTTAAAAAAAATAAATCCTGGTTCCTGAAAATGAAAAATTGTTCAGTTTTTTTGGTAAGTTTCAGTTTGTCAACTACAAAATAAAATAGGAAGAAACGATCTCAAAATACCTTGAGAAAAGCAGTTTCCCCACCCCCTCAAGTCTATGAAAATGCCATTTTTCAAAAAGGCAGGATTGTTGTTGGGTTTTTTTAATTGCACTCAGCTCCACTAGTATGGGTCAAAAAAAATGTGCAGGTAGCAGGGTGGCTTCATGGACCAGCCCGGAAAACCATGGCTGCCACTCTCTGAGATGGTGGGCAGTGCTGAACAACCACCGGGAGAGCTGTCCCAACGCCTGCACAACCCAGGGAGAGGTGGGGCAGAAACAGACATGTGGCTGGCTGGCTGGCTGGCCTTGCCCCCACCCTACTTCCAGCACCCCGCCTCCCGCCATGATGGGTAGCCATGGAGGCCCCCACCCACGGAAGTGATGGCGGGGGCTGAACAGATGCTTTGGCCCGGCTGGGTGGCCTTTGGTCCAGAATGGGCAATTGGGATCAGGCCCAGGGCACATCCCGAGTCAGATGACTACCCGCTCTGGGGCAGTCCTAGGTCAACATCTGGCAGCGCAGGACCACGTGTGCAGTGGATCCTGACCCGCGTCACATTTTGTTTTTACCCTATGGCCCTCCTGGGGCTATATGTTCCATAGGTGTTTGGTATTTTCACACTGATCCTTCATATACGAGTAGTAGGAGTAGTAGTACATTTTATTGTTTGGCAGTAGGCCATAACAAATTTAATACACAATTAAATAATAAATAACAAAAGGTCAAAATAGCTGATCAACAGTTATATACACAAAAATTAAAAAAAATTAATTAAAATTGCCTTACCTTTCCCAGGGCTTATGGAGGCAGCACTTGGCCCCTGCATGATTTAACTTTCTCTTGGGACCAGCCCTAGCAAGGGACTTATAAAATAATCAGCATATCCATACACTGTTGGTAAGTAAGTATGACTCACTCATCTAAACATTATATTGCTACCAAGCATCCATACGGGCCTGCTGTTTAGTAGTGAAATCCGCTAAGCTTTCCTGCGGATCTCGGGCCCATCAAAACATTATCCAGTAACAAATATAATTTCATCCTTCAAGCCCACGAAAACCCAAAATAAAAAAATAAGAAGTTAGAAGTAAGACCCCCTCGGGCAAGCAATATCATCCAATGTCTGCTTTACAGATCCCTCTTAGCCATTTCCAGACAGCCTGGTTTTCCTACCAGTTTCCAACATCCAAGCAAATCTTGACCCTGCCCTTGTTATTTCAACATTTGAGTTGGCCAATAAATAAGATAATTTCCAACTGACATTCCAATGTTCTTTTCCTTTTAATAATTTTGGACCTTAAGGTCTCACTATATGGGCAGTCGAAGATATAATGTTCAATATCTTCAATCTTAGTCAAGTGGCAAGTACAAAGCCTCAGATTATATGAGATCCCCCTATATCAGCCTTCCAGGATAGTGGAGGGGAACAGTTGCATCCTCAAGCGAGAGAAGGCAGCCCTAACCGCCGCATTCTCTCTATATGTTAGATAATCCTCAAAAATAAATAGAGTTTTGTAATCTGCAAATCGTGGTGCAATTGTACAGGCTTACACTTGTGCCATATCAGCCTGGATGAAGATGTCACTAGTTCTGCCTTCCAGCTGGGCTCTTGCTTTGCCTAAGGGGCCACTAACTAACTAAAAAATAGACAGACCATAAGCTTGAATTAAGTGCTCAGTCTTATGAACCCATGAGACTTTTCCCTTAAAAGTTTTTTGTTCCATCAGGCACAGTTTGAGTAACCTAGACTCATCCAGGTGGGAAAGATATATCCAATATCTAATTTTTGCCAATTTAATCTTATATTCAACAGGAAAGATTCCAGATTCAGCCCTCGTCATGCTAGAAGGGCTAGAAAGTGGAACACCCAGAACCCTTTTGCAAATCTTCAGTTGAGCTGATTCAAGCCCCAAGCATGCCCCCAAACAGCAGCACCATATATCATTTGTGGGGTCAATTTCTGATTTACCAGTTGAACAACAGGTTTAACCAGCTTAGCCCCTGCCTTTCTCCAAAATCTTAATATTCCGTTTGAAGAATGGTTGACCTTCAACTTAACTGAGTCTAAATGTTTTGTCCAACTATCTAAGGAATAAAACAAGACCCCAAGATATCTATAGGATTTTACTTGTTCTATAGGCTGCGTTCCTATTTGCCATCTACTGGAACAAAAGTAATTGGCAAATACCAACACCTTTGTTTTTGAATAATTAATTTCTAAATGATTTATTACACAAAACTCTCTTAATGCGTCTAGAAGCCGTCGCATGCCCACCTTTGTGAGTGACAACAGGACCATATCATCCGCATAAAGTAATACCAGGATATGCCTCTGTCCAATGTGAGGAGGATGGCACTGTCTGCTTGACAGAAAACTAACTATATCATTTATAAAAAAATGAAACAAGAATGAGGCCAAAACACACCCCTGCTTTAATCCATTAGTAGTTATAATAGGGTCTGAGAGTTGGCCACTGTTAGTGAGCTGCACTCGGATTTCTGTTATCCTGCAGGAGCTGGATCAAATTTAATAACCTGCGGTCAATATTTGTTTTCCTAAATTTTCCCCACAGAAGATTCCCATCTATCAAATCAAAAGCGGCTCTCAAATCAATGAATACAGAGTATAGTCTGGTTTGCCTAATTGTTACATATTTCTTTACCAAATGGACCAGGACAAAGCATTGGTCTATTGTGGAACGGCCAGCACAAAATCCGACTTGTTCCTCCACAATAATGTGATTAGTTTCAGCCCACCTTCAAGCTTACTCAGTCATAGCCAAGCACACACCTTGGCCAAAATATCAATGAGACTGATTGGTCTATAGTTAGAAGGGGAGGCCTTGTCACCCTTTTTATATATAGGAACTACTATACTAGAGTTCCAGCCTGCTGGGATATTTCCCGATTGATTTATGGAGCTAAATAAATTACATAGAATAGGCATCCACCAGTCAATGTGTTGTCTAAAAGGCTTCCCAGGTATAGAAGTATAATTGCACCCTCTACCCCAACCCCCTCTCCCACGTCTATTATTACCAAAGTCTCAGGATAGATTTATTTGAAGCCTAGTACAGTTTGACTTTGTAGGTTTCTTTCAGTTTACCCATCTGTAGGAGCATACTGCACTTATCTCATTCAGTTTCCTTTTTGCTTTCATTTTCTGGGTTAAAAACCCATCCATTTTGGGATTTTTGTTAAAACCCCTTTCGTTTTCATTGTGTTTTTGTTTTTAAAATAATAAAAACTTCAAAAATCACTGTGTGTGCGCAAAATGGCTGCTGGGGCAGTTCTGTACATGTGTGTCCTTTCCCAAAATGGCGGTGGCAACCATTTTGTATATGCGGCGGCGACGCTGCCAGTGCAATTTTTGCAAAAGGCCCACACATGCGCGGAATGTCCTGGCGGCCATTTGCACAGGGACAGGTTTTTTTAAATTATTTTTATTTTAAATTTTTAAATGAAAACAAATAAAAGCAAACGTATGTAATTTGCTTATTCATTTGTTTTTGGAACTTTAGTTCCCCTGAGGGTTGTGGAACCAGTTTGGTTGGTCCACCCCCAGAGAGTGATGGAACCAATAGGTTCCAGACTGCTCTGCGGGAGTTACCTGCTGATCTTGCTGACCGGAGACTCGATGGACTCGTCGAGTTTTGGAATACCTTGCTGACTGGGATCATTGATCAGACGGCTCCCAAGAGTCCGCTTCCTTGCTTCAACATCGCAGAGCCTCTTGGTTCACTGAGGCGCTGCGGATGTTGAAGCGTGGAGGGTGGTGGTTGGAGCGACGGTGGCGACAGTCTCGTCCTGAAACTGACCGATTGCATCATAGAGCTAGTTTATGAGCATATGCAGTAGCTGTGTGGGCAGCAAAGAAGGATTTATTTTCTGCCTTCATTGCATCAGCTAACTATCATCCAGCGGAGCTTTTCCGAGTAGTGAGGGGGCTGGTCAGTCAGGACTCCCTCTGCCTGGACCTGGAATCTTCCAGTGACCACTGTGAGACATTTGTTGATTATTTTGCTGATAAAATTGCTTGGATTCACCACAATATCGATGCCTCACTTATTACAATGGGGAAACCAGAGGCTGTGGAAGTCCCACCTTGTCCAATTTCTTGGGATCAATTTCAGAAGATTTCATTTGTTGATACGGAGGATGCTCTTGGGCAGTTAGAGCCACCTTTTGTGAATTAGATCTATGCCCATCCTGACTGGTTAAGGCCTAGGAGACACTGAGGCCATTGCTGGCTGGGGTGGTTGATGCCTCCCTTCGGAAGGGCAGGGTGCCGGGCTGCCTCAAGAAGGCAGTGGTTCGGCCCCTGCTCAAAAAACCATCTTTGGACATTGATGCCCTTGCCAGTTATCGGTCTGTGGCTTGGCAGCTTCAGGAGCATCTGGACCGACTCAGTTTTCTGGATCCCTCACAGTCCGGCTTTCATCCGGGCTATGGTACTGAAACTGTGCTGGTGGCTCTGGTTGACGAACCTTCTCCAGGAGTTAGACCAGGGTCATTTGACCATGTTGATTTTGTTAGATCTATCAGCTGCTTTTGATACCGTTGACCACGAGTTGTTGGTGACATATCTGCGGGACCATGCAGGGATTAGCGGGACTGTTCTTGAATGGTTTCATTCATTCCTCTTAGGAAGAACCCAACAGGTGGTGCTTGGGGAAAATTTTTCATCTCCCCGGGACCTCTCATGTGGAGTCCTGCAGGGTTCTATTCTTTACCCTCTCCTGCTCAATATGTATATGCAGCTGTTGGGCGAGATCGTCCGGAGTACTGGAGTTCGCACAAGTCAACGTGACGCCTATATCTCTGTCTCTCCTTTTCATCAGACCCCTTTTCATCAGACCCAGGCCCGAAAGTCTTTGTACTGACACAATGTCTGGCAGCTGTGGGAGACTGGATGAGGGTGAGTTGACTGAGGCTGAATCCCGATAAGACAGAGATGATGTTAGTGGGGAAGGCGATGGACGTAGCGTCCCCCATCACTGATGGGGTCGCCCCCCCCATTGGTACCTCAGGTCAAGGGTCTGGGAGTGCTCCTTGACTCGCAGCTCCACCTAGATGCCCAGTTTGGGGCTGTGGTGAGGAGCGTTTCTCACCAATTACATCTAGTGCGTTGGCTTCAGCCATATATCTCAGAATCTGATCTGGCCACTATCATTCATGCTTTCATTACCTCAAGATTGGACTATTGTAATGCGCTCTACGTGGGGCTGCCCATGGTGACAGTTCGGAGACTGCAGCTGGTGCAAAATGCGGTGGCCCGCCTCCTTACGGGAATGGGTCACTGGAAGCACATTACACCAGTGCTCCATTCTCTGCACTGGCTGCCTATAGTGTTCTGGGCCTGATTCAAGGTGCTGGTTCTTACCTATAAAGCCCTACACGGCTTGGGCCCTACCTGTCTGTGGAACCACCTCGCTCCCTGTGCCCTTGATAGGCCCCTGCGGTCATCTGGGAGCATCCTTCTCAAAATCCCCCATGTATTTAGGGGGGCTACTATGGAGAGGGCATTCTCGGTGGCTGCTCCATGGCTGTGGAATTCCCTGCTGGTGGAGACCCAGGTAGCCCCAGATCTTCCTTTGTTTTGGCGCCAATGTAAGACCTGGCTGTTCCGTCAGGCCTTTGGCGAGGGTGAGGGTGAGTTGTTTAGGGGGATGGGGTGTTCAGAGGGATTCATTTCTTACGATGGGACCTGATCCTGCTTCCATGAGGAAAAAATTCCATAGATTCACAGGAGTAAATAGCTTTTATAGGGTGGCTAGACCTTCCATATTTGGGGGACCACAGCCTTGTTTCATTTATTAGCAGCACAATCTCTATGTATTAGCTGAGGGAAGCTAATTCTACCCCAGGTTTGGCCAGACTCATGCATGCAATCCAAGCATCAGCTAGGACCCTTCCCACTGGAGCCAAAGCTCTAGGCCTAGACCTTCCCTGCTGTCTCCCAGCTCTAGGGCACCTCAGCACTGGACTCAGGAGTAGAGAAGACCAGTCCCCTTGCCACACAGAAGGACCTCTCATAGCCCATCTCCTCCCCCAAAGACACTTTCTTGTGCAGCAGTTCCACACTCCTCCCCAGAGGTGATCTCTGAGAAGCTTGTCCCCCTCTCCGCAGTGTGATCTACTGGAGACTAGCTTGTGTGATCCACCAGGAGATGGAGATCCACAACAGTCTACATCTTGGCCACCCCTGCTCTACACCCTGGGTTCTCAAATTGGGGAGATGAAGGTATTTGGAGGGAGGGGGAGGGTCAAGAAGGACCCCTTCTGGCAAACACCTATCTCCACACTCACTGAGCTAGGGAGAATCTCCAAAATAATGGGGTAGTAACGGGAGGCGAGGGGTAGAGAGAAAGTAAAAAAATCAAGGTGGAGAGTGGAAGTAATAAAAGGGTGGGAAGGGGGACAGGAAGAGAGGGCAGAAGGGGTGTGTGTGTGTGTGTGTGTGTGTGTGTGTGTGTGTGTGTGTGAAGGGCCACAGACAAGTGGAAGGGGGAGGAGGACACAGTTCAGTTTGAGAACCACTATTGTACTTGGATGAGATTTCAGAACCTGGCCCGTAGGAAGTGTTTGGGACTCAATCCTGTAAATGCTTGGGCACTGGAATAACCTTGCTGACTATCCCATTAAGATTCATTGAACTGAGCTACTAATTGAGTAAACATCTGCAGGATCAGGTCTTCCTCTTATGCCCTTGTAAAATTCTTTTCTTTTTCCCGAAGAAAACTATTGCGTTATTCTTCAAGTTAATTGTCTCGTTTCTGATTCAGAGTTGGATAAGCTATATCTCATTAGAGAGGAAGAGAGTTTTAATATGAACTGAAAACAATTGTTCCTCATGTTAAAAAAAGAAAGAAAAAAGAATCCCAGATCAGCACAGTATATATTGTTTATAACTACATGGTATTGATGGGATCTGCTGGCTTCATAGAATGAATTTTCATAGAATTCTCCGGCACAAAGGGAGACAATCAGAGCATATGAATGCAGCTTTGTTGACATCATCCTCTAGATTGAATAGGCATTTCACATCCTGTGAGATGCCTGAAACATGTTAAGCTTCCATGCATTAACAGGGTGTGACACAGCATCATTCTTCAATGTCCATGGAAAGAAGTCACGCTGGAAGATTTTTTTGAAACAACCCCACCTTGTGAGTGGTATCGGACAAGATGGATGTTACTCAGATGCCGAGATATTTGTGTGCCACATATATGGTACCCCAGATGCAAAAACCATTAGTAGTATAAGGGGACACTCTGAATACTAACGAAGTGCTCATTAATATTCATGAGGTGGGCAGAGCTTAATTTGCCTATTAATGACATCATATTCACATGACCGTAAATAGACATAGCCAGAAAGGGAAGTAACATGCCCAGAAAATCCCCCCTGAGTGCTGCAAGTGACATGGAAGCAGATAACAACCGAAAGTTCCAGCCCCCTCTCTGACCCTGGAAGGTTCTTACACTTACCCCAGATGTTTACTGACCCCTGGAAGTCCCACTTGAGGGGCGGAAGTGACATAGAAGCTTCAAGTGGGTAATGCTTCCAGGTCAGGGCGGGAGATGGAACCAAAGGTTCCAGCCCCCTCCCTGATCCCACAAGGTCCTTTAATGAGGGTCATATGACCCCTCAAAGTGCCCAGATGACTGAGTTGACCAATGGGTGAAGGTTTCATCATCCTAACTCACTCTGTTTTGGAGAAATCTGGACCAGTAGGGTGCTGTTTCTGGCGTATGCTTACTTTCAGAATTGGAGGTCATGTGTGGGGTCAAACAACTCAGGAGAGCAACCTGAAACAATGGGTGAAGGTTTCATCAGGCTATCCCCTTCCATTACTGAGATCTTGATCTATGGTGTGAAGGGGGTATGTAGGCTGGAATGGTAGAAGGGGGTCATGTGAGGTCTCAGACTACTCAGCTCTGCCACCCCAACCTATAAGAAAGGTTTTCAGCCCCATAGACCCATCCTAGAGGTATGAAAGAGGAGGAATTTTCTGAGAGGGAACACCATTTTCTGTACAGCGTGTAGTATGGTAAACGAGAGGCAAACGGGGGGGGGGAGGGGCCGGGATTTGCTACCACCTTGGCTTCTTTTACACTAATGGCCTTGGTGAGGTGCCTACAGGAAAACCACAAGAAAAGTAAAAATCTCATGGCCCCTAGAAGAAAATACCGTATATGCAAAAGAATTGTGGAGACCAGAAGGAAAAGTATCCAGCAACCTATCGAGGAACCTGCTTATGAGTCTATTGATATTCAAGCCAGCATTTCAGCAGAAGACCCGTTGGTAAGTCACAGACATTCGGGGGGTAGGTGCTTTGGTTGGGTAAAGAGAAAAGCAGAGATACAGCGAAGTATCTTTATCCTTTTATTTCAACAGGTAACGGTGACTTTCTAAAGGCTTTCAAAAACCTGAATCTGGGAATACCTGTAAGAGTAAACGTATCTTGCAACTCTTGCTTTTGTACATGCTCAAGAGGAAGTGATCAGCTGTAGGGATGGGCGAATGTGGTTCGGAAGTTTGGAGTTCAGATCAAACTCGAATAGTTCGGTCGACCGAACCGAACTTCCAAACTGAACCAAATTTCTGAACCGAGCCGAACTGAATTTCCAAACTCAGTTCTGTTTGCCAATTCCTAATCAGCTGAATTGCTGCAAGAAGAAACAACTAAAGGCCCAAGAATAAAATGTTTGTTTGGTTGTCATTACTGTTTTTTAGATGGTAATGTTAGAATCATGTCTGCGTACAAGACATTGTTAAAAGAGATCTATTACACTCCAGGAGAGGCTGGAAGTTTTGGAGGGGTGAATTCTCTTTTTCAGGCTGCTAAAAAGCACAATAAAATTTTGTCTAAGAAAGAGGTGATTTCCTGGCTTTCGGACCAGGATGCCTATACCCTGCACAAACCTGTGTGTAAGCATTTTAAAAGAAATGAAACTGTTGTGTCGGGGCTGCACACACACTGGCAGGCTGATTTAGTGGATATGCAACATTTCTCAGAGCATAACGGGGGTGTCAAATACATCTTAACCATCATAGATATCCTGTCTAAGTATGTCTGGGCCATAGGTCTGAACGACAAGATGGGAGGTGAAGTGGCTAGGGCCTTTGCAACCATTTTCAGGGAAGGGAGGATATCCCCCAAATTACAAACAGATCGGGGGAAAGAATTTTTAAATAAAACATTCAGCAATTTGCTCAGGCAACTTTGTGGCACTATGTGACAAACAACCATGTCAAGGCAGGGGTGGTGGAGCATTTTAACAGAACGTTAAAATCAAAGTTGGAGGTATTTCACAGCTCACAACATCTTTTTTTATATCAACGTGCTGCCTCAGCTCATAAAGAGTTATCATCACATCTTCCACAGATCCATATGCACCAGGCCTGTTGATGTGAACTCCACAAATGCTCTGAGGGTGTGGGAAACACTTTACAGGGACAACCTGGTGATAAGAAAGCAGGCACCCTCTTTTGGAAAAGGGGACCACATGAGGATCTCCAAGTTCAAGGGCAAATTTGAGAAAGGTTATGAGCAAAGGTTTACAGGGGAAATATTCATAGTGGATAACGTCCTTAACAAGGCACAGAGGCCTGTGTACAGATTGTCAGATTACGAAGGTAAAGCAATCATGGGACTTTCTATCCTGAAGAGCTTAAAAAAGTCAACCTAAGCAGGATAAAGTGTACAGGGTTGAAAAAATGCTAGCCACAAAGGGAAAAGGTAGAAACAAGTGTTGTGTGGTGAAGTGGCTAGGTTGGCCAGATAAATTTAACAGTTGGGTAACTGCTTCTCAGCTCTGAAAAGTTTAATAATGGGCGACTTTTACATCACCATACCCAGCAAAGCATGCAAAAATGTTTTTCTGCAGAACAATAGTTCTGCTTTTACCATACAATTAGTTAAGCCTCTGGACCTCCCTGGGATATGGAAGGTCGGGCTGTCTGAAATACAATACCCTCACACCTGGGATACTGTTGCTGTATCTACACCCTTTGAAATCACCACCATTAACAGAAGATGGACCTACGTTCTACCCCACGGTTATTATTCAGGCATTCACAAATTAGTGAATTATATTAACAAAATTATAAGTACCCGTACCAATTCACCCAAAGTGTCCTTACGCTACGATTTCGTGGGGAGAAAGGTCAGTCTTGAAACTCAAGAGCATCACAAGTTTTCCACAGAGGGGCAGCTGGCCTATATTATGGGTTTAACTCCCTGTTACCCCGTTCAGAATTTTCCCTACCCTGTTGACATTACGGGGAGCTTTAACTCTTTGTACCTGTACAGCGATATTGTCAAGCATCAGATCATGGGGGACTTTTATGTCCATCTAGCTTCTACGTTGTGTTCCTGTGCACGGAGAGTTGAGCGAGTCTGTCAACATCACATACAACAAGCCTTACTGCGTGGCTGTGAGTAAGCACCACATTGACACCGTCACTATTGAAATAAAGACAGATCAGAACAAATACGTCTCATTTCATTTTGGTAATGTGGTTGTGAAACTACATCTGTACCCCAAAAAAGAGCAAGGTTTTTAAAATGGTGGTTGTAAAAAATTATGGGGATCCAGCTATCTACAGAAACTATTACAAAGCCCAAGCCGGATATGCCCTCCCAGGGTTTCATGGTGCCCCTGTGATGTACGGGGCAGGCACTGGGGGGATATTCTGAAGTCTCTTTCAAAAAGCCATTCCTCTCTTAAGAAGGGGCTTTGAGTTGATTAAAACCCACACCAAAACAGCCACCCAAAATGTAGCCAAGGATGTAATGGGCCAGGTCTCTCAAGCAGTTCTGGGGAAAGTTACTCCCTCTAATAAGCATGACGGCTCTGGGCTTATGTATGTATACAGAAGAGGGGTTAAGAGAAATGCGCGACACGTGATGAGTGGGGCCCCCTCGAGCCCATAAAAGAAAGGCTCTACAGAGGGGACTCCACCAGAAGCGGGGGAAGACTGCGTGAAAGAGGAGACATGCTAGTACGAGCAAGGGTAATATCTTTTAATCAACATGGTTTTTATTCACTGTGGATCTAAGGAATGCACCAAATCTTAACTAGACCTGTTTCAAGTACCCACCCCCCACACTCAAACCAGCATTGAGAAGAGCATGTACATAGAAATCCCCCCTCTCGACCATAGGTGAGACAGCCCCTCATGATTTTTTCATAGCTGGAAATGGAATGGACTATTTAGATTTGAACAACATGTTACTCTACCTTTCCTGCAAGATTGTCAAGGAAAACGGCACCAACCTCGACGCAGACACCGAGGTGGGCTTAGTGAACTACCTGGTGGCCTCCATTTTCTGTCAGCTGGATGTCACACTGGGAGATCACCTCATTAGTCAGAGTAATAACTGTTACCCTTACAGGGGTTTCATAGAATCTGTGCTTAATCATGGTGGAGACGCCCTCACCACACAATTTTCTGCAGACCTGTTTTACAAAGACGCAGCTGGAGAACATGAATCAACAAGTTTGGAGGAGGGTAATGAGGGGTTTAAGAAGAGGGCACATCTAACCACAGAGAGAGCAGAAAGGCTGAGCTTCTGGGGCCCCTCCACAGCGATCTGTTTTTTCAAGAAATATTATTATTAAGTGGTGTGGATGTTAAAATCAAACTGACTCAAAGCAAAGATTCTTTCCACCTCGTGAGTAATGAGCCAGCCATGTGGTACAAGCTGCAGCTTCTAAACACCTCGCTTTTTATTAAATAAGTACGAGTGGCACCAGGAGTTCGCCTAGGACACACCAAGGCCCTGTTGACATCCAGTGCTAAATACCCGATGGATCGGGTGGGAATGAAAGTGTTCAGCATTCCTGTAGGCAGTTGTGTCAGTAATCAGGAGAATCTGTTTCTTGGACAGATCCCCAAGCTGTTGGTCTTGGGCTTCCTGGACAATGATGCTTTTAGTGGAAATTATGCTGAGAACCCCTTCCATTTTAAACATTATGATATTAATTTTCTGGCGCTCTATGTGGATGGAGAGCAGATTCTAGCCAAGCTACTGCAACCAGACTTTGCAGGAGGAAACTGCGTCAGAGATTATATGAATCTGATACAAACTGCTGGCAAACACATGAAAGACCATGCGTTGCTCATCAACCGTGAGAAGTTTGCAAAGGGATACATGTTGTTTGCCTTTGATCTGTCTCCTGATCAGGAAGGCAGTGACCATTACATGCTGATTAAAAATGGAAACCTGAGGACAGAAATACATTTTGCTTCTACCTTACCCATCACCATCAACATGATCATTTATGCTGTTTTTGACAATGTGATAGAGATAAATCAAAGGAGAAATGTACTGTTTGATTATATGTGACAGACACTGGACAGCTATTATGTGTTTTATCATCAGACCCTTACATGAGAAAGACTTTCTTGGATGTGTTCTCAAGTGACTGGCTCCCCAAGGGAAGATTGATGCAAAGGCCTGTAGGCCTAGTGATCAACACACATCCCCCAACACTGGCTCATGATCTACCTGACAAAACACAACCAGGGCAAGTTTTTTTACTCTTACGGACAGCCCCCTGACAGCGTTTTGTTTCCTAGAAGCATTCTAAATTTTTTGAACAAAAATGGCTGTAGGATTGTATTTCACCACAAACAATTACAAGACCCGAGCTCTGTGGCTTGTGGCTATCATTGTGTAGTTTTTCTACATCACCGATACTCCAAACCAGGCATAGGTCCGACATAGTTATGGTTGGCTTTAGTGTTAAACAAATGGGGGCAGAACCCTTACACCCCTCAAAACCCATCACCTGTGGTAGTTTGCTCAGTTTCATAGGCAAGAAGTTTAAAGAATCTATTAAACAGATCCCTAGGGCTTTTACTGTGGTACACATCAGTTTAGCACCCTGGGTAATCAGCACTAACTAACTTTTCTTTCACGAGATGTCTGACCATAAAGTATTTGTCATAAGACCAGTAGTTATGAGTGACCATGGTGTACCAACGGAATTTGGCATGCATGAATGTCTTAACAAAGTCAGAAATGCATTGTACCCCCTCAAATTCCCAATCGTCGTCCTTCTGTAGATGAATGGCATATATATAAGAACATAAGAAGTGCCATACTGGGTCAGACTAATGGCTCATCTAGCACAGCATCCTGTCTCCAACAGTGGCCAATCATGGTGGCTTGGGAGAAGCACCCAACAGGTCACAATGGGGGATCCATTCCCTGTTGTTTTCTCCCAGCTCCCATCATGTTCCCTGATCCTGTCTGGCTAATAGCTGCTAAAGGACCTATCTTCCAGAAACTTGTCCAAACCTCTTTTAAACTCAGCTATCATATTGGCCCTTACCACAGCCTCTGGCAGTAGATTCCACAACCCAATTATACACTGAGTGAAAACATATTTTCTTTTATTTATTTGTTTTATACTTGCCACCCATGAGTTGCATGGATTTCCCCCTAGTTCTAGTACTAGCTGAGAGGGTAAATAACTGTTCCTTGTCTATTAGTTCCACACCAGTCATGATTTTATAGACCTCTATCATATCTCCTCTTAGTCGTCTCTTCTCCAAACTGAAGAGCCCCAACCTACCAAGCCTCTCCTCATACAGGAGCCCTTCCATGCCCTTGATCATTTTTGTTGCCCTTCTCTGTACCTTTTCTAGTTCAGCTATGTCTTTTTTGAGATGGGGCAACCAGAAAGGCACACAACATTCGAGGTGCGGTCGCACCATTGATTTGTATAGAGGCATTATGACATCCTTAGTTTTATTCTCTATCCCCTTCCAAATAATTCCTAACATTCTGTTTGCTTTTTTGACTGCTTCTGCACACTGCGTTGTGGATTTCATTGTATTGTCTACATCCATCCCCAGATCCTTTTCCTGAGTGGTAAATCGTAGCTTAGTGCCCAGCATTGTGTACGTAGTTTGGATTGTTTTTCCCTACGTGCATCACTTTGCACTTGTCTCATTTGCCATTTAGATGCCCAGGCACCCAGTGCCGTAAGAGCCCATAGCAGTTCCTCACAGTCTGTTCGTGTTTTAACTACCTCAAATCAAATCAAGTTTAATTGTGACGTATCCAAAGGACATAGTCATAAGATTAATATCATACAAATTATAAGATACACAGAAACAACTAAACTTAATTCTCTAATAAATACTAAAAACTTATAATATATAATAACATAATATAATAAACTTTAATAAAGCAATTTATCAATTAGCCAACACAAATGGGTATTAAAAAGACTTATAGTAATTAAATAAACAAAATCAATAATATAGTTAAAAGTTTCATCCAAACATCAGCAGACTTTATACCCCGTGAGATAGCCCTAAGGAACCTAAGCCTCCATATTATAAACAAAGGTCTACTTACTAACCATGCCAAACCAAACATATTAGAAATCAGTCCCAAGAAAAGTCCATGACATGCCCAATACCAGAACTCCCTGTTCCCCAAATTTGAGTCCAAACGAAGCCTTCCATGATGGCCATCTTGTAAATAGTCAATCATCTCTTATCCTCGTCAAACTGATTCGCACAGCTAGGTCTCTAACGCATATTCTTCTCCGTTCAAATCTTCTCTGAGGACTTCAAGAGCATTCTCAATGTAGATCTCATCAGTGTAGATCTCATCAGTTCTGCTCCTTCCACATCTCATAGAATCCCACTATAATGGCTTGTACATAATAGTGATCAATTCATAATAAATATGATACAATCATTTGGCAAGATAAATCAACGTCACTGTCAAAAGCAAACCAGCATCATACAGAGATCATACTGTCTATTGACGTACCTCAAAATTGCAAAAAAATCTTTCTAAGAACAAAAGCTTGTAGTAAAAAATTAGCGGTTGCACTGGAGATCTCACTCGATCGATCCTCTAACAAATACTTTTCTAACTCAAAAGTGGATCTACCCAGCCATCTCTGTAAAATCCGAGCAAGTCAATGTTCTCTCAACTTGGTGTACAGTCTGCATTCAATTAATATATGACCCACCGTTACACCTCTTCATGATCAAAAGGACACACTTGCATAGAAAAGAGTTCTGCAGTCAATCGTCCCTCCAGCAATTTAAAAGGCAAAGCATTTACCCTGACCAAAAAGAATAATTGTCTCATCCTATAAGATATAAACGTTTTAAGAGGCCATAGTCCCTATTGGCGGGGCCAAACAAAAATAGTTGTCAAGAGAACCAAAATCGGTCACCCTAGCAAATTTTGACTACCTTGAATAACTTGGTGTTGTCTGCAAATTTGATCACCTCACTCTTAACACCCTTTTCCAAATAATTAATGAATACATTAAACAGCACCGGTCCCAATACAGATCCCTGAGGCACACCACTTTTTACATCTCTCCATTATGAAAACTGCCCATTTAGTCCTACCCTTTGCTTTCTATCTTTTAACCAGTTTCTGATCCATAGTAAGACACTACCTCCTATCCCATGACTTTTTAATTTTCTCAAGAGTCTCTCATGAGGGACCTTATCAAATGCTTTCTGGAAATCCAGGTACACTNAGAATTCCAACAGGTTAGTGAGGCAGACTTACCTTTACTAAATCCGTGTTGACTCTTCCTCATTAAGCCATGTTTGTCAACATGCCCTGTAATTCTGTCCTTATTTATTTATTTTACAAAATTTATATCCTGCTCTTCCCACCACAGACAGCCTAGAGTGGCAAACAACAATAAAAATATAAATACCATATAAAACAATTTAAAACAATTAAAACATAATACTCATAAAACAGGGAAAAAACCCACTCTGCCCTCCCCCATCCCCACCCACCCCTCTCCTTCACCAAATGCCTGATGGAACAGCCAGGTTTTACCATTCCTATGGAAGACCGGGAGGTCCAAGGCCAGATGGGCCCCCACCAGGAGGGAATTCCAAAGGTGCGGCATGGCCACCGAGAATGTCCTATTTTGTGTGGCCCCCTGGGAAGCTCGGGGGACCTCCAACACGGTGCCCCCGGATGACCGCGGGGGCCGATCTAGAACCCGGGGAGTGAGGTGGTCTTGCAAATAAGCAGGGCCCAGGCCAAGTAAGGCTTTATAGATTAAAACCAACACTTTGAATCGGCCCCAGAAGACTATTGGCAGCCAGTGTAGAGATCGGAGCACTGGTGTAATGTGCTCCCAGTAGCCCAACCCCACCAAGAGCCGAGCCGGCGCATTCTGCACCAGCTGCAGCTTCTGAGCCATCACCATAGGTAGCCCCATGTAGAACGCATTACAGTAGTTTAACCAAGAGGTAATAAAAACATGGATGATCATGGCCAGGTCAGGAACCAAAACCAGTGGCCGAAGCCTCTGCACCAGATGTAACTGGCGGAAGGCACTCCTCACCACAGCCTCCACCTCAAAATCCAGGTGGAGCTGTGCATCAAGGAGCACCCCCAGGTTCCGTACCTGGGAAGTCAGCGGAGGGCAGACTCCATCAATTGACGGGGCTGACAACTCCGCCGACTTATCCACTAACATCACCTCCATCTTGTCAGGATTCAGTTGTAGTCGGTTAGCCCTCATCCAGTCCCCCACAGCTGTCAAACACCTTAATGATGGTTTCCACCATTTTTCCAGGCACAGATGTCAAGCTTACTGGTATGTAGTTTCCAGGATAGATTTTAGTGACAGGTTACAAATTACTAACAGTAGGTCTGCGATTTCATATTTGAGTTCCTTCAGAACTCTGGGGTGAATGCCATCTGACCCTGGTGACTTGTTAGTTTCAATTTGTCAATTTACCCTAGAACGTCTTCCAACGTCACATTGATTTGTAACAGCTGTTTCAATTCCTCATCCACAAAGCACTGATCTGGCATGGGTACCTCCCCAAAATCCTCCGCAGTGAAGACCAATGCAAAGAACTCATTCAACTTCTCTGCAATGTCCTTATCCTCCCTATAGTTGGGCACATGAACCCCATCCCCCTGCCTGCATTCAATATAATAAATAATGTACCTATTTGAAATTTTTGACTATTTAATAGCGGGCATAAAGCACTGGTGTGTGTTTGTATCACCAGCCAGACCCTTGCACTGTTTGCACTGCTTCGCCCTGCATTTGTGTTTCTTATCCACATAGGACTGACATTTGTCACATAGATTTTAGCCAGACAATCAACTTTGTTTTTGGATGCCAAGTCTGTATGTTTGGTTAAACAGGTCACAGATGTACAAAGCAGCTTACAGCTGGGGCATCTCACCATACCACCCAAAGCAGCCGTACAATCCATTGTTAAACACAAGCGACAATAATGAGTGCACTTGTGGTCATGGCTATATAGATGGCAGAAAAATTGGCAATCATTTTTAGACCCGAACAGTGATTTTATGTTTTTGACACCAAGGTTATTTTCAGTGGTGGCTGGTAGTTCAGGGCTGTCGGGCAGTGCCCCACAAGCCCTGGATGGCTGCTGCAGCTACTGCTGCCCTAGTGTGTGGGGAATTCATTTTTTTTTAAAACCCCTCCCCCTGATCCCTGACTTTTTCGGGGGGGGGGTAGGTCCAAGCGGGGAGGCAGCGTGTTATCTGTTCCCCGATCTGCCTTGCCTGGAGATCAGTGCTGCCAGCAGGGAATCCCAGAAGTGGCCTCATGATTCACTCAGCACTGCAGTGTGCTGTGATGAATCTGCTGATTCAATCAGCATTCAGCACAGCCAGTGCCACAAAGTCTGTGCTGAATCTGTTCTGATTGAATCAGCAGATAGGCACAGCGCTGCAGTGCCTAGGCTTTCTCCCTCCCCTCCCCCCCCCACTAAGCTGCTTTTCAAAAGGCTTAGGCGGGGGAAGGCTTCCAGGTGCCACCGGAGCGCACGCGCAGTAGCGCATAGAGGGAAAGCGCACATGGTAGCAGACTGAGGAGGAGCGGCAAGCGTGCGCAAGATCAGGTAGGTTCCTTCCAGGCAGAAGTGATCACCCATGTCCCTTGCCAAACACCTGGCAGAACAGCCAGGTCTTACACATTCTTCTAAATGAGGGGAAATCCGGGGCCAACCAGGCCCCCACCGGAAGGGAGTTCCACAGCTGTGATGCGGCTACCGAGAATGCCCTCCCCTGCGTGGACTCCCGAAAGGGACCTCAAGGAGGGCATCCCCGGACGATCCAGGACCCGGGGAGTGAGGTGGTCCCACAGATAGGTAGGGCCTAGACTATTTAGGGCTTTATAGGCAAGTACCAACATCTTGAATCAGGCCCGGAAAACTATCTGCAGCCAGTGCAGAGAATGGAGAACCAGTGTAATATGTTCCCATCGACCCACCCCTGTCAGGACGCAGGACGCCACTTTCTGCACCAGCTGCAGTTTCCGAGCCGTTGTCATGGGTAGTCCTACGTAGTGTGTTACAGTAGTCTAATCTAGAGGTGATGAAAGCATGGATGACAGTAGCCAGGTCAGAGTCTGAGACATACGGCCGAAGCCGTCGCACCAGATGTAATTGGTGAAAAGCGCTCCTTGCCAGAGCCTCCCCCTGAACATCAAGGCGGAGTTGAAAATCAAGGAGCACCCCAAAACTCCATACCTGGGAGACCAATGGAGGGCAGACCCCATCAGTAATGGGGGTGGCCAACTCCATCGTCTTACCTACCAGCATCACCTCTGTCTTGTCAGGATTCAGCCTCAGTCAGTTAGCCCTCATCCAATCCCCCACAATCATCAGACACCGGGTAAGNTCTCTTATACACATCTAGATGTGTATAAGAGACAGACTCCATACCTGGGAGACCAATGGAGGGCAGACCCCATCAATAATGGGGGCAACCAACTCCATCGTCTTACCTACCAGCATCACCTCTGTCTTGTCAGGATTCAGCCTCAGTCAGTTAGCCCTCATCCAATCCCCCACAATCATCAGACACCGGGTAAGCACCGAGACTGCTGGGTCAGGGTCTGATGAAAAAGAGAGGTAAAGCTGAGTGTCATCAACATACTGATGACACTGCACGCCAAACCTCCTGACCACTTCACCAAGCAGCTGCATATACACGTTGAACAGGAGAGGGGACAAAACAGAACCCTGTGGGACTCCACGCGAGAGGTCTCAGTACGATGAAAAATAATCCCCAAGCACCACTCGCCGAATTCTTCTGGTCACGAAAGAGCAGAACCATTCAAGAACGATCCTGTCCACCCCTGCACAATCCTGCAAGCATGCCACCAACATCTCGTGGTCAACAGTAGCAAATGCTGCTGACAGATCTAATAAGATCAACAGGGTCGACCGACCCCGATCCAAATCACGGTGCAGGTCATCAACCAATGCCACAAGCGCAGTCTCCGTGCCATAGCCCGGATGAAAGCCTGACTGCAAGGGATTAAGAAAACCAATGTGGTCAAAATGCCCCTGCAGCTGACGGCCCACTACCCGTTCAATAACCTTCCCTACAAAGGGAAGGCTAGAGACGGGCCAATAGCTGGCAAGGGAGTCAATGCTGAGTGATGGTTTCTTGAGCAGAGGCCACACCGCCACCTCCTTGAGACAGTCTGGCACTCTGCCCTCCCGAAGGGAGGCATTTACCACACCAGCCAGGAATGGCCCCATTGTCTCTCGGCAGGCCTTAACCAGCCAGGATGGACAAGGAACTAATTCACAATAATGATCTTCATGTAGCAGAACAAAATAGGTTTTGGGGTGTATAGGTTCTTGTGGTTTAAAAATAACCCAAGACTCATTTAGGTTATAAACCACATGAACGTTGATTTTAAAATATCTTTCAAATTCCACTATATCATTGAACATTATTTTTTTCTGATCTGAAAAGCCCACAGTCTGATGCAATTGTCTAGCCTCCTCTAGTAAGTCTGGCAACGTGTGTGTTATACCCCTTTCTGCATCCATCACACCCAGGAGACTGCCTCCAAAACACAGGTTATTACCCTTGTTATTAAAGTCGATTTAAAAATCTTTCTTCTCTCTTAACACCCTACTGTAGGGGATGGAGTTGATCACTCTCCGGGCGCCCCCATCTTTGCTTCTTATAACGGTAAGCACTAAACGCAGAGTGCCACTACAATGTATCTCAACATGGCTCTGAACCAAATTTGAAATCTGGTCTAGAAACTCTTCTATAGACAGCACAGACCTGTTTTTTTAACGAAAAAAGATGGGGTCATTTAACAACCCACTCCCTTCTAAGCGTATCTGGACAAAGTCAGTCTGGGTTGATGATATACAATTCACTTGATCAACAAGTTCCTGTATACAATGCCTTATAGCAGCCTCTGCCATACGGAGGTTCACTATTAGCTCTAGGTTCACAAAGCGAAAGGCATCTGTATATCGCGTCCTGTTAAAGCGGGGTGCATCCCGCTGCCAATGATTCAGCCTCTCCAGATATACCATAGGCAGGGCTTCAGGATTTACACAGTAAGTAGCACTCCTTTCCAAGTCATTTTCCAAGGCCTCATCCTCAGGGGTATTTTCCAAATCAGATGGAGAGCCGGATTCTGAAGGGGTCTCTGGAGAGACACCCTGTTTAGGAGGGGGGTTCATGGTCACACCCTCAGGGGTTCCCCTCTAGGGAACCCTCCCTTGGTTCTTTTGGGGCTCACCAGTTGTTGGTCTACGATTTGGGCATGTTTGAGGGTTTTAAAAGATTTTTAAGATTATTGAGACTTTCAAAATAACGTGCTGCCATTTCTTTTTAAGGACAAGATGCTTATCCACCCTTGGGGGCATGTCTCCTCCCCTGTGTATCACCAAGCCCCTTTCTGTGCCTAGACCTGTCTGCTTAGGAGCTGTCTTTGACAGAAAATACCCTTCAACCATCGCTTTAAGAACCTTCCTTTTAACAACCTGAGCATTCATCAACATTCTCATGGGGGTTGGTCTCAGACAGCTCATTAAATTCCCTCTCATACTGCTTCAACATTTGATTATGAGCATGAATACGACCTTGTATATTTTTAAGACAATTGTATTATTGGCTAATTTTTATCAAGCCAATCAAGAAAACGGGGTATAGAAGCTTCACCCTTTGTGTCTACCCTTTTGGGCTTTTTATGTGCAGGTTCTGAGTGCCAAGCACCAACATTGGCTAAAATATCCCCTGTGTGAACGGTGTGGTGTGCGCCGTGCGGCTGGTCTTTTTTTACTATTGTCTCTGACATGAGCAGGGTTTGGGGTACGTTGATTTTGCTTTGGCGGAGATGGTCATGAAGCAGGGGGTTGTTTCACGGTGGGGTGTGATGTCTTCAGCCTCTTTGAAGGGTTTTCAAAAGCAGAAGATCTCCAGGGCTCTAATGAGGAGAATAAAAACAAAAACAGGTTGGTAACAGTGCAGGAAGAATACCTTTGGGATTACAGAAAACATGCAGAGCACATCCCTCCCCATCTACATAAAATGGATCATACATGCAATCCCCTACCTTTGCGTGGACCTGTCTGAATTGCCACAGGACTCGCTAATATGGTGTCTTCTATACAAACAGCTCAATTTATTTGCTTTTTTCCATTTGAAGACCTTGGAACGGGCTTCTTCACAGACTCTGGCAAATTCGCCGGGGACCCAGAGTGAACCTGCACAGTGACTGTGGTTCCTTGAGGGGGAACAATTACAGTTTCTCTAGGGGCAGAGGTTTCAGCATGGCCTAGTGATGGGGAAACAAACAAACAAAAAATTCAGAAAAGATGATTTCTACAGAAAGAATAATACAAAATACTAGGGGTGGGACCCCGGGGCAATTACCGGATACCGGATTTACTGGTTTCCGGTTCTCAAAGAACCGGATTCTCGGATTAAATCCGGTATCCGGTACCGGTTTTATTTCATTGATTTCAATGGGGCACTGTGTCCCCATTGAAATCAATGAAATACAATT
>QEPC01008364.1:4715288-4745931 GCA_003113815.1 Sphenodon punctatus | reverse complement strand
CCCCAGCTCCTGTCTCTCAGATTGTAAGCCCTAGGGGCAGGGACCATGTCTATTTTATTACTTTGTAAAGTGCCAGGTACACTGCTGGTGCTATATAAATGTTTGTTAATAATAATAATAACCGACAGTGGAGTTCGTTGCTGCTCACTGGCTCCATCTTGTCTTCATCCCCAGCCCTGCCTTTGCATCAGCGCGTGGGATCCCTGCCGCCTGGACCTGCCTTGGACCACTCCGGTGCCTTCCCCAGCTTGGTTGCCCTCCCCCTGTGACTGTGCTCCATCCCTGTGGGGCTCCCTGTGACTTGGTGCGTCTGTGTTGCTGTTGGGTGTCCTGTGCTGTCCTGGTCTGTTCCTGGCCTGGTCCCCTCCGCTTCCTTGACCCGGGTTCCCCCTGCCCCCGGCCATGGTGATTTGTGTTTTAGTCTTCCCTGTGTTCCCTTCCTTCCTGTCCTGTTCGTGTGTGTTATCACCCTGGCGTGTGTTTGTGCTTTGTGTTCTGCCTTGTCCATGGCTTGCTTGTGCCTGTTGTGTGTGCCACCTCAGCCGATCCTCTCCCTCCCTTTCCATTTCCCTTGTGTGGGCATTGCCTTTTGGCGCTTTTGGCTTCGTTTGCCCTCAGTCAGCCATGTCTGCCTCCCACACCGCCCTGGTGTCTTCTGGGTGTTTTGATCACTGTCCAGAATTGGCGCAACATCTGTTGCACTGCCCCGGGCCGTGGTCCGTCTGTCTGTTTCTTTGCCATGGTCCCGCTCCTGTCACATCTGTTCGGGGCCCTCCTGGACCATGGGAGGGGGTTAGCCGACTCACGACAGTTGGGAATCCACTGTGGTGACCCGGGAGCGCGTTACGTCTGAAATTACCCTCTGTGACAGTCAATCCCATTACATCTCTAGGCACACAGACCCTTTTTAATCACCCTGAAAATTCTTTCTTACCTGTGAATTTTGTGCTGGGGCTGCTACCTCCAATGACCCTGGAGAGAAAACCAGCTGGGGCTCCTCAGTGGTCTTCATGTCAATGTGAGATTCCTCATCACACTGGATAGGCAGACTAAAAAGAACACTGGCCATAGGGATTCCTTCAGTATTCTCGTCCTCTGAACTTGAAATGTACCGTTGTCTGTATAACCGTCTCACTACCCTGGTCAGGCTAATAAACTTCATAGGCCTCACAGAAGTGGTATCAGCAAGGAAATTTATTTCCATTTTCTGTGTAAGTTGAAGCAAAGGGCACTATGTTCTGTAGAGTGCTCATAAAATGGCGTTCCCTCTCAGAAAACAGCCCCTCTTTCATACCCCTAGGGCGGGTCTATGGGGGCTGAAAACCTGATAGGTCAGGGTGGCGGGTTTGAGTGGTTTAAGACCTCACATGATCCCCTTCTACCATTCTGGCCTACACACCCCCTTCACACCATAGGTCCAGATCTCAGCAACGGAAGGGGATAGGTTGACAAAAACGTCACCCACTGGTTCAGCTTGCTCTCTTGAGTTGTTTGACCCCCTCACATGACTCCCATTCTGAAAGTCAGCATACACTGGAAACGGCACCCTATTGGTCCACATTTCTCCCAAACGGGGTGGGTTAGAATGATGAAACCTTCCCCCATTGGTCCAGCTCAGTCAATTTCCTCAAAGGCTCGCCCCCTCCCCCGACCCACAAGCGGATCTACCAATCACACGTAAGGACCTTTCAGATTGGTTCCACCCGTGCCCTGACCCAGAAGCATTACCTGCTTCTACATCACTTCCGCCCCTCAGGTGGCACTTCCGGGGAGGGGGTAGTAAACATCTGGGGTAAGTGTAAGGACATTGCGGGGTCAGAGCGGAGCCCCCGGCGGGGCCCCCACCCTGGAATCATTACCCTCTTCTACGTCACTTCGACCACTCAGGGGGGACTTTCCGGCTACGTCATTTCCCTTTCTGGTCACGTGGGTATGATGTGATGAATATGGAAATTAAGCCCCACTCATCTCATGAATATTAATGAACACTTCATTAGTATGCAAGGTGTCCCCTTATACTACTACCATTGCTCATGCCAAGCATCAACTCTTTATCAAGGGGAAGAGGGATCTGCAGATGCTACCCTCAATGAAGGATGCTCTTGGGCTCCAAGTTGCACATGCTAATCACCAGGCAAAGATCTGGCTGCAAGCAGATCAAATGCTTATAGACGCTGTTCCTCCTGAACATACCTCTGCCTGGAAGAAGGAGTCTGATGTCCTATCAGTTGTCTGGACAAGGCTACCTCCTGTGTCCACTGCCTGTCTGGAACTAATGACATGGGTGAAAAACAAAATGCAACACAGAATGATGCACCTGTTTCAAGAACGTTTTGAAATGTACTCCTGCTTGCGGCTGTGATGCCGTCAACTGTTCCAATCCTGTTGCTTAACAATTTCCTAATGTTCATTATGCAAGTGATAACCAGATGCTTATTTATGCTGTAAACCTTGTTACTTCATATGATTAAACATGATTTTCTGTACACAACCCATATTTCTGTTTGTCTATTCGTATCTACATGCTATTCATAACACACACTTTTCATTTTGTACTTTCTTTAATGGGCATGGCTGTGTCTCCTATTTACAAATATAACTTTGTCCAATGTGGACATTCCATTCATGTAATTAAAGGAAATGAGATGGGCTATCAAATATATAATAGGCTTGAAATGGCTATGTGAGCTGGTTAAAATGCTACTGCAGTTCAAAGTCATGTTTTTGCCGTAATTTCAGGTGTTTTTGTTGTACGAGCCATTATAGCAATTTATCCGCCAAAGATAAACGTTCCACTGCTATTATGTTTGGTAGCACAGCTCATTCCGTTCATTTTGGTGCATAGTATGTCCAAATCGGCCCATTACTTTCAGAACTGCGACAATTTCCCCCCAAAGTAGTCTTACCCATGCCATGTGGTGACCTTCAGGGTCACACGTGAGGATGGCATCCACCTACATCTTCTTTGTCACCCTATGTACAATTGATCTGGCATGGATTCCTGCTTTTAACATGCCGATGCCAGTACAAGTAAAACATTACATGGTGGCTGGCCTACTAACTGTTGGAGACAGGTGCTGGGCTCAATGAACCATTGATCTGACCCAGTATGTCACTACTTATGTTCTTATGCCAGTTTACACCAATGGAAAATCTGACCCCAAGTCTCAACTACAAGTAGCAAAGTGTACTTTGCAAAGATCATCAGAATGTGGCTCAAGAGTTCTGATAATTTCACAAAGCACAATGTTATTTCCCTCACAGGAGAGTCTTCTAGCAAAGGACACACCATCAAAATGCAAAGGGTGTCAGCAAATTTGTGCGTCTTTCTTCTGAACCCCTTTTCTATCAAGTTGTGGCAGCTTGCCTGTGAGTTTTCCTATAAGATTCATTAATGATTAAATGTGCTTGGGACTAGTCTTTTTAATTTTGGAGATTTTTTTTAAAACAGCATTTTCATAAGTGCTACAAAAATAATATATTGAGTTGATTGTTCTAATACACCCACACATGCATACACACACACATACACAAATTCTAAACAGCCTGGGCTCTACATATCTAAAGGATTGCCTCCTCCCTTGTGCCCCTTTGCAGCCTCTAAGATCAGCCAAGAGTGCTCTCGTGCAAGTTCCACCATGACACCAGGCTCATACGACACAGGCACCCAGAGAGGCATTCTCAGTGGCTGCTCTGCAGCTTTGGAACTTCCTTCCCTTGGAGATTCACTAATGCCCAAGCCTCAGCATGTTCTGAAGGCAATGTAAGACCTGTTCATTTGACCAGACATTCAACAGGCAGGGTTAGGATTTGAAGGGGGGGGGGTGTAGTAGGGACTCAGAGGCCCAGGTAAGTGCTAGCAGCATCCAGCCCCACAAAACCCAGTCACACACAGGAGTTAGCCCCAGTGTCCTTTATTTACAGCTCAATATTAAACCCTCCACCATATATAGCATATATTAACTCAATATATCCTTACACATAACGTCCATAGCCAGGTACATCCCCTCTGGCTTTCTCCCCATTCCAGCCGCTGCGGCTACTTAGTCCCTCACAGAGCTTCCCTTCAGCTCCTGCTTTCGCCAAGACCTCCCTCCAAGCTCAGGCTTCTTTAGGCTTTGGGCTGGCTCTGCCACACACTCCAGCCCAGCCCAGTCCAGCTGAGTCCCTTTGGTCTCTCAGGGTAATTTTAGACGTTACACGACCACGGTCAACCACAGTGAAACCCCTGTGGTGACCAAAAGTCCCGTAATTTCTAAATGATTTCTGCCAGATGTTCACCACAGTGAACCTCCGGCGGGAATCATTTTGACCATGATTCTGGACCTCCGGCCGCCCGGAGGTCCAGAATTGTGGTGAGATCCCTTCAGCTCCTGCCTTCGCCAAGACCTCCCTCCAAGCTCAGGCTTCTTTAGGCTTTGGGCTGGATCTGCCACACACTCTAGCCCAGCCCAGCCCAGCCCAGGCCAGCCCAACCCAGCTGAGTCCCTTTGGTCTCTCAGGGTAATTTTAGACGTTACACGACCACGGTCAACCACAGTGAAACCCCTGTGGTGACCAAAAGTCCCGTAATTTCTAAATGATTTCTGCCAGATGTTCACCACAGTGAACCTCCGGCGGGAATCATTTTGACCATGATTCTGGACCTCCGGCCGCCCGGAGGTCCAGAATTGTGGTGAGATCCCTTCAGCTCCTGCCTTCGCCAAGACCTCCCTCCAAGCTCAGGCTTCTTTAGGCTTTGGGCTGGATCTGCCACACACTCTAGCCCAGCCCAGCCCAGCCCAGGCCAGCCCAACCCAGCTGAGTCCCTTTGGTCTCTCAGGGTAATTTTAGACGTTACACGACCACGGTCAACCACAGTGAAACCCCTGTGGTGACCAAAAGTCCCGTAATTTCTAAATGATTTCTGCCAGATGTTCACCACGGTGAACCTCTGGCGGGAATCATTTTGACCACGATTCTGGACCTCCGTCCGCCCGGAGGTCAAGAATTGTGGTGAGATCGGGCCCAAACTGTGGTCACGGTGGCCACAGTCCAGAATTGGCAGAAAGTAATGTCTGTTACCTTCCGCCAGCCAGATCGTGACCCAGACCACGATGCGGGATCGGACGCAGCGGCCGGATTGGCCACTGCGCCCGTCCGTCTCCCAGAGAGCGGCCGGCCGGGGGAGCGCGGGGGGGGGGGCTGTGCGGCTGCACATCACACCACACAGCCCCGCCCCCTCCCCGACCCCCTGTAGGAATCAGCCGGCACGTCTAATGGACGGCCGGACTGATTCCTGTCCAGAATCCAAAACAGATCCCAGACCGTGGTTGAGCGTGGTGGGCTGAGCAGTCCGTCTCGTCTAAAATTACCCTCATTTAGCCCTTCAGTTTGGGCTTCTTAAAGGGCTATAGTTCCTCGCTGCTGTCTAATACCCTGCTGCTGTGGGATTATGAGTACTTTATATGTGGTTTTATGGGTTTGATTATTGTATTTCATATGTATATTTTTATGATGTTAAACTGAACTGAGCCTTCAGGGAAAGGCAAGATAAAAATCTAAGTAAATAAATGTCAAAGATCACTGTCCAAGATCTGAAAATCTAGGTATTAATTTTCTGCTTCTGCACAGAAACATGACTCAGTTGCTGCTACCGTGCTGGTTCCCTTTCACCCACCTTTGACCCTTGCTGAGGTGCATAGTTCAATAGGCAGAGGATGGAAATGGGTGTCATGAGGTAGGGCCATAGGGTTGTACATTGCCTGCTCTACCCCCCCCCCCCCCCCCCCAAATCCCCAAAGCAAATATTTATGGGTTTTTTTTTCAATAATGAATTTTTCTAATGATGGAGGCCAGGTTACGGAAAATGCCAGAATTGATTTTAGGTCCCAGTTCAGCACTGATAGGAGGTTGTTTTCCACAGTACAGGCAGGGAGACAATTAATTCACCCCAGAAATAAGTCTCTGTCCTTCTTGAGTCTCTGAACCCAAACCGGTACCTCTGTCTTGTTCTTGGCCTGTCCCAATCCAGAGACCACCTGACTTAGAAGTGTAAGTGTGTCAAAGGGCAGAGCTTATTCATTGAGAAACGGAGCTTATTGGCTGAGTGGGTGGAGCTGTTCTGGTTTGGCTGCTGGAAATATTGGGACTCAAGAGGTATGCAGCATCCCTGGCCTAAAGTGGTTAGCATAGTAGTCATCCTCATGCTTTCCAATTTGGCCATGTTTTGCCCTCCTGGTTTCAGAGAACATCTTGAAAAACTGACAATTACGAAAAACTTCAAATCCCTAAAAAAACAAAAATAAGAACCCCAGATGGATTCCCCCCTCCCAAAAAAACAGATGTAAAATAAATTTGATTTTTTTAAAAAAATCTAGTCTCATGATTTCAGGAAGCTCAGTTCCTGATTTTTGCGTGTTTCAGGTTGACAATCCCCTTACACTGCCTGATGGATCTTACGCTGCTCCAGACTGACGAGAGCTTTATGCAATCACTATGAAAGCATTACTTAGAGACAAAGGCAATGGAGAGATGTTACGACGGGCATTCCCAAGAATTTGCTTGCGTGATTTTGAGACTTGATTCTGTAGACAAGATAGAGACTTTAAAAATATTAAATATTAATATTTAACATATTTCATGACCTCACCACAGATGGAGTGACTTCACTTGGGACCCTGACCCAGTTTGGGAACCTTTGTATTAAGGGAAACCAACTCTATATAAGCATAAGCTTCTCCATTCGGTACTATGCATAACTGTGGTGACACTATAGACTGGCATTATTAATGATTATAGTAATGTAATATACTGAATAATATAATATAAATCATATATTTTTATTGTATTTACTATTTATTTGTATACACTGGGTAATATACTGAGAGGTTGCTAACAGTTTCTTCATACAGTAGGTGGCAGCACATATGGTTAATCCACTTAAAACATATTTAAAGTATTTCTTGTTGTTTTATCTGTAGATGACACTTCACATAATTCCTTATGAATAAAACTGAATTTGTCATGTGCTCTTGTTTATTAAAAACCACGTCAAGAATGGAAAATGCCCATGTTTATGCCTTAGGGCAAGGGGTGGACTAAATGGCCTTTGATGTCCCGGCCATTTAGAGCCTCGCAGACTAGGAATTTGGGACCAAGCCCTCCCAAATGCAGACACATTGGGTGTAAACAGACAGACAGACAGACAGCATTCTTGTCTGCGCCAGCCCATTTCACCCCCAGGTTGACCTCTCCATTTGAAGAGCAGACGCCAGATGTGCAAAGCGGAGCAGGTGGCAGCTGCTCTGGGGCAGCCCCTCAGGCGGCACTCCTGAAGATCCTAGAGCACACCTTGCCCAGGGAGCTGATCAAACTCGTGGCAACAGATAAATGCAGAACCCCTGTCCATCTAACTGGGCTCACGAGCACAGGACAAACATAGTCCCATCTGGATCATAGGTGCCGGCAGACATAAGAACATAAGTAGTGCTATACTGGGTCAGACCAATGGTCCATCGAGTCCAGCACCTGTCTCCAACAGTGGCCAATCTCAGTCGCTTGGAAGAATTACCCAACAGGTCACAATGGGGCGACCCATTCCCTGTTGTTCACTACCAGCTCCCAACAGTAAGAGGTTACATTCCCAGACCTACCTGGCTAATAGCTACTAATGGACCTATCCTTCAGAAACTTGTCCAACCCTTTCTTAAACCTGGCTATACTACTGGTCTTGACCACATTGTCTGGCAACAAACTCCACAACTTAATTGTGCATTGAGTGAAAAAATACTTTATTTGTTTCAAATCTGCTACCTGTTAGTGTAATGGAGTGTCTCCTAGTTCTAGTGCTATTTGAGAGGGTAAATAACCGTTCCCTATTAACTTGTTCCACACCACTCATGATTTTATAACTTCTGTCATATCCACTCTCAGTCATCTCTTCTCCAGGCTGAAGAGCCCCTACCTATCCAGACTCTTCGCAGGGGAGAGCGGCTTCCCTGTGAAGCCAACACAATACAGCTCCTCTTCAAATGGCCAGAGAGACTGCAGCTGACATGTCCCATTGCCATGGTTACAAGAGCAAGCCGTGGGGCCAGAACATAGGTTTGGCTCACCTGTCTGTGTTCCCGATCCAGGGCTTTCCTGGGGCAGGGGGAAGGCATGTTTTCTGCCTGCGCTTGGTTCACCTGCATGCTGGGCTATCTGTCTGAACATAGGCAAACCCGTGGGTGAGTGCCAGGGTGGCCATGGGTCCAGGACTATCCTGGACCGCCTGGTTTTTAGGACAGCTTCAGCTGTCCGGGATGGAAGGGGAACCGGACCATTGAGGCATCAGGATTTCTCCTTCCATCTGAGTGTCTCTCTGACTCACCACCTGCCGGCTTCCCACAGCTGTGCTCTCTGCTCTTCCGCCCAGAGCGGAAGTGCAGAGAGTGCAGCTGCTAGGAATGTGCAAATAGAACGCGGTTCGGATGTTCGAACGTTCGGTCATTCGATTCGAAACCCAAGTTCGGGCTTGGTTGTTCGGTTCGGCAGAGTTCGGTTCGGCCGAACCTGGCCGGACATCCAGAAATAGCGCTATCGATACCGAAATCGAATATTTTTTTTGGTATTTAGCCCTGAAACCACCCCTGGTGCCAGGAAGTCTGCTCCTCAGCTGCCTCCACCTTCCAGATACATTTTCCCACACAAAGTCACGTTTTTCATGCCCCCAAACTCATCTGAATGTTTCCGAACTGTTCAGCCATTCGAACGTTCGGTTCAGACGTTTGGTTCGGTAGTCTCGAACTCCTAACATCCAAACCGCATTCGCACATCCCTAGCAGCTGCGGCCTCCTGGCGGGATTTTTTGGCTCACATGGCTCACGTGTCGCGTATGCGCCACCACCACACAGCTGAGCCAGTTGAGCTGGAGTGTGAGCTACTCACCTGCTTGGACTCTCTCTCCCATCCCGGACCCTGCCGCAACCTGCCTGGCCTCTCCAATCTTCCTTCCTGGTGGTGACAGTGAGTGGTTCAACGACCCCCTGGATTCCCCCCTCCCAGCAACCCCCCTCAAAAGCTTCTTNGCCGCAACCTGCCTGGCCTCTCCAATCTTCCTTCCTGGTGGTGACAGTGAGTGGTTCAACGACCCCCTGGATTCCCCCCTCCCAGCAACCCCCCTCCTGGCAACCCCCTCTTGACTACCCCCCCCCTCCGCCCATCAAAGGCTTCTCAGAGTGATGTGGGTGTGTTATCCCCAATGTTTTTGTGCAAACTTGTTCAAAGGTTTTTCAGGGTGACCTGGGTGTGTTACCCCCAATGTCCTTATGTGCACTGTTGTTCGAAGGCTTCTCAGAGTGATGTGAGCGTGTTACTCCCCCTATGTGCAAACTTGTTCAAAGGGTTTACAGGGTGACCTGACCTGGGTGTGTTATCCCCAATGTTCTTATGTGCAATGTTTTTCAAAGGTTTCTGAGATTGACTTTGGTGTTATTCCCCATAAAAAAGAAAACAAAAACCAAAAGACAAATAGAAAAATGAAAGATGGTTGAAATGGTAGAGAATCACTGGCAGTTATTACCGGCTTGATGAGACACTTAAAACATCAGTTTCTCCTCACAGTGAGCCTGGACTCCATTTTTTTACACTGCTAGGGAGAAATGGGACTAGTGGGAAAAAGTCATTGACTCTCTATCCCCCATTGGCAGGGCTTTATGCAGCAGCAAGGAGTTCACAGGGTTAACTAATGTAATCTCCCTCCAATGTTAACTCTAGGAACTTCTTGCTGCTGGGTTAAGCCACACCACTAGCTTAACTGTTTGGTTGGCTCTGCCTACTGTTGGGTTGGCGCCACCTACTATTGGCTTGGCTCTGCCCACTTCTGGCCCCACCCACTGCCCCAAAAATTTGCATATATTAGTTTAAAAGTAGTATATGTAAATTTCATGCAAATGCGTGTCCTCTTTTCTGGAGCTGCTTCAGTGGCCACCCTAGTGAGTGCAGGTCAAGTTTGAGTCACCTGCTCTGGGGCTGTGGCTCTGCTCCCTTTCTGTCTGAAAACACCCATTGAGTCTGTGCCTGGCCTGGGTCCAGTACAATCAGGGTCTTCTGACCCTGGGCCGTCTGTCCAAGTGGCCCATGACATCACAGTACACGTTAGTGGCCGATTGCCACATGTAACAATGTCCGCTAGCCACGGACACATTCAACAGCTACCTGATAAGATGGAGGGGAAGGTGTGGGGGGAAGGTAGTATTTACTGTGAGCTGGGCCTGTAGTGGCAGTGGTATCCAGTACATTGAGGGAGCCAGGACCGTCAGCAGTGGAGCTCTGGTAGCATCAGAGGTGGGAGCCAGGACCGGCCATAAGCAGGGCCAGTAGGGGGCCACGGCACAGGCCTTGCAGCCAGAACGGGCCCTGCAGGCGGACCTTGTAGGCTCAGATCTAGTGCTACTGTGGCCCCAGAACTGGCTATTTCTTCAGGGCCCTCTCCTCACCTGCTGCTCTCAGCGCCTGGGAGAGCTGCTTCCTGCGGGGCTGTCCCTGCCATCACTTTCAGTAAATTACTGATCATGAAATCCCTCCCCCCACCCCGGGAGGATGGTGTGTGTGTGTGTGTGTTTGTGTGTGAGAGAGCGAGCTTGTGTGTGTGTGTGTGTGTGTGTGTGTGTGTGTGTGTGTGTGCACGCATGTGTACATGTGAAAACATAAGGCACTTCTTTGCATTTGCAAGCAAACACCAGACTGCCAACAGTTAAAGGAGTGGGGCTATAGAGAGCAGGACAATGGGGCCCCCGCAATTTATTTTCACCCTGAGCTCAGCAAATTCTAAGACCGGCTCTGGTGGGAGCTCCGATAGCATCAAGGCGTCAGAGCACCCCGGCTGCACTTGGTTTCAACACTCCTATTGCTGCCACCATCCTGGGAGGACTCACCACTAGAGATAAAATGGGTGCCTAGTTTTGTACCTCTGAGTAATTTGTACATTTTCAGGTACTCGAAAAACCCAAATGTCAATTACCAGTTTTCCAAGTACCTGAAATTAACCAACACCCCTGCAAATCCCAGAAATAATACCTGAAAAAATCCTGAAATCCACGATGAAATCGGGACTAAATCGGTATTTTGGTATGCTGGTTATCAGTATTTCAGTATTTTATTTTATTTATTTTTCATATTTCATACCCCACCCCTCCTGCCTCAGGCAGCTTGGGGCAGCTTATATATCCAATATATAACATGTAAACAATAACCATATCTAAAAATCCATTCTACCCCCCATATCAACTCCCCCTTCCCCCCAATCCTACCCATCCCCTCCACCAAACGCCTGGTGGAACAACCAGATCTTACATTGCCAATGGAAGGTGAACAAATCTGAGACCTCTGCCGGAAGGGAATTCCACAGCAACGGAGCAGCCACAGAAAACACCCTCCTCACAGGACCTCCAGAAGAGCGCCCCTGGACGATCACGGGGGTGGGGGGTCGGCCCGGGGTATGTGGGATGAGGCAGTCCCTCAGGTAGGTATACTAGTATCGTGGTTGTTGGCATTTCGGTATTTGGGGTGCCTGCTAGAAAACCAGTCCAGGCACCAAAAAGTACCCAAAATATTCAGTTTGATTCAAGTACTGGAAATTCGATGACCCTATGTTCAGACCCGTCTATTCTGTTGAGCTGCAGCGAGGAGAACATTTACTACTTGAGGGTAATACCTGCATTCTTGGGGTGGGGGGGGCATCAGGCACCCACTGAGGTACCCAGCCCTCCCATTGGGTGCCCAGTGGCTGAAAATGTGGGTATAATGGGGTGTCCCGGAACAACCAGGATGCCCCAGAATTCCAATCCTGGCACCTGTGGCTCCCCCACCTCACCATCGGGCTGCTGCTCCTCTGGTCCAGTTGCTGCTCCTTGCCCTTCCCCGGTCCATGCACTGTTCAGCTGAGCTGGGGACTTCTGGCTTTTTCTGAGCAGAGGGGGAGCAAGAAGAATATCTCTTCCCACCTGCGTGCACCCCCCTAATAGTTGTACACAGGTGGGAAGATTCTTCTGTAGATTAGAACCAAACCTAACCAAGCTTCTTGTTGCACTGTTCCGGTTCAGTATGGATTAATCCATAATGTCCTGTTCTGTGCAGTTGGATTACTCAGAATCTGAACTTCCCACCCCTAATTAATATGGACTGTATTGTACTTTTTTCGTTTAGGCCGGGGATGGGGTTCTTGTGGCGAAACACCAGCAGGGGGCGCTGTACAGCTGAGCAACCCACCTCATTGTGTTTCTCCAAATCTCTGACCAGGGGTCCCCACAGCTGGCAAACCCCAAAAACCCTTGGTATTCCACTGCCACCACCCGAGTTTATCCCAGCAGGTATTCACACCACTCAGGAAATGTGAACCACAAAAGGCCTAGGCCTCATAGCTTCCCAAGAGCACGCCCCTTTCCTGGCACTCTTTTCACGGGATTCCCTCCTCTGCGTTGGAGGCCGATTGCCAGTCACCCACAGGAGGCTTCCCTTGGTCTCAAAGCTGTTGGCTTCTAGCCAAATAGGTAGTTTCCCCCTCTTTAGTACCTTGGCCTGGTTACCCTGCCTAAGGAGACATTTAATGGTCAGCCAATAACACCCACACCCAGTAGGGTAAAAACAAACTTAGAATTTACTGGTGCATATAAAAAGGAATAAAAGCAAAGTGTACATGGAGAACCAGAGGTGGTAAACCCTTTGAGCAATGTGAGTCAGTACGTTGGACGTAGTAGTCCGTTTGGAACGCGTCTCTCTACAACTGTATCTGATGTAGCAGGCAGACTAGCAAAGTACTCATGCAGGGCGGTTCTGGTCCAAACTCCATAGGGGATGTTTTTCCTATGGGGTTCCAGTTCTTGTCCTGGCAAAGCCAGAGTTACAGAGTTACTGCCAAGCCATGCAGTCCAGGTGTGCCTCAGGCAGAGAGGCCACGAGTGTAGCAGAGGGTGCCAGAGAGTGAGTCCAGAGCGACCAGAGAGACCCAGAAGCCCCCAGCTCAGTCCTTTTAAAAGTTCCCTTCCCCCTCCCTGTGATTCGTTCAGCAAAGTCACCTGGCTCAGGTACAGATTCCCCCTGACCAGTTCAAGCCAATCAAGTTTCTGCCTCCTGCTGGCCTTAGGGAATTCCTTAGGAATTTCAGGAATGTGGGAGTCATAGACATGTGCTGGTTTAGAGGCCTAGACCTCTGTTAAGCCTGACTCAGTTTCAGGCAAGTGTCCTTGACTGTCCTTGTCCAGGTGAGTAGCATTTTGCCACAGTTCCCACCACTTGTGGTTTTAACCCTGACATGCCCATTTTGGCCTATGGGAGTGTCGGGGTCAAAATCATGAGTGCTGGCAACCTAGTAGCGAACCACAAGCCAATGTGGCCCATGTCTAGTTTTTATCTGGCCACTTTTCAGTTCCTGGATCCAGACCCTGGATCTACTTCCTACCCCCAAGCACTAAAAGCGTGAACTCAAGATAAGAGCAGAGATGAGGGAATGCACACAAGGCTAGGACTTGGATCCTGAGGTATTTAGCTAGTTGGTAGTTATCAATTTGGTTTGAGTTTGTAATTTTGTCCTTTTGAGGTTCCTGTAGCTTAACTGCAGGGGGAAAGGAAGGCCAGCAGGGGGATGCAGGGAAGAAGGCAAGGAGAAAAGTAAATAATTTTATATTATTATTCACTTTACAAGATGGCAGATTTTGGTCAGTATGAGGTTTAGGAATAAAGACCCCCATAATTGTTATAACCTGTCTCCAGTGCTTGCATGAAATGGGCATGATGATACAAAAGATTTTTTGCACATATCCATGATCTGGGCCCTCTTTTTCCTGAGTGCACCCCTTGCTTTTATTGCCTCTAGGTTAGACTACTGCAACGCTCTCTACGTGGGGCTACCTATGGTGACGGCTCGGAAGCTGCAGCTGGTGCAGAATGCGGCGGCCCAGCTCCTGGTGGGGCTGGGTCACTGGGAGCACATTACACCAGTGCTCCAATTTCTGCACTGGCTGTCGGTAGTCTTCCAGGCCCAATTCAGAGTGTTGGTTTAAACCTAAAGCCTTACACGGTTTGGGCTCTGCTTATTTGCAAGACCGCCTCACTCCCCGGGTTCTAGATCGGTCCCTGCGGTTATCCGGGGGTGCCTTGTTGGAGGTCCACCCTACTGAAGGGGCCATTTGCAAGCAGTCTGAGAGCTGCTAGGAAATGTTCAGAGTAGGTAGGGGGGGGCAGGGCTAGCATTCTGCCCCCACCCACTCTGAAGATTTCCGGATGCTTGTAAAGGGTCCTGCCAAGAAAGAAGTTTTAAGAATGGGCAGGGTTGGAGTGCTGTCCCTACCCACTCTTAAAACTTCCTTCCTGCTGCCCCAGTGGGTCTCACAGCCTTCAGGAATAAGGCCTGGCCCCTCACCCTGGAGACCCTGTCCCTTACTACACCATGCCTAGCACATGCATAGTTATTTATAAGAGGGTTAGACTAGATGGCCCTTGATATCCCTTACTCTGCATTCACCTTTGCCTTGTTGCTGCCTTGACAACTTTCTGCACATCAGACGTTGCATAAAGTTCCCTTGGGTGGCGTTGTCACCAGTAAGCAATTTGTGGCACACCCAAACGTACAGCCCTCTAGAGGAATGAGAGAAATACGCTCCTGGTTTCCTGCCTATTCCTCCTGGTGGGACACATTGCTGGGAAATCATCTCTTTCCCCCATATGTCTTACGCTGCACGGTTTGTAATTCCACTGTGTGGTAATTTTATGTGTTTTATCAGGCCATTCATTCCTCCTCCTTTTATACGGTCAAACCCTTGCATGCTTGCTTACTCCTTTCCAAATGTGTTCCATATTCCAATTTCTCTCCTTATGGGATAGACTGCAATTGTCTCCCACGTTTTCCTGCTACATTCATCTGCTGCCATCTACTGGGTGAGAGGGAAATTGCAAACAAATTAAACCTACATTTCCCAGCCCGTTTTCAAAATGCCCACATATTTTGGAGGCTTGTTTTTAGCAGGGCCGTCTGCTCATCTGAAAATGCAGAGAGGGGCTTCAGCACAAACCTACTGGCCCTTCAGCACCATGTAGGAAACTGAGTCAACTGTGGGTGAACGTCCCCTTGCAAAGGCAGTCGTTCTATAACTGTAAAGGTCGGACAAGCGAAAATCAGTCTGTCTTAGGAGGCATTTTTCTGAACCCATTAGTGTCTCCTCTGCCACCTGTGCCTGTCCACATGTATCTTTTTTGCTCCTGCGTCTACTTTGGCACAGCTTGCTGGCTCTGACCATGCAGGTCCTCTCTGTTCAGCTCAAATGGTTGGAATCTCGGTCTCTGGCCTCAGTTCCTCAGTCGTCCCTTCCCACTACTTCTTTCACCTCCTCTTTCCTGTTTACCATCTTCCTCTCCAGCAGGTGCTGAAATGGGTTGAGGGGGATTCCTGGACGTGCATACTTCTCAACTGGACTTGTCATGCTTTTTGGGGAACAAGATGGATGGGTATTCTACTTCAGATGATTATGCACAGAATCTACAGTGATACCAACAGCTCCCACTGCTTTTTTGTGGCTTGCATTGTGCTGGATAAACAATTTAGACCAAAGATATCCATGGAGGCAGGGGTGGTGGGGCGGGCGTTCTGTTTAATTCCTGCTGGATACGGGAGCCACTGTTTCAGTGGCCCTTTTTACACGGGCCGTGGCTGCATGGGGAGGGGCCACAGTCCATGTGAGGTGGAGGAGGGGAGGGTTCTGCTGGGGCGCACACTCATCACCACACACAGAGGCACCTCCATTTTTTCTGGTGCCTCTGTGTGTGGGCATGCATGTGCATGGGATTTACTGGCAACCACTGGGTGTTCTAGTGTGGGTGCCTCCCGTGTAAAAAGGGCTAGTGCTACATCAAATACAGTGTTACATCACTACTTTCTCTACACATCAAATACATCAGAACCAGACAAATCTTTGTCCAGTAACAACAATATCCATATTGAAAGCTTTACTAATAACTACTAAATAACTAAATACTACTAGCTGCTAAATAACTATATACTACAAACAACTACTAAATTATCAAACTTTTATGGTGTGTTTTGGGAGACATTGTAGGCACGCATGACTTTGTCCTAGCCAAACTTCCAAGTGGTTACAATTATGTGGGATGTGATTTCATGGGAAAACATGGATTTGTAATTGATTTGTCAAACTGGTCAATTTGGAATTTCCCTCCTTTAACATTATCTGGACCACTGCTGATCCAATCTGTAGACATAGAAGGGCAGATGGACATTCTGGATCTTTCTGATTTGGCTCTGGTCTTTGAACAGCACCCACACAGACATCTAGTGGCACCGCTGGTCAGGAGAAATGCAGCAGTCTTTGCTGTGCACAGTAATGAGTGTAGAAAAATGAATATCTCACCAGGCTGTTGCTATTCAGATGTATCCTCTGCCAAAACATCAGAAGCAATATGCATATCCTGAGATACCGAAACCCAGTCGGAGATTATCAATAGATTCCTTACTACAACAAACTGTGCTTAAGGAGTGTTGATGTTCTTTTAACAACACCTCTGTTCCTCTCTTTTCTGGCATATAGATGACATTCTGATTCAAACTGAGCACCTTGGCCTTCCAGACAAGCTACTACAATTGCTCCATCCAGCAGGACTAAAGATGAATCCCCAAAAGGCCCAGCTGTTGTCCAGGAGAGTTACCTTCCTAGGGTTAGTGATCTCCAAGGACGATGGTTTCCTGGTCAGCAGAAGGTAATGGTCATTCAAAATTTCCCTTTGCTTCCAGGCCCTATTCTGGCCCAAGCAGAAGTCAGACTCTAAGCTGCAGTAAGAGCTAGTAGAGGATTTCAAGAGTTCCAAGTTTTGGGGACTTCTACCATCAAACCAGTAGCTAGCTCCATACTCTACAAACCTTTCTGACCTGACAAAAATTTCACGTGTCAACATTCTGTTTTAAGGTGATACAATCACAAATGGATCTGGTTATCGAGGCAAGCTGTCAGGCACAAGGTTTTAACAGTGTGAGAACAACTGACAGCTCAAGTTTTCTGATCTTATAATCTTCCACAGAGGATGGAGGAATGTTTTGTGACCAAGCAAAGCCAGAGTTTTAACAAAATGCCACTCAGCTGAGAGAGAGAGAGAGAGAAGATAAAGTAGTTCAGATGATATCTTTTATTGGACCGACGTTTGTGGATAAGTGGATGCAAGCTTTCAAGACATCAGGCGATGGGTAATTTCTGACCGGTGAAGAGTCCTGTGTGGCTTGAAAGTTTGCACACCCTCACCCACAGAAGCTGGTCCAATAAAAGATACCCTCTGAACTACTTAGTCTCCATGTATTACTTATGGGACCAACACAGCAACCAGAACCTAACTCTAGACTCCCAGAGAGAAAAGAGACAGAGGATGCAGCCACACAAGCTATGGAGGGTCCAATCCCTGCGCAGCCCTGTGGCGGACAAGCGCTGCCGTCACACTGTGGGGCCAGCATGGGGAGCAGGGAAGACGATAGGCCACGAGGAAGCTAGATGACTGGCCCGCTGTCGGAGCTCCCACCACAGCTGGGACAGGCTGAGGTGCCAGCTACATGAGTGGGCGCCCAGCCTTGTCCCGCCTCCTTTCCACGGCCCAACCAAAATCCCACCCCCACCCATGCCTGGCTGTGTACGGCAGGGCAAAAGGGGCCCACTACCATGCCTTGGGCAGCCTTACCCCTTTTTGGGTAAGGCTGCTATGCAAAGCGTCCTCAGCCTTTTCCCAAGGATGCATCACGTAGCAGCCAGCTCCTGGCCCCACCGCATGGTGAGGGGGAACATCTGGCAGCCATCGGCCACACAGAATGCATGGCATGGCGTGGTACAGCTGCTCAGACTGGGGTTAAGGCTGTGCAAAGCATGGTAACCTGCTCAAGGCATCTCGTGTGGCTGCACCCAGAGTAGTTTAGATAATGCCTTTTATTGAACCAACTATAGGTGCCAGGAGCAAATGCAAGGGGGTGCTGTTGCACCCCTCCTGGCCTTGCCCTTTCCAATGTAACCATGCCCCTTTCTGAGCATCACGACTTCACAATTAAGAGCTGAAATGAGAACCTAATGTTGTACCCATGGGAAATACTCCTATTTTCGGGTACCATTTTGGATATCTGAATCGGCATCCGAATACCATTCGAGTACTCAAAAAAATAAAATTTCAGTTTCCATTTTTTTGAGTACCTGAAATTACCCAAAAAAACAAAATACTACCCCCCAAAATTCACAAAATCTAGGACTGCAAGTAAAAAATCCACCAAAAAACAGGATAAAATGGTATTTGTATACCGGTTTGTCGGTATATCGAATACCTGATCAAAAAACAATTCCGGTACCATAAAGTACCCAAAATTTTAAGTTTGATTCAGGTACCAGAAATTTGATGGGTATTATACTTGTTTTTGTGGGTAACTATTTCTGCCCTAGTCACATTGCTTGGAAACTGGTCACATGGGAAATAGACTGGGAGAAGCAAGCTCTCCTGCTCCTTCCTCCCCTCCCGCCCAAAATTAATTCTGCCAGCACTCGTGGAACCAACTTTATTTTATTTATTTTATTTTCTGGATTTATACCCTGCCGCTCCTGAAGACAGCTCGGGGCGGCAACTTCTTTTGTCGAGAACGTGCCAGTTTCACAGACTTTTTCTTCTTACCTGCCTGAAATTGAAAATGAGACACAGCCAGATTCTCAGGAAAATACTTTGTTGATTCTCTGGCAAAAGAGACCGCAGGTGTCAGTAAGAAGACAGTGGATGCTTTTCCTTAATGATACACCAGTGCCATTTAGAACAGCCACAGGAGACAAATCCAACATCATTATGAAGTATTATTATTTATGTAGCTGAACACAAGGTCTCTACCCTAAGGAGTTTCCAGTCCAAATTAGACAGATAATCGAATGAGACATTACACAAGACCATAAAGGGTGTGAGAGGCAGAAGGAAGGGAGACAATAGAAAAAAAGGGAGAGGACTCTTGGGAGAACGTTAATTACAGAGACTTCAGATCTTATAATTAGTTTATTACATCGTTAGGTGTGACAGAGGGAGAAGGAAGAGACTGATGTGAAGTGCCAAAACACAGGCTGGAATAAATAATTTTTGGAGAGAGATTTGAAGCATGAACGAAAAAAAGGGGGCAGGGGTCACACACTTCTCCATGCAGGGAGCAAGAACAAAAATTGTGGATCGCGCAAGGTTGAAAGGCGGAACCTCAGAGAAAAGAAACGTCAGCTTGTTAGCAAGAGGGATGACATAATTGTGCTGAGTTCCTGGACCGGAATTATTCTGTTAGTGCCAGGATCACACCCTGGGTAGCATTTAACTTAGTTGAGAGAATGAACAAGGTAGAAACAGAACGTTCTTCAGGGATGTGAAGAAAGAGATGTCTTTCATGGGTCTGGCTCTGTAACTAGGGTTCCCCATTGCATCATGGTGGCTCCTAGCGTTAAATCAAGGAGTTGTTTGATTACTGGAACACACTGCTGTTGAACGGTGCCGTCAGAGGCGTCACAAGCTTGGCGTGGGCCCTGGTGCAGAAGATGGAATGGAGCGCCTCTCTCCACACTCCTAGCAGCAGGAGACACAGCAGCACCAAGGAGCAAGGTTCCCTGAGGCTTAAGGGAGCCACTGCAGCTATAGCGTCACTTGTCTTTATTAAAGCTACACATTTGCATGCAATGAAGTGGCTGGTTCCATGCTTGCTTAATGCGAGGGAGGGAATGGAGATACTATTATAATGCCCCCCCTCAAAAAAAACACCTAAAAGAATTTTTCTTTCTTGATATACATGAAAATAGGATGAGTGAAATAAGAACGGCAAGTAACTTGGGGGTAAATGAAGTACCAGGATGATCTCCAGAAACTGATTTAAAACGTATCAATTCAGCTTATGAATCTGAGCAAAGAGATGACAAATACAAGATACGTTCTTTGCTTTGGTCTTCACCGGTGAGGATGTTGGGAGGATCCCCATGATGGACTGAGTCTTTGTAGGTGAAGAATCGGAAGAACTGTCACAAGTAAGTGTGACTCTGGAGCAGGTTCTAGAGCAGATTGACAAACCAAATAGTAACAAATCACCAGGACCAGATGATATTCATCCCAGAGTTCTGAAGCAACTCAGATATGAAGTTGCAGACCTACTACTGGTAATTTGTAAACTTTTGCTAAAATCTGCCACTGTATCAGAGGATTGGAGGGTTGCAAATGTAACACCAATATTTTAAAAGGGCTCCAGAGATGATTCTGTAAACTACAGACCAGTGAGCCTGACGTTGATGCCAGGCAAATTGGTGGAAGCAGTTGTTAAGAACAGAATTACTGGGCATATTGATAGACATGGCTTAATGGGGATGTTTTAACATGGATTTAGCAAAGGGAAGTCATGCCTCACTAATCTATTGGAATTTTTTGAGGGTTCAAATAAGCATGTGGATAAGGGTGAGCCAGTCGATATAGTGTATCTGGACTTTCAAAAGGCATTTTATAAGGTCCCTCATGATGAGAGACTCTTGAGGAAATTAGAAAGTCATGGGATAGGAGGCAGTGTCCTTTTGTGGATTGTCAACTGGTTAAAAGATAGGAAGCAAAGAGTAGGACTAAATGGTCAGTCTTCACAGTGGAGAGAAATAACTAGTGGAGGGCCCTAGGGATCTGTACTGGGACTGGTGTTGTTTAATATATTCATTAATGATCTGGAGAAGGGAGCAAAGAGCAAGATTATATAATTTGCAGATGACACAAAGTTATTCAAGATAGTTAAAACCTGAGCAGACTGCGAAGAATTGCAGGAGGATTTTGCAAGACTGGGTGACTGGGCATCTAAATGGAAGATGAAATTTAATGTAAACAAGTTCAAAGTGATGCACATAGGGAAAATAAGCCAAAGTATGTGTATACGATGCTGGGTTCTAAATTAGCAGTTACCACTCAGGAAAAGGATCTTGGAGTCTTGTGGACAATACATTGAAATCCTCAGCTCAGTGTGAGGAGGCCAAAAAAGCAAAAAAAATGTTAGGAATCATTCAGAAAGGGATAGAGGATAGAACTGAAAATATCATAGTGCCTCTATATAGATCTATGGTATGACCGCACCTGGAGTATTGTGTGCAGTTCTAGTCGCTTCATCTCAAAAAAGACATAGTAGAACTAGAAAAGGTACAGAGAAGGGCAACAAAAATCATCAAGGGTCTGGAACCACTCCCCTATGAAGAGAGGCTTGATAGGTTGGGGCTCTTCATCATGGAAAAGAGACGACTGAGAGGGGATATAAATGATAGAAGTTTATAAAATCATGAGTGGTGTGGAACGTGTAAATAGGGAGTGGTTATTTACCCTCTCTAACAGTACTAGAACAAGGGGACCCTCAATGAAATTAAGTGGTAGCAGATTATAAAAAAGAGAGAGAGAAAATATTTTTGCACTCAGCACACAATTAACTTGTGGAGTTTACTACCAGAAGAAGTGGTCAGGACCGGTCGTGTAGCTAGTTTTAAAAAGGGATTGGATAAGTTCTTGGAGGATAGGTCCATTAATGATTTTTAGCCAAGTAGGTTTGGGGAATGTAACCTCTTACTGTTGGGGGCTGGAACAGGGAATGGATTGCCCATTGTGACCTGTTGGGTACTTCTCCCAGGAGAAGAGATTGGCCACTGTTGGAGACAGGATGCTGGGCTTGATGGATCATTGGTCTGACCCAATACAGCACTATTTATGTTCTTATGACAGAAGCTGGTTTGGGCAGCCATTAGGCAAAGGTGATGGGAGGTAGTTTCCCCCCCATCCCCTCAGCTACTACAATGTACTGTGGCCCTGAATTTCTCTCTGTGGGCCTGGTTTCATGTGTGATCAGAGGCTCTGGGATCAAAGAGAGGGAAAACTAACACACGTGATTTCTCTTTCAACAAGAAGATCCTGAGTTGTAATAGCTAATGCTACCAAAAATTTGGAGGGGATATTTAGTAGAGGTTTGCACCATGGGTCCATGTCATTTTCATTTTTTAATTTTTGTTATTTAAATCTGTCATTTTCATTTTCATAAATATCAAATTGTCGTTTTTGTTTTTGTTTTCCATTGGTTTCAATGGAAAACACATTTTCGGATGTAACTTTTTCCCCCCCCACTATATTTGGCTGAAACCTGGAGTGACTATACCTCCAATGGAAGGCATTAAGTGTACCAAATTCCAAAGAGATTGAATAAAGGATTCCAATTGTAGAAGCAGTTGAATTATTTTATTTTGCAAAAATCTTCATATACATTCTTAGCGGTAACTTTTTTGCCTCACATTTAATGTAGCTGAAACTTGGCACATTTATACCCCTTCCCATATTTACTATCTCTGACAACTTTCAGAAGCATTGGATAAAGGGTCCTGGTGGTATTATTATTTGTCGTTTTCGTTATTGTAATAACGAAAATGACATGCACACCCCTCATGCTTCAGGGCTTAAATCGATCTCCTCCTAAACGCTAATAGTAGGAGAGAAGGGCCAGCTTTATAGATTTTGCCTCCATAGGCTTTCCTCCCTCACCACCAAATTCCCACAGTGTTGCTACGACCCTCTTAGTCCAAACTCCAAGTTGTACTTGCACTGCTGGTGGGGAATTCCCTTGCCTACAGTGCAAGCTCCCAATTTGTAGGGATGGATGAACGCGGTTCGGAAGTTCGGAGTTCGGAGCAAACTCGACCAGTTCGGTTGACCGAACCGAACTTCCGAACCGAATTTCTGAACTGAACCAAACCGAATTTTTGAACTCGGCTCTGTTCGCTCATCCCTAAAAGATAATATTCCATTTAGTTCAATGGGGTTTGAATTTCCAAACTTTGTTCAGAAGTTCAGAGTTCGAACCGAACTCGAATAGTTCGGTCAACCGAACCGAACTTCTGAACCAAACTGAATTTCTGAACTGAACCGAACCGAATCAAATTTCCGAACTCGGTTCTGTTCACCCATCCCTACCAATTTTCACTGTGGTTGCGGGGAGGAGAGGAAGTATCTTCCCACTCAAGCTGGACCTAGTAGGGGATAATCCGAGGAAAGGTTCCTGCTTTTTCCCAGTAAGCATCTGGTGCTGACCACAGAAACAGGATACTTATCTACTCTAGATGGACCACAAGGTAATCCATGTTACTAAAGGGTACCCCAAAAGAACAGAAATCATGGGCCAAAAAAAAATGTCCTCTGTTCACTGCTGAGTTCTGAAAATACCGGGCTTTTATATTTAATGATCTGGATGTCATGTTTTAAAAGAATGCTGTTTATCAGTGGATCAGCATTTGATGTGTCCACCCAGGTATTAAAACCTGTGTGCTAGGAAGAATTAGTTTCTTTTATAATTTATTTTGCACAAGAGGAGCCAGTTTCACAGGTTCTCCATTTTGATTTGTGGACCACTGGACACAGCCACTCTTGTGGGAAAGCCATGCCAGCCAATCTCTCAAGGCGAATGGCACCACAAGAATAAATACATTGTCGATACGCATTAAGCGGCCTTTCATTTAGTTAACTGTCCAACACTCCTGGTTTGTGTTCACTCTGTCATTGGTTTTGTTGTATCTAAATTCTAGACTTTAAGCTCCTTGATTCAGATAACTGTGCAAGGAAGGAACTTAAATCTGGAGTAGCTAATCTTACAGATCACCACACCAAAAAAAAAGTTGGAGAACATTTGTTCTCCACTGACACAAAAGAGTAAATAAATAATAAAATAAATGGGAATGAGATCAAATTGCTACAAGGGACATTTTGGCTAAATATTATAAAAAACATTCCTGACAGTAAGAACAATTGGGTAATAAAACGTTATTATTTATATAGTTCTTTAAGTGTTCAAAGTGCTTTACAGACCTTATGGAGCTCACCCTCACAATTTCTCAGTGAGTTATAACTGAATAACTGAATAGCTCAGTTATTCTTTCCTTTTTTACAGCTGCAGAACGGGTGGTGAGAGAGTGGCTTGCCCAAGGCAACCCAGGGTAAAACCACAAGTGACGCCGGGCTGCCACATCCCAGGCTGACCCAGGACACGCAGCTTGGGTGGGCAGGGTGTGCACCGGACCGGAGCACAAAACACACATGCGCAGGGCTGACGGCTGCACAGGGGGCAGGGAGAACGGGGAATGTGCGCCTTGCCGTTCCTGCCCCCGCGCTGTGCCCCCAGCCCCCGCCATGACAGGTAGTCATGGAGGCCAATGACAGCCAGCTATGGTTGCCTTTCATGGCGGAGCCGGGCCAGACCGAAACAAACATGCAGCTCCAGGGCAGCCTGCTTTGGCCTGATTGGGTAGACTCTAGCCTGGGCAGTGATCCCGGAGATCTCCAGGATCACTGCCTGGGCTAGCCGCCACCATTTATTTATTTTAAAAAATTATACCCCGCTCCTCCTGCCAGGCAGCCCGGGACGGCTAACAAAATCAATTGATAAAAATACAATAAAACCTATAAAAGCATTAAATAACATCTACAACAATAAGATGGAGAGAACAGAACCCAAAACACACACACACCACACCCTTCTCCCTCGCCAAACGTCTGACGGAACAGCCAGGTCTTACAGTTCCTATGGAAACCTGGGAGGTCTGGGGCCAGATGGGCCCCCACCGGGAGGAAGTTCCAAAGGTGCAGCGCGGCCACCGAGAACACCCTGTCCCGTGTGGCCCCCCGGGAGATATCCAACAGGGCACCCCCAGACGACCGCAAGGGTTGGTCCAGAACTCGGAGAGTGAGGCGATCTCACAAATAGGCAGGGCTCAGGCCGTGTAAGGCTTTATAGGTCAGAACCAACACTTTGAATCGGGCCCGAAAGACTATTGGTAGCCAGTGCAGAGATCGGAGCCCTGGTGTAATGTGCTCTCAGAGACCCAGCTCCACCAGGAGCTGGGTCGCCACATTATGCACCAGCTGCAGCTTCCGAGCAGTCACCATAGGTAGCCCCACGTAGAGCACGTTACAGTAGTCTAGCGGAGAGGTGATAAAAGCATGGATGATCGTGACCAGATCCAGAGCTGAAACCAGTGGCCAAAGCCGCAGCACCAGATGTAACTGGCGGAAGGCACTCCTCGCCACAGCCTCCATCTGAACATCCAGGCAGAGGTGCACATTGAGGAGCACCCCCAGGTTCCGGACCTGGGAAGTCAGTAGAGGGCACACCACCTCAACTGAGGGGGGCACCATCTCCATCAACTTACCCACTAACATCACCTCTGTCTTGTCAGGATTCAGTTGCAGTCGATTTACCCTCATCCAGTCCCCCACAGCTGCCAAACACCAAGTAAACACTGAGACAGCCGGGCCTGGGTCGGTTGAAAATAAGAGGTACAGTTGGGTGCCATCTGCATACTGATGACACCTCACCCCGTACTCCCTGATCACCTCGCCGAGCGGCTGCATGTACACGTTGAACAGGAGAGGGGACAGAACAGAACCCGGCAGGACCCCACACGAGAGGTCTCGGTGAGATGAAAAATGATCACCGAGCACCACCCGCTGAGTTTTCCTGGTCAGGAATGAGCGGAACCATTCGAGAACAATCCCACCCACTCCCGCAGGTGTGTCGCCAACATCTCATGGTCAACGGTATGAAATGCAGCCAACAGATCTAATAGGACCAAAAGGGTCGACTGACCCTTTTCCTTTTCGCGGTGCAGATCATCAACCAAAGTCACCAATGCTGTCTCAGTGCCATGTCCCGGACGAAAGTCAGACTGCGAGGGATCCAGATACCCGGTGCGGTCAAGATGCCCTTGGAGTTGCTGAGCCACCACCCGTTCAATAACCTTCCCTAAAAAGGGAAGGTTAGAGACAGGCCGATAGCTGGCAAGGGAGTCAGCGTCAAGCAATGGTTTCTTGAGCAGAGACTGTACCACTGCCTCCTTAAGGCAGGTCGGCACTGTGCCCTCCCACAGGGAGGCGTTGACCACCCCAGCCAGCAACGACCCCACTGTCTCCTGGCAGGTCTTAATCAGCAAGGACCGGCAGGGATCTAGTTCACAAGAAGTGGCTCAAAGAGCCCCCAGCACCCTGACCACATCAGCGGGTGTCACCAACTGAAACTGATCCCATAAAATCAGACAAGGTGGGACTTCTACCACCTCTACATCCTCCACTGTATTAAATGCGACGTCGAGGTCTTAGTGAATCTGAGCGGTTTTCTCCACAAAATAATCCGCAAAAAGGTCACAGCGGGCAGTTGATGATTCAACTCCAGGGTTGAGGGAGGCCGGACTGATCAGCCCCTACACAACCGGAACAGCTCCACTGGACGGAATTTAGCAGATGCTATGAGGGTAGCAAAGAAGTCCCTCTTTACTGCCCGCATAGCCACGGCATAGGCTCGTAAACTAGCTCTATGTCGCAATCTGTCGGCTTCAGCCCGAGAACGACGCCACCATCGCTCCAACCATCGCCCCGCCTGCTTCAGCATCTGCAGCTCCTCGGAGAACCAAGGAGGTCTGCGGAGCCTCCGCCTGGGCAATGGAAGCCTGGGAGCCATTTGATCGATGGTCTCCGTCAGCAAGATGTTCCAAAGCTTGACAAGGTCATCGATATGACAGTCATCTAGGTCAGAGGGTAACTCCCCCAGAGCACCTAGAAACCACACTGGGTCCAACAGCCTCTGGGGGTGGACCACCCTAACCCAGAATACTCTGGGTCAATACCATGACCCAGAATACTCTGGGTCAAACATCTGGCGGCACCAGCACACATGTACAGGCGGGGGCTGTGCACAAGCGGGCCACAGCAAGCCAAACCAGTCCGCTGTCACGTTTGTTTTTACCCCCAGTGAGTTCATAGCTAAGATGGGATTTCAACCCTGTTCTCCCAGATCAAAACCCAGCACCTTATTCGCTAGGCTATTCTGATTCTGAATATGTTGTAGAGGGAGGCCGTGGGATCTTCTTCCTTAGATGTTTTTGTGATGCTGTAGGTGGAGGGTATCCAACCTTGGACAAGCTGGACTAGATGAACATTGAGGTCCTTTCCTGCCCTACAACTCTGTGATTTACTTGGGGTAAGTTTGGGAGCTTTTATACAACATTTGTTACTAAGGGGTAAACTACTCCAATCCATGTGGAGGCTCCAGACTTAGTTACCACTCCCAGGAACCTAGATCACATCTGCCACCCAAGTTAGGAAGTTAAACTCAAAGAGAAGCCAAAAACTAGATGGAAGCCCGGAAACAGGAGCCCAAGTCAGAAGAGAAGTTGTCAAGAATATCAGGAGCTATGCTGGATTAATGTAAGAACTATGGGTACACACCAAGTTCCAAGCACACAAGTCTAGCCAGGTAGCCATCATGTTGTCTGGATGCTTCCTGCCAGGGCTTTATTAAGTCCAAGGCAACCAATGGGAAAAGCAGGATGGCCAGTCAGCCAGATGTCTGCGGGGAATAAGGAGCTGCAGGTTGCATAGCACTAAGGCTGCAGGCGTAGGTTTGTGCAAAGTTGCCATGTGGCAAGTGTAGTTAGGTCAACTGCTCAGGATCCTGCAGGCCTGGTGCTTGAGGTAGGTGTCATCTTTCATCAAGAGTAAAAGTACCCTGGGGTAGTCTCTGCATGCGGACAAGTTCTAACTAGCTGTTCTGTGAAGGACACAGCAGGCTTAATGCTAACTATTGAACTGTCTGGAATCAGCCTTGAAAGGACTCTGCTAAATTAGGGCAGTAAGAGTTGTTCTAATCCTGTAGTGGGGGGAGTAATGCAGAGAGTTTGGCATGGGAAAAAGCTCTTGTCTCCTTGCCCCTACATGAATGCCTGCCCTCAACCCATTCAACAAGTCTTTAGGAAAAGAGCTAAGAGGATTTTCCTCTTCAGATTAAGCAACCTCCAATGATCTCAACTGCAGCAAATCGACAGGAGGTTTGGGGGAAATGAAGCTAGTTCTCTTAAAACAAGGGGGGAGGGGTGCATTTATTTGAAAGTTGTCATGTAATTTAACAAAGGCACAAACCATGCCAAAGGCATGTCCTCTTTCTGTTTCTTTTTGTGCATGTATGTGTGGGATTGTTTGGGTTTTTTTATTTAAGAGTAGGGTTTGCAACTTTTAAAGTTAAAAAAATGACAAGGGGCAATCCCCAGTTAACAGCAGTAAGAAACAATATGTACAGCAGTCAAAATAGATTCCCGTGTAAATAATGAAAGGTAAGGACTATATGTATTTAATATTAATAGTAGATGACTATATAAATAAATTAATTAATAAAGTTAGATTTGTTAATTTTCTCCTGTAAAAGCATTTGTCAGAATTCTTCGTAAAACCTTCTCTGGGCTATTTTTGTTTTAATTAAAAAATAATTTAAATTACTTTGACTTGTGCCACCTTAATGAGATACAAACACTTTAAAGAAATCTTCATGGCATCTTTAGACTTAACAAAGATCGGGTGTCAAAACCGCGATGCACTTGTTTGGCCGTTGTATGTAAGCAAGCACCATAACAATCCCAACACCAATTTGGCCACCCATTGAACGTGCGATGTGAACACCATTGCATCACAAGGACAATTTGTGTGTTCCGGCTGAATACATGGTCAAAGTTGTGTCTAATGATATTGCATGGCATGTTAGCAGGTACAACATGGGGAACAAGGCAGCAGCACTTGCGTGCTGAGATCGGGTGGCAAGCAAAACACCGATTTGCCCCAAGATGGGCTATATGTCTAAGCAGTGCAACATAGTGAACACAGGGCCAAACCGGTGTTCATATCAGGGTCAAAGCACACATTCAGACACCCGTTGACGTTATGTCTAAAGACACCCCAGTGTCTGTCTAACGTAAAGGACAGATGCAAAATCCAACATGGAAACGTTGTTGTAGCAACTGAAGTTGGTAGCAAACAAAGAAAATCTACGCTATTATCCAGAAGAAACAAATACGTCTTTCCAGCTAAATAAGAATTTCTGCAGGCAAATAATTTTGCAGAGATCATCAAGAAAGCCTTTGATTTCCACAATTATAGATGCTTGTTGTCCTAAAAAGAGGATGTGGTTGCTGTGTTGGTCTCAGAACTAATGGCTGGAGACCAAGTCGTTCCGATGAACTCTTTAATTGGACCAACGTCTGTTAGTGAAGGTATGCAAGCTTACTCTAGTTCTGCTGTATGTGGCTCAAAAGCTTGCATACCCTCACCAACAGAAGTTGGTCCAATAAAAGAGATCATTGGGGCGACTTTGTCTCCATCTAGTCTCCTACAGAAACAGTCATGAAGGGGTATATTTCTGTGGAGATCAAGGAAGGGATTTTCAAAAGCTTTTGGCTTTGGCCTATAAACTAAACTCTTTGCTCCACTGAAGTGACAGGGGCTGCCATTTTGTTTGAGGGTGTTGCCCTGGAAATTGAACCATTGCCTTCAGCTGGAGTGAAGTTAATCAAGCCTCTTTTGTAAATTGCTCCTTTGAGAGTGTATGGAAACCTTTCTAAACATGTTTCCATTCCCAGTTGCAAGATCCCACTAAAGTGGATAAATTACCCTTGAATGATTAGGAATCTTCTCTGGGTGTTATCAGATGTTATGATGTTGGTCACTATGCCATAGCTCGTCGTTATGTCTGTACGAGCAAACACACATCATGCCAGGGACGTCCCAAGACATTTTGCTGCTCTAGGCGAAGACAAAATTTGGCATCCTCCCCCAAGTGGTGGTATGGGGTATGTAGACCTCTTCTCCACTGCCCTCAATGCAAAGTGCAGCCTTTTTTGCACCAGGTCAGCCCACGATCCCAGGTCCCTAGGGGATGCATTTGCATTAGACTGGACAGCCCATATCAGTTATGCCTTTCCACCCATTCCTCTCATTCCATGGGTGTTGAGCAAGATTCGGTTAGAGGGGGCCAATCTTATCCTCATATCTCCAGGGTGGCCTCGCCAGATATAGTATTACGAGCTTCAAAATCTAGCCAACTCATCCCTTGCCCTACCCCAGATCCCGAACTTGCTGTCCTGAACCAAGGGAAAATTCTCCACCCAGAACTCAGACGACTGAACTTCCACGCTTGGAGGATTCACATACCGAAGAGGCTCAATCTTTAAGTAACAAGTTAGCCCTTGTTCTCCAAAATGAACTTAAACCATCCATTCATAAGTCCTATGACTCCAAGTGGAGAAGATTCTGCTTTTGGCTACAAGCCAAATTTCTGTCTCCCACTCAACTGTATGTAGAATTAGTACTACAATATTTACTAGAATTAGCAGAGAAAGGTTTGGCACGCTCCTCATTAAGAGTGCACCTCTCTGCCATTTCTAGGCATGTTACCCTCCCTGGTTCCAAATCTTTATTTGCTCATCCTATGGTTAAGAAGTTCCTCAAGGGTCTTATAAATTTGTTCCTGCCGCATCAGGTACCACGGTCTCAATGGGATCTAAATCTGGTACTTGATCGATTGATGAAACATCCCTTTGAGCCTCCAGAACAGGCAGATCTATTCCGTTAGACCTTAAAAACTGCCTTTTTGGTAGCTGTCACGTCCCTCAGACGTGTTAGTGAAATTGCTGCCATTTCAATAAAGGAACCCTACCTCCAGGTTTTCTCGGACAGCTTAGAATTTTCAGCTCACCCATCCTTTATACCTAAAATAGTTTCTCAGTTTCATTTATCCCAGAAAATTGTTCTCCCCGTGTTTTCCCCTCCTCCTCAT
>QEPC01008364.1:4661830-4702340 GCA_003113815.1 Sphenodon punctatus | reverse complement strand
GAAACTGTAAGACCTGGCTGTTTGCCCAGGCCTTTGGGAGGGAGGGTGGGTAGGGTGGGAGGTTTTAGTTCCCCCACCTATTTGTTTTTTGGTGGTTTGTTGTCTAGCCCTGTTTAATATTGTAAAATATTTATGACTATTTTTAAATTGATTTTATTGTATTTTTTATTGTTTTAATGTTGGAAGCCGCCCAGAGCTGCATGGCAGGAGGGGCAGGGTAGAAATTTGTAAAATAAATAAATAAATAACAGCTTGTGGGGAGCCGGTGATGCTCTCCTTGGGACCAACCACTGTTTTTGCTGCTGCTGCTGCTGCTTGGATCCCTGCGCAGAACCAGGTACTGAAGAGCAGTAAGGAGCAGCACAAGAGCAGCGGCAGCTCCCTGATGCTGCCAGGGCCCACTGTGACTCCTGCAACTGTCCACGAACAGGTACGTGTGTGGAAAGAGGAACAGGGGCTAGTGGGAACGCGGCTCTACCTCACGACAGCTACATTCTGGCACTTGTCCATTTGAACCCATGGTGCAGGGCAAGTGAGTAGCTAGCACGGAGCTACAGAATTAAGGTTTATGATAGATATTACGCTGTGTGTGTGTTTCATGTAGGAAATCTGCACCCTAGCACAGGGGTGGGGAACCGCAGGCCCAGGGGCCAAGTGCGGCCCATGACAAGTTGTTACACAACCCTCCTTTCCAATTCCTGAATCTGGCTCCTGGATCTAGTTCCTACCCCCATCCCTGAAAAACTGAGTCAAGGGAGCAGAGGTGAAGGAATGCACACAAGGACAGGGGAGAGATCAAGGGTACAAATCCGTAATCTGAACGCTCCTTTTCATGACTGCAGCCCTTAAGAACCCCCAACTTCTATGTGACCCTGAGAACTTGCACTAATTTTCAGAGTGGCCCCCAGGAGAGAAATGGTTCCCCCTGCCCTGATCTAGCATAACATGTAAAAACACACACCCCGCCCCCACTCCTGAATGACAGGACACTAGAAGGAGCATCAGCAAAGCATCTGGCCTCTTTAGCCAAACACATATTGGACAACGCTTATTTTCTCCCCCCTCCGATTTTCCTTTGAATGCCTCTTTCCTCTGTACTATTATCTCTAGCTTTGATCTGGGCCTGTTTGCTGTTCCTTTTCCTCATCTCTAAAGTGGCCTGAGCGGTGCGGTTTCTCGTCTTGCACGTTTACTGGCGCTCACCAATCACGTTCCTGCTTTGGCTTTTCTGTTAACAGGCCTCATTGGTCTCCTGGTTTTGCTCTGGGGATGCTTTTTCGCAGTTATGAGTTTGATGTATTGTTTTGTCTTAGATTTTTCCTTGATTCAAATGTGGATTTTCTCTCTCCTTCTGCCATGGATTGTTAACATGGAGGGGGACAGAAAAAAGTTGGAATTTTTCTTTATCAACTGAGAAGAATTAAAAACAAGGAGGGAAAGCCCAAGAATTTAAATCCCAGTCTTCTTTCTACCACAAGAAACCAGAAATTCCTTCTATTTAAGACAGTCGCAGATGTTTATCAGCACGACTGGTTTCCATTAGCTTTTTTAAAAGTAGAAAGACGTTTAGTAAAGTTGAAAGCCTGTCTCTTATGTGATGACAGACTTTCCCTGTTTTAATATTTATACTGGTTAACTACCGAGGCCTAAGTCTACCACTGTCTAGAGCCAATATCTCGCTTCTCCCACCCGTCTGGCAACCAGTGTGAAGAGAGTTCTCTCTTCCACATTAGCTTATTAAGAAAGTTTAGCATTTCTTTCTTTTAAAATAGCACCATTTTTAAAATGGGAGAAGTATTGCTATAGCGAGGCCCATTCAAGAGATAACGGGCATGGCAAAAAGTTTGCAGTGGTGACAAGGGTGCAGCTAGGTGGGACTGGGCCTTGGTGCAGAAGAGGGAATGCCCTCCTCCCCCCCCTGCAGGGGCACTCTGCTCCAGTGTGTATATACACTCTACAGGCATATGGGCCCTGGTGCGGCTTGAATGATGAGGTGGAATTGGTTTTGCTTCAGAGGGTGCCACTGCTTTCTGACGTGATGGCTCCCACCACCACTACGAATTGCTCCTGGTGGTGGCAGAAGCTGTTACTCTGGCTGGGATGTGGCCCAGCCAAAACATTATGGCAGCCGGTCCAGCGGCGAGGAGATGCACAGACATGCATTTGCCCGGCCCCGTGCTGGCTGATGGGCAGCCATGGAGGCCAATGACGGCCGCCATGACGGCCCACTCCGGACCATGGTAAGTACAGCGGGCTACCAGACGTGATCACCAGCTTTACTTGGGGTCTGGCGGCTGGCTCCCAACTGTGGTGGAGCGTAGCCCAGGGTGGAGCTTAGCCGGATTTCCCCAAGTCACAGCCTGGGCTAGCCCCCACCACGATCAGGAGACAGACTGTGCTAACATCTGACGGGCGCATTTAGGCATGACAGTGGTACCCTGGTTAATTCACGTTAAAGCAGATTAAACGGTGCCACTGTCACGTCTCAAAACACCCAGAGTGTTTAAGGAGCATGTACCAAAGCAGGGATTGAATCGAGCTTTGCTGGGTTGCAGGCAGCTGCTCTATCCACCTCACCATCTAGGATGTGGTCCACCACCCCAAGCCAGTAGTACCAGTGGATCAGTAATTCTACTCCCCATTGGCCTTCACCTACCTGCAGCATCTCTGATTGGATGACCTCTGCACATCTTCCTATTGGCTGCTGACTGCTATAAAAGCCAGTAGCAGGCAGTAGAAAGTGTCCAGTCAATGTGAAATAGCTATTGGGTTTAGACCTTCCTGTGTATTCTAGCCCTTGCCTTAGCTTCAGCGTCTGCTCTGGTCCTTGTCCAATGCCTTCTCCTGCCCTCTATGGGCTGATCTCCTGTCTTGCTCTTTCACCTTGCTACCTGAATTTCCCTTTGGCTTTCTTCACTCAGACCAGCTGGACCCTTGGTTTGACCCTCTGGCTCACATCTTCAGTATTATGTTCTGGTCTTCCCCAGTTTGCTGCCTGGCTTCTAAGGGCCTGATCCTGCAAAGTCCACCCACCATGTTAAATGGAACAGAGACTGTTGTGATGAGGACCTTGCTAGAAAAGATGCAGCTATGCCACCCTAGCACATCATAATAATATGCAGGTTGCTGTGCTAGACCTGCTTGTGCTTCCTGTGACAGTGGGAGTTCTGTTAAGACCATCAGAACTGCTCTACTATGTCAGGCTTCTGGTCCCTCAAGCCCAGCATCCTGTCTCTGACAGTGGCCAGTTTCTGTTGCTTCAGAAAAGTGCACAACAGGTCCTAATGGAGTGCAATCCATTTCCTGTTGTTCACTCCCAGCCCCTCACAGTCAAAAGGTTTCATGCCCTGTCCAGCTTCACTAATACCCATTTAGAGGTGGATCTAGCCTCCAAGAACTTACCCAATCCTTTTTTTTTTTAAACCCAGTAATGCCACTGGCCTTCACAGCATCCTTTGGTAATGAGTTCCACAGGTTATTTGTTTTCAGTCGAAGTCAAATGTATTTGTGGCGTGACCCGAGGTCATTGCCAGAAGTGTAAATAAAAGTACAAAACAAACTAGTATCAGTATATAAAATTGTATACTAGACAAAATCAAAACCTGTCAAGGATATACTGGTATAAATATATAAAATTACATATTAAACAAAATCAAGGACAACATAGAAGCCTATCAGAAATAATTAAGTAAGTCAATAGATCATATAGGCCAACATAAAATGTGGACCCGATTTAAATTATGATGTGAACTTAAGAAATAAGTCCCGCTTAGCAAAAGCACAAACTAGGAATTTCATAACCTTAAAAGTAAGGTCAGAGTCCAAATCCACCAAAAAAATAATAAGTTCAGAGGTTGTCCTCCCAGGATCTAGCCAGCAAGGGTCCAAGATGTACAGACCGTGCAGACTGATAAAGCTGGCATTCAAATAGAATATGACCTACAGACTCCGCTTCCAGTTGGTCAAACGGACACAGCCTAAGCGCAAAAGGGATATCCAAGCGACGCCCTTCCAAAATCTTTGTGGGCAGCGCATTTAATCAGGCCAGGAAGAATAACTTCATCTGAATAAAGGAACAATGGTAATACCAATAAGCGGCCTTTCCCCCTTGTTCTGGGATCCATGAAAGCAGGGGGCCCAATGATGGGGTTACCGCTATAACAGATGTATCCAGCTGATAAGTTATATCATTCAGTCTAGCTGTCAACTCAGATCTGGCTGCCTTAGCTCCCTTCAGCTGGCAGTATGGTAAAGAGAAACCCAATTGCTGGATTTGTCTGTCCATCGTTAGTTGCCAAGTAGACAAATGGGAGTCAAGCCTAAGGAAATTAAAGAGACCCATTTGGCCTGAAACCTTTACCCTCAACCAAAGATGTAGCACATATCTTAGTGCCAGATTGTTCCAGCTTGTCTGTGCTAATTCCATCTGTAGTGCCACTGATGGGACTCCAATCGGGGTTTGGAGGATTTTCCGAAGAAAATCCATTTGGATACCGTCTAGATTATATTGACGCGAAACAGCCCTGCCCCATATAATAGCTGGGCTCGGATCTTGGCATTGAAAACCTTGAATGCCATTATGACCTTACTATTCCCCTTCCCATGAAAATATTTCAAAATGGCTCCTTTTGTACACCTGGCTTGATTGGAGGCCAGTTAATATTGGCTAGCCCAAGACCCCGTATGTTGTAGATATATTCCCAAATATTTATACTGAAATACATGCTGGATATTATTGCCCAAAGACCAATTACAAATTCTCCGCTCCTTCCCAAACACCATTACTTTGGTTTTATCATAATTAATTAGAATGTCATTTTTGAGCAATATTCTGACAGGGTTGTCAGTTGGTTTTTTAACCCTTGCCGTGTCTGGGATAAAATCACCGCGTCATCCGCATAGAACAAAATACCAACAAAATGGGCTGCCAACTTTGGAGAGGTGTTTTCAATCTGCTGCCTATTAATTTCAAAGGGTGTTTGCTTAGTCCTAATGTCTTTTATGGAAATGCTTTGTTACACAGTGCACAATTAACCTGAGGTAGGGTGGCCAGGTACACAAGTTTTTACAGGTCGCTTTGGAGAAATACAGGCTGCAGGGCTGTGTTGGCATCAGTGCAGCCCTGCAACCTGTATTTCTCCTATGTGTCCTGTAAAAATTTGCATATTTGGCCACCCTAACCTGAGGAATTCATTGTCATGGTAGTTGAGGAAGACCAATAATGCAACAGCGTTCCTAAAAGGATTAGAAAAGTCTACAAAGGATAAGTCCATCAATGGCTATTAGCCAAGGGGGTCAGGAGATGGAGCTTGTAAACTGTTGGAATCTGGGACTGAATGAGAGATGGATCATGCCTCCTTTGTATACATTTTCTCTGACTAGCCCTGTCAGAGACAGGATACTGGTTAGAGGACCCATTGGTCTGACCCAGTATGACAGTTCATATGTTTTTTTATGCCAGTGTCTGACTGTCTGTTGTGTTCTGTGCCAGATTTGAAGCTGAATTTAGCTCTGCTTAGGCATGACAACTGAGAGTTGTTTGTGACAAGATTTTCATAGCTTAGCAATGCTGGCTCCAGGGAAGTCGGGGTCTTGTGCAAAAACCTTTGTGTAGGCTCCTGCTAACGTAGGAATGTTTGATAGACACACACCAATTCGGCCAATAGGAAAAGGAAAATGTTACCACAATTATTTTTTTTAATGTTCATTTAAAGATATCTCCCTCAGGGGGCATAGCTTCCTGCATTGCAGGCATGTACATTATGAATATGCTGTTATTTCTAGCTTACTTAAACTTATGGATCTTATGGTGTTGAGGGAGGCTCCCTTCCTAATTGCCGTTGGCTCTCCACAGACCAGGGCCCCCCACATTCGAGGCTCTATAAACCCATATTTTACCCCAGTGCTTCTTGCACTCATGTTGTCATTTCAAATTCATTCATGGATCCCATGTATTGGAGGCCCTTGTGCCTTCCCCCCCGACCCCCAGCACAGAGTGTCCTTTACGGTTGCACAGTCTGTACAATTCTGGATCCAGCCCTGGTGTTGAGTCTCCAGCAGATCCCTATGAGAGAAACAAAAATTGGTCACCTACCTCGGTGAATTTGTTTCTCTTCGTTCCACCTGTCAGTGCTCCGCACGGTAGCTCTGCGTATGGCCGACAGGAGGCAGAAGAAGAAATTAGTCCTGCGCATGCGTGGAGCTGCCCTGAGTCATCAGTCGATAGCCAAGCCAAGAGCCGACTCGTGCACCCTGTAAGACTTATGTACAATCATTAGAGTGTGATCCGTCCCTTGGACATAAAGGGCTCACTGAACTGTTAACTTATAACTACGTAACTAGGTAATGAATTTAATGATAACTGGTAACTCCTAGAGGGTCACTCCCTTAAGCTAATGCTGTTTGGCAGGGAGGGCCGGAGCACTGACAGGTGGAACGAAGAGAAACAAATTCACCGAGGTAGGTGACCAATTTTTGTTTCTCCTTCTGCCCCCTGTCAGTGCTCCGCACGGGATGTACCCGAGCTCCAATTATGGGTGGGAACAAACAGCCCTGGGAACGTCCAGAACCGTCTGTAAGACCCTCCTGCCAAATGCCGCATCCGCGGACTTGTAGAAATCCAACTTATAATGCTTAACGAAAGTATGCAGGGAGGACCAAGTTGCCGCCCTGCAAATTTCGTCATAGGACGCCCTTGCCTTAAAAGCATAAGATGTAGCGGCACCCCTGACGGAGTGGGCCCAGATCTGCAAGGGTGGTACTTTATTCTTTGCCTTATAGGCTTCAGAGATGGCTTGCTTAAGCCATTTAGATATTAAGGCTTTCGACGCCTTCCTACCCCCATAGCTAGGCCTGATGTTAACAAAGAGGGCCGAAGTGGACCTCAAGGACTGGGTCCTTCTAATGTAGATTTTTAAGGCCCTCCTGACATCTAGGGTATGCCATATTTTTTCCTTGGCATGTACCGGGTTGGGGCAGAAGGATGGTAGGATTATTTCTTGTGCCCTATGGAAGGCTGAATTTACTTTTGGGATGAACGCCTCATCAATTCTCAGAGTGACCGTCTGGTCCCCAAAAGAACAATAGTTGTCATCAATAGACAAGGCTCCCAATTCTGAGACCCTGCGGGCCGATGTCACTGCCACTAAAAACACCACCTTAAGGGTCAGCATATATAATGACACGTGGCGGAGGGGTTCAAACGGTGCTCTAGTGAGAGCATCTAGGACCAGACTGAGGCTCCATGAGGGGCATCGATGAATTACTGGAGGGCTGATGTTGCGAGCCGCTCGTAGAAACTGCCTTATGTGTCTATGAGGGAAAATTCTCTTGCTAGAGGTTGCTTGTAAGACCGAAGCAATAGCCGCCGACTGGCGAGCTAGTGTGCTCGGTCTTAGCCCTTTCTCCAACCCATCTTGGAGAAATTGGAGGATTACATTCACCCCTGCCTTAGCGGGATCTAGGTGTCTTTCCCCCGCCCAAGTGGCAAAGGTCCTCCAGGTAGCACTATAAGCTCGTCTGGTGGCTGGGCGTCTAGCCTGCTGTAATGTGGCTAGGACTGCCTCTGAATAACCCTGGGCTCTTAGGGCTGTGCGCTCAAGAGCCACGCTGTCAGATTTAGGGTGTGAAGGTTGTCGCACCTGAGGGGGCCCTGTAACAATAGGTCCTGTCTCAGTGGGAGTTGTATTGGGATGGCCTGGCTCAGATGTACCAGATCTGAGAACCAGGGCCTCCTTGGCCACCAAGGAGTCACAAAGATGACCCGGGCCGTTTCCCTGACCAATTTGGCTATTGCCCTTGCTACAAGGGGAAAGGGGGGAAAGGCATAGAGGAGGCCTGCTGGCCACGACTGATTGAGGGCATCCACTGCCTGCGCTCTTCCGTCTGCTGTCATTGCCATGTACTCTGGCAGTTGAGCATTGTTCCTGCTCGCGAACAAGTCCATGACTGGTTGTCCGAAGCGCTGTGTCAAGTGCTGAAATACGTCTGGGTGTAGTTGCCACTCGTGCGGTTGGATGGTCTGCCGACTCAGCCAGTCCGCTTGGATGTTGTCGGTCCCCTTGATGTGTAGGGCCTTCAATGACTGTAGGTTGTTCTGTGCCCAACTGAACAGCTTCACCGCTTCGCGCTGAAGTGCCATGGCCTTGGACCCCCCTTGATGATTGACGTACGCCTTTGCCGAAATGTTGTCTGTGTAGACAAGAGCGTGCGCCGGTCCTATGAGGTGGCTCAGCTGTTGGAGTGCCAGTCGAATTGCCCTGAGCTCAAATACATTGATGTTCTGGGAGGCATCGGTCTGGGACCATAATCCCTGTACTGATGTGGATCCCATCTGGGCTCCCCATCCTGTCAGACTGGCATCCGTGGTGATGGTCACCCGATTTGGTTCGGCCAAGGGCACTCCCGTTTTGAATGTTTCTGGGTCTGACCACCAGGACATTGATTTTTTGAATCCTCGTGGAATGTTGACCCATGGATTGAGCCCTCTGGTGAGTTCTAATTGCATAGGTCTGAGCAGCTGCTGCAAGGGGCGAAGGTGAAAACGCGCCCACTGTACTTGCTTCGTGCAAGATACCAACAGACCCAATAGTTGTGCTAGGTACTTTAACCGTGCACGCTGTTTGTATTTTAGACCGTGTAGCATGAGTCTGATTCGTTGTTGTCTGGCTGCCGGGATATATGCGTTGCCTGAGGAGGTATCTATGAGTACCCCTAGGTGCTCCAGCTTGTTGGTCGGAACTAGGTGGCTCTTTTCCCTGTTCACCAGGAATCCGTGGTTCTCGAGGTATGCAATGGTCTTGTGCACATCCTGTTGAAGTTTCCGTTGGGAGTTCGCCCGTATTAGCAGATCGTCTAAGTATGGATACAGGTGAACCCCGTCCTTGCGGAGGTTGGCTACTAACGGAATCAGGATCTTTGTGAACGTCCTCGGGGCGGATGACAACCCGAACGGGAGAGCCTGAAACTGGTAGTGTTGTCCCTGATAACAAAACCGAAGGTACATCCGGTGCGAGGGGCAAATGGGAATGTGCAGATATGCATCCCTGAGGTCTAATGACGCTAGCCAATCCTGGCCTCTGATGGCCTGGCAGATGGATGTAACAGTCTCCATCTTGAAGCGGTGGTATCGGACCGACTTGTTTAGCCTCTTGAGGTCTAAAACCGCCCGCCAGCCCCCCGACTTCTTGGGGACAAGGAATAAGATCGAGTATAGCCCCAGTTTCCTTTGTTCCCTGGGTACTGGCTCTATGGCTCTGATTGTCAGGAGCCTTTGGATCTCCCCCAGCATGGCAGCGTGTTTGAGATGATTTGTCGATGTTGGGGACACAATGAAGCCGTGAGAAGGAGGGCTTTTTAGCTCTATATGATACCCGTTTCTTATGCAGTCTAACACCCAGGCATCGGAGACTGACTGCTCCCAAGTTGTTAAGAAAGGTTGCAGCCTGCCTCCTACCTCTGCTGGTTGCAGATAGTCATGCCTCAGTTTTTCTTTGGGCTTGAGGGAAGGCTTTCTGTCTTTGTTGTCTGAATCCCTGAGCCTTGCCTCCTCTTCTGGGGTTATATCGGTTAGCCTGGTCAAACCTGGGCTGCCCTTGTCTTCTAAATATGGGATAGTTGGTACCAGAGCTTCCCCTAGGTTTATACGTAGGGGTGCGAAAAAGATTCTTTTTATTCCCCATGTGTTGTAGGGTTTTTTGTTTTGTTTTATCATTAGCATCTGCTAAGACAGTGTCGAGGCAGATACCAAACAGTTTAAAACCCTTATAGGGGGCTGCTGCGAGTAGGTTCTTTGCTGCTGCATCCCCTTGCCACGACCTAAGCCACAGCTTACGTCGGGCCGCCACCGAAGATGCTACTGATCTGGCCGCCCATAGCATGGAATCTGTGGTGGAGTCTGCCAGGAATGCGGTAGCTAAATTGATTCTGGCTGACAGGATCTGTGCCCTGCTATCAGAGATGTTAGCATTCTGTGCCTCTTGAGTCCAGGCTAGCAAGGCTCTGGCTACGTAAGATGAGACAACACTCACTCTCATAGAGATGGCTGAATACTCTAAACCCCTCCTGAGGGATGACTCTATCCCCCTGTCAGTGGCATCCTTTGGGAAGCAATCCCCTTCCGTGGGGAATACCGTTTGCTTTGCCAAGGAGACTGCTGCTGCGTCTATCTTGGTTTTTTTTAACAAGGGGTCTTTCTTGCGAGAAAGAGAATAAAGAGACGACTGCGTCTTACTCATTCTTTGGTTTCTTTCAGGCTGTTTCCATTCACCCAAGATCAGCTTTTCAAAGGCTTTATCTAGGGGCACCCCCATTTCCTTGCCGTGACAGGATGGCAGGTACTCCCGCTCCTCGTCTTCCTGAGAGTCAGAGGAGGCTTCTTTAAGGGGTTTTTCTATTATTTTGAGTGTTTTAGTGACTTGTGACATGAATTCAGGTCTACATGTCAGAGGGAACTTCCTTTCCCTGTCTCTAGGGTCCTGCACCTCCTGAGGTGAGTCCTCAATATCCTCCCACTCCTGCCCTGAGTCGCAATCAGACTCTGAGTCCAGGCCTGTATGAGAGGCCTCCCTTGGTCTTTTTGCTTGTACTTCCCCCCCACTCTCCTCAGCCGAGGAGTGTGGAGATCTGAGCAGCCTAGCCATGGAGCCCCCTGGTGGCCGCTTATTTCTCTTTGCCTTACTTGAGGCTTTTCCCGCCTTAGGCTGTGTGGGAGGGGGAGGGGCAGGCCTGCCGTCTCCCTTGCCCTGCAAATCCCATAGGCGATCCAGGGATTGCTGCATGCGTGCCACTGCTGAGGCGAGGGACGCCATATCTGTGGGGGATTGTCCCTGCGCTGGGGCTGGCTGGGCTGTGTCTGCCTGCCCTGTTGCTCCCTCATTGAGTGCCTGCATTGTGCTAGGATGGGAGGGGGGAGGGAGGTGGAGCTGCGGGGGCCCCCGCTTGTCCCTTTATCCCGGGAGAGCTGTAGGCTGTCGGGGCAGTGAGCAGGAGAGCCGGAGAGTGGGAAGCCTGGCTTAAGGGGTTGCGAGGCGCCTCTCTCTTGATTAGGCTAGTGGGGCGGAGGGGGTCCACTCCTGGGCCCTTCAGGGCTCTACTCACAGTTTTGTTCTGCCACTGCGGCTGCCAGGCACGTTGCGCGGCGCCCGTGGCTTAGGCGGAAGGGGGGGCTCAGGTCCCTGAGATTCCCCGGTGGAGCAGGCGAGATCCGCGTTCAACGTTCCCTGGTTCCCAGGCACATTGCGTGGCAACCGAGGGATTTCTCCGCCTTGATGCTCCCTGGTTCCCGGGCGTTTGCGCGGCAATACTAGGGAGATGCGGGGGCGGGAAGCGTCTCAGTTAAGCCCCGCGCCCGCTTATGGAACTTCCTCATTCCCTTGTCTTCCTTTTCTTTTCTTTCTGTTTGAAACTTGTAACGTTCCTCTTCTTCTTCTTCTTAGTTTCTTTTCCTTTCTTTATGGTAGAACGGCGAAGCCGAGAACACGTCCTATCGGCCGAAGGCAGAAGATAAGACTGATGACTCAGGGCAGCTCCACGCATGCGCAGGACTAATTTCTTCTTCTGCCTCCTGTCGGCCATACGCAGAGCTACCGTGCGGAGCACTGACAGGGGGCAGAAGGAGAAGCAGAGTTCATGCAGTACCTGGGCGGTAGGGGGAGGCCCCAGTCCAAGCCAGAAACTCACTGGGTGACCTTGGACCAGTCACAATATTCTGTGAGGATTAAATGTTGTGTTAAGTTGTTCTAAAGTGCTCCGATTGCCATGGAAGAGGGGCGCTATATAAAAATAAAAATTATCATTGTATTATGCAAAAGTCTGCCTCCTTTGGAAGCCTTCCAGATTGTCTCATGCCATCCAGGTCGTTCTCCTGACAGATTCAATCCGGGACAAGTTCTCTTCGCCATGAAGAGCGACAGTTTCATTCACATCAACCTAGGTGCCACCATTTACAAGAGGCAGCTAGACTGAATTATTTCCCCTTCTTACTATGCTGACCGTGTACGGGAAACAGAACAATAGAAATGGGGCTTAGCATCACCAATCTCTCTGAGTTGCATTCCTGTTCTCTGAAGGATTGTGAAGGGGGTGAATTGGGGGTGAGGATGGGGACACAGGGCTGCATCCGAGAGCTGAAATGAGAACCTTCACCCATGGGTATACCCAGGGAATTGCAATACTCAGCCAGACCCAATTAGCACCCATCAGGCTAGCTGAGTTGTCGATGTACTAGAGGTGTTTTTAAACAAACAAGGCTTGAGGGGGTGTCCACGGCTGCTGAGTGGCACAGCTGCGGAGCACCCACTCAGGGTGGGGTGGATTCCAATGGGCGGATCCCAACATGGCTATCATGGCAGACGCCTCGCACTTCCCCTGCCCTGGACCATGGGGGAGGGAGAAGCACGCTGGGTTGGCCTTTGAAATTGACATGTCCCGGCCATGAGTGCTGGGAAACGGGACTCCTTAGCACCTGCGGCTAGTTCCTCTGATTTGCAAAGGCCGTGTCCCCTGCCCACAGTGCCTATGAGCGGTGGACTGGTCTGCTGGTGTGGGTGGCCGCCCCATTTCATACGGACAGGGAATGCGTGAGTGCCAGTTGCCATGGAACTTTTTGGCTTGCCCCACATGGCACACTCCGGATTCCTCAGCAGTGCGCCATGAGTGGCCATGAGTGGGTGCTGCATGGCTCCTGGGACCAGCATCCCAATACTCCACTTTCAGACAGGCAGGCGGATGAGTGGCTCCTGTGTGGCCATGCGGGGTCACAGCTTGCTGAAAAACACCATGTTTTTCATGCCAGTTTTTCAACTTCCGGTACTGATTTTCTAACATCCCGTCCTGATTTGTAGGTTCTCCATTGCTGGAGGTTTTCAGAAAGAGGCTGGAGAGCCATCTGTTGGATATGTTCTAGCTGTAGTCATCCTGCCTCCAAACGGGATCGGACTAGATAACCATCTAAGAGAATCTATGATTCTATGATTTTTTTTCCAAGTCCTGGTACTGATTTACCATTGATTGGTTAAACAGTAAATCGGTAGCTCAGTAACGGTACTACCTAGGATTTTGGGGTAATCGGGTGCCTGATTAACACTCCGGTACCAATTAGGCACCCAATACACTGCTTAAACATGCGGGTATTACCTGTGAGTAGCAACTGTACTTACCCATTGCAGTGCTATCCTGTCCACATGGAGTACAATGACTATGCAGGGGTGCAGCAAAGCTGTACAGGGTCCAGCCTCAGATCCTAATTATGGGCCCCCTAAGAGTTGGGGTCTTCAGGGTGAAAGCAGGGATCCTGGTTTCCAGGTTGGAGGGTGGGGCAAGAACCACGCTTCAGGCAGCTGGAAGGGGGGGATGTCGTCCCAGCCACAAGCTTCTTTGCAAGTCGCCACAGAGGGAGTCGCAACTGGAAGCCATGCCACTGCTCCGGCACGCCCACTGGGCGATGTTGCCACTGTCGCTGCTCGAGAGACTGGCTGGGAACCACTTCAGACCATGCCCGACGCTGTTACAGGTGCATCCCAGGTGTGTGTGTGTGTGGGGGGATGTCAGGGAGTTAATGCTCCCTCATTCTGTGCCTAGACGGGGAAGGTCCATGTGCATGTTGTCTCCTTCATGCATGGATCTAGGAGGAATCTTAGTCGTAGCTCTGGCATTTAACCCCCTGCATTCGCTTATGCAGCCTTACTGTTGCTAATTGTATCTTTAGTTTATTATTGGAGAAAACATCCCACATTTAATTATTAGAAACAGAGAATCTGTAGTGTATTCAAAGCAGTGAAGACCTAATCCTGGATAATTTTTGCTCCTAGAGGAGTCATCCTGATTGATGTGTTCTTGCAAATTGAGAGCCCTCGTCTAGTTTATTTTTAACATTCCTTTCATTATGTTATGAGCTTCTTAAGGGTAATGAAATAATTGCTTGTCTCTTTGATCGATCTTTGTTTTGAAAGGAGGCTTTAATAGCGTTAATTCAAGAATGGGCTGACGGCGCAATACAATTTAAAGGAAGACATAAAATTAAAACACATTAAAGTATGTGTCCCAATAATGAGACCTACAATCTCTCATCAGCTGGAAGCTTCTGTAGAGAAAAGTGGATGCTAATGTGGTCCAGGAATGGCTATTTGACTCTTGGTGGTAGCGCCTGAAGGCAGTGCTTAATTTGTAAAAAAAAAAAAAAAAAAAGCAAGAATTGTCAGGGCCCCAGCCTGCCCCAAAGGCCATACCTCTACCTCGGAGCTTATCAGAGCAGGGAAATAGGCACCATTCTCTAGCTAGCAACCCAGCCACTGGACTATCCTTGGCTCTCTACAGCTGAATATAGAACAGGAGGTCTTGTGATCGCTAATCTGCATGATGACCAGCGCAAGGGGGCATGGAGGCAGGAAAGTCATGAATGAAAGCCAAATCAACCATCTATTTTTTTTCAAGTTTTCATTTATAACCCTGAAATAGACTTTCACATTTCAGGGTGTATTCTCCAACTGGGAACCTTTTCCAGGCTCTGTAACCCCACCCCCCTTCCTCCCCTTGAATTTAATTGCTGGCACTGAGCCCTGGCAAGCCAGCCCTTCTTGAAGGACCTGTGAGTAGATGCCCTTCCCAATTTACTCAAAAACACAGACCATGCACCCTCTGGAAATCAACCCCTTTTCTACCCCAAAATCCCATTAACATATTGCTTACTCTCCTCCCCTGCTTAGGAAACCAAGCTTCATTAGTTGTGATGGAAATGGAAACAATTGTTTTAAAAGGGCATTTATTATTAAGGGCTTCGTTATTATGAGCCAGTGTGGTGTAGTGTATAAGGTGCTGGACTTGGTCTGGGGAAGCTAGGATTCAAATCCTGCCCTGGTAATGAACTCACTGGGTGACCTTGGGCAAGTCACAAGCTCTCAGCCACAGTTCCTTAGGGGTGTGCATGTCGTTTTCGTTATTACAATAACAATAAAGAAAATTGTCGTTTTCATTTTCATTATTGCAATAACGAAAACAGCAACTGAGAATAATGACAACAATAACGAAAACGACAACCAAGACTACCAAAAATGACAACATAGAATACCGATAATGGTAACGATAACAAAAATGATAACAATAACAAAAATGATAACAAAAACAATAACGATAACGAGAAACAAAATCGACAATGTCACTATCGTTGTCGTTATTATTACTGCTGTGGCAGTTGGGTTTTGGAGGGAAAATGCAGAGAGGGGAGGAGGGAGCAGACATCTTGGAGCCCTAAATAGGGCTGAACTCTTGAACTGTGCCTGTGTTGGGAGAGGCGAGCAACTCAACGGTATCTGATGGATTAATCGCTGGCCAATGAGCAGCGCAAGCAGTCTCATGGCACTCTGTGATTGCTCAATGCCTGCTGCCTCCCACAACCAATCAGGGGGGCTCTGGGGGAGGGCACTGCAACCCTTTATAATGGGAGGGCCTGGTTTTTTCTCTCCGTTCTGAGAGCTCTGCTTGTCAGGTTGCTTTTACAGAACTGTGGTGCTTGCACACAAAAATTCCTCCCTAGCCCTCTTTGTATTACCAATACCTTTCCTTCCTCATACCCTACATTTTACCTTCTCCCTTTCCCTGCCCTTCTCCCCCCTGTACATTATATATAGATAGGTAGTATAGATTAGATATATATATATATTATAGATAATTGATTAGATAATAGTTTTCCTTTTCCCTTCCCCTGTCTCCCTTAGATTTAGATAGATATTAGTTGTTCACGAGAATCGCTAATGATACCAATATCAAAAATAAAATCTTCGTTTGAAACCGTACCGATACAATAACAAAAATGATAACAAAACCAAAAACGATATTGTCGTTAATAACGATAACAAAAATGATGTTTTTGAATAACGAAAACCGAAAAGAACATGGGGGCCTGGTGCACACCCTCGGTGTGTGTTTCTGTCTCTCCTTCACCCCTGTCCATCTTAGATTGTAAAGTGCTGTGTACGCCTAGTAGCACTATAGAAATGAGTAGGAGTAGGAGTAGTATTCACTTGCTAAAGAATGACTTGGCTATCAACAGCTGTGCGAATGCCTCTCTCCTGTGAGCCAACAGCAGTGCCTTGTTTAAATGACTTTTCCACTTTTAAATAACTCTGGGCCAAATTCTCAGCAGGTGTAAATTGGAATAGTTCCACTTATTGAATGGAACTAGGACATCTGATGATCTTGCTCTGTGCTTTCAGCTGTGAGGAAGCAAACAAACCTGCACAGAAAAATTTCATGGACATTCTTGACGGCAGACCTGTTCAGGAAGCACACACAGAGGTGGATTGATTAATTTATTGTTGTTGTTGACGAGAAAGGACTGTATCATGTGGCCCACAATGTGTGCAAGGACTTGACATAGCTGCACTAAAGAGTAGTTCCATTAACTTAGGTTACCTACAATACTTAGCAGCTGTGCAACCAGTTCCCCAGAGGGAAATGACAGAATTGCACCAAGGACAGAGTGCTGTAGTGGAGACTATTGAAGACATGGCACAGGGAAGGCAAGAGCAGACATAGGGTACATACACCTGTGATGGGGTTGGCCCGATCCCCTGCCTGCCTCAGGATGGGCAATCACAGCTGCCACACTGGGTGGGCAAAGGGAGAAGACCACATGACATGCCCCCCCCTCCCATGGAGCCGGGATGGGCTGCTGTCAAAGATCCCGCCACACTCAGGAGTGAGCTAAGGAGCCTGCCACACATGCAGTCACCTAGTTCCACTCCATCCACTAGCTTGCCCTTGGCCGTGATGTGACCGCATGAGGATAGCAAATGCGCCCGCTGCTTAAGGCCTCGTGGCAGACCTCACCACGGGGTGGGTCAAACGAGGACAGGGCACATGGGACTCAGCTCCTTAACCCGATGCAGGCAGCCTTACCCCACATTGGGCAACACTGCTATGCAGTGCTTTCCTGGCCTTTTTCAGAGGACACATCATTTAGCAGCTGCCTCCCCGCCCCAGGGCAGGGTGAATACCTGGCAGCTGCTGAGCATACAAGCCACTGCATCGTGTGGCAGGCAACACCACCCAAATTGGGGTAAGGCTGCCCAAATCGGGTTACCATCTTCTGTGGCTGTACCCATATTCACTGGAGGTTACTGAGATGCCTGGAACTTGGACACAAACAATTCAATATGGTATGAAGTAAGCAAAAACCATTCACAACCTCCCAAGATTTGAGAATCTAATGAAGACAACATGCCTTTTCGACACGACACGAGCCTTTTCTCCCGCCTCTTCAATTTCTCGTGTGCAATTATAATTGCACATTTGATCTGTTTCCACATTCCCCTCCCCTGCTTTAAAAGTTACCGCCTGTATTACCGGGGCTGCTACTAGGTATCCCAAACTTTTAAAAGGCTGGTGATACTTCAGAGACAAAAGATGAAATGAAAAGCATTAAATATATGGGAAATACGCAACGGTGATGCAGGCAGTCTGATAGCAATGGAGACAATGGAGCAAGGGGGTTCAGTTGAGACCAGGCCCCAGATAGTGAAGGGGCTCTTTACATGCACCCAGAGGCAGGTTTTACCAACAAGTGAGGCGGTACCAATGGAGGAGGTTTTCTCCCCGGTTGTTACAGAGGATAGATTTCATCAGCATATACTGTCCCTTAGCTGAAATAAAACCTCAGGAATTGATTGTTTCCCATCAGAGATATAATGAGAATGTATCAACTGGTCCCTGTTCTGGCTAAGTTATTTTCATTATTCAATGAACTAAAACAGTTACCTTTTAGTTGGAGCATTACAGTTATTGTTCCAATTTGTAAAAAAGGCAATAGAGAGGAACCTGCCAATTACAGACCTATTAGTCTTTTGTCAGTGATAGGCAAACTGTATTTGTGTTTCCTAATGGAACAGCTGGCGCTATGGGTGAGAAATAGAAACTTACTTGTAGAAGAACAAGTGGGTTTTCAACAAGGGAGATCTGTAACTGACAACTGCTATATTCTCATGCATCTTATTGATAAATATATTTCTTTTAGAGATAGCAGATAATTTCTTGCCTTTCTTGATTTTTCTAAGGCCTGTCAGTAGGGTAAAGCTATGGTCCAAGCTGGTGCATATGGGCATTAACCTATTCATTTATTATTTATTTTTAAAATGGCAGCTCGGGGGCGGCTTACAACAATAAAAACAATTAAACTTGCCTCTCTTAGAGCTAATAATGGAATTGCATTGCAATTCCAAGGAAGTGGTGAGACTAGACAATGAGGGCAGTTATTTGCAGCCTTTTAGGGTTGCTTCAGGGGTCAGGCAAGGCTGCCTATTGGCACTGTTGTTGTTAAATCTTTTTATCAATGAGTTAGCTGAAGTTATTAATAATTTCAGCCAATCCTCTGAAAATAGGTGACCGCCCTGTAGTAATTCTGCTTTATGCACATGATGTGCTACTAATATCTCAAACATAGAGAGGCCTGCAGAAATGCCTTGATAGGTTAGACACATATTGCGCTACTAATGATATGATGGTTAATCCAAAGAACTCACAAGTGATCAGTTTTGGCCGTTTTAAGGCAAAGTATAGGTAGGGTTGGAGGCTATTTGCTACCACAAACTGCAAAGACAGTTTATTTGGGCATGGTTTTTTCTGCTACATGTTCCTGGAATAATCACAGAAACAGTCCTATCTCTAAAGCCAAAAGTTCAACTGCAGGTTTATTAAGGTTTTAAAGAAGCTCTCAGAGCTCGAATGTGCTGGCAGTTTTGGAAGTTTTTAGGGCTAAACTCTTGGTCCAACTTCTGTTTGGAGCAGAACTATGCTTTTCGTCCTATAACAAAGGGCCTTTTCACATGGGTGCCCCCCCCCGCACACATTGGTGGTGGTGCCCATGCAAACGCTGCAGCAGGTGCGGGAGAGATGGGTGGGCACCCGTGGGAACACTGCGGGCGGTGGGTGGGGGTGCATGAGCATTCCCACACTCCACCCATCTCCATCCACCTCCACCCATCATCCACGCACAGAGCAATGGGCTCCAATGACAGTTGCTCCATGCGTGGAGGTGGGTGGAGATGGCTGTGCGCCTGTGGGAACACCCGTCCACCCACCCACCCAGCCCATTTGAAAAGGGCCAAAGAGGTAGAGGTGATTCAGAATAACTTTATTAGGGGGATACTAGGGGTCTCAAAGGCCACACTGATTGCTATGTTGCGCTCAGAAACAGGGCTCCATTCGGTAGCTGTTCTAGCTATTCTTAGTGCTCTGGTTTATTGGGATAAAATTCAGCATCTTGAGTCTTCCCAGTGCCCGCTTAGTCTATCAATGGTGGGTAGAACAGTACATTCATATACGTAGTAAGCAATACGAATGGTGGAGAGAGATTGTGCAAATCCTAAATAGGATCAGGTTCTCTCCTTCCTTCTGTTTGACATTTCCTGATGCTACAGCTGGCCCCAAACTAAGACTAAGGGCGTTTTCACATGGACAGTTAGTCTGCACTAACTGAATCTAGTGCGGACTAGTTTGTCCATCTGAACGTTGTCAACAGCGCTTATTAGTGCAGACTAAGAGATATGTATGGTTCCTATAAAACCCCAACCACTTGGTTTTATAAGAACCGTACTTAAAGTAGTCCACACTAATGTCGTTGTTTGGTAGGTTACAATTATTTTCTGAGTCATTAGTCTGCACCACATTGTCCGTCTAAAAGGCATCACTATGTTAGTGCGGACTAACAAACACCGTACTTATTTCAAACTAGTGCACATTACTTTGGCTGTTTGAAAATGCCTGTTTGAACACTAAGAGTATTGGATATTTCAGCACAGGAGGATTTGGCTAGAGCTGCAACTAATGGTATAGCGCCCTGGTACCATCTGGTGAAGTCTACTTTCTCTTTGGAAATTTTTGTCCCCCTGAGTTTTCCAGGAGGCCACGCTGGGGAGGGCATTCTCGGTGGCCGCACCGCGCCTGTGGAACTCCCTTCTGGTAGAGGCCCGGCTGGCCCCGGATCTACCCTCCTTTTGGAAAAGTTGTAAGACCTGGCTGTTCTGCCAGGCGTTTGGTGGGGGAGATGGGTAGTGGGAGGAGGAGGGGTATTGGGGTGGTGGGATGTGTTACTGTTTCCTCTTTTTATGATTTATTTTAATTGTTTTTAATTATTGTACGCTGCCCCGAGCTGCCTGTGGCAGGAGGGGCGGGGTAACAAATTTTTAAAATAAATAAAAATAAATAAATAAATTTATTTGAAAGAAATGCAAAGCTTCCAATTACGTAGAACGTTGACTTCGGCACGATTCCAATTATTTGAATCGGCAGTTACATTAGGCAGGGTGGCTAATCTTGATTATACCTGCAGATGTTGTACATGTCACCTTAAGGAAATTGAAAGTTTAGAGCATATTCTGTCTGTATGCCCATATTATGCTCATCTAAGAGTAGTCTGGATTTTATCCATTGCTGAGTCATAGACCATTCTCCTCCTTTGCCCAAAATATTATTTTCCTTTTAACTTCAAGAGATATTACCGTTATGAAGCCATTGGCAATATTCTTCCTTTTGGGAGCGCGTGAAAGGAAATATAAATGGTTTCAGAATAGTCTTTATTTATATTTGGGATGAGGGAGTGGGCAGTCTAATTATGACTGGATCTTGGTGTCACTCCTCTCTGAGTAACAGACTGTTTCCCTCTCTTGCTAAAATATTATTTTTCTTTTAACCTCAAGAAAATCCACCGCTATGAAAGCATTGGTGTTCTCTTCATTTCGGTAGCGTGTGAAAGGAAGTACAAATGGTTTCAGAATATGCTTTATTTTTAATTGTTAATATTTAGGTTGAAGGAGTGGCTAGTTTAATTTTGATTTGGTTTTCATGTTACTCCTCTCTGTTCTGGTTTGTACTGTTGGATTTTATGTTTTTACCTGTATTATTTATATTTTGTATTGATATATATATTTTTCTTTATGATTATGTATTTGGATCATGACGAGAGCTGATATCTGTAATAAATTGAATTGAACTGAACACGCACCCAGAGTACCACTAGGCCGTTTTCAGAGTGGGCAGGGGGAGAAGCAGGGCCAACATCCCACCCCCACCCACTCTGAAAATTTCCTAGTGGCCCTCTTGGCACTTGCAAAGGGCACCTCCAAGAAAGGGTGTTTAAGAGCGGGCAAAGATGGAGTGCTGCCCCCACCCACTCTTAAAACTTTTCTCCTGGCACTCCAGGAGGGCCTGTTGGGATCTGGAGCAGTGTCACCTTCATGGGTGAGCCCTAGGGTGGCTAGATATGCACATTTTAGAGGACACCTATGAGAAATACAGGTTGCAGAGCTGCATTGGAACCATAAGTGTCCACTAAATTTGCATATCTGGCCACCCTGGGGAGCCTTGTCGTGGAGACCCTGCTCCTTTACCCTTAGCCAGTCCCATCATCCGGACAAGAGCCCAGGCCCTTTACAGCCTTGCTATGCCACTGGGCAGCGGGATTAATCCCCTCACACGTTGCCAGACATGTACGTGAGGGAATAAGCATGATTGTTAAACCATGGTTTCTGAGTGAAATAGTTTTGACTAAACACACATGACACCTGTGCCATCCTACTGCCTAACCTGCTCACACAATTAAAAAAACAACAACAGGGGAAGGGATTTTTGCATGTTGCATTTCATGTGAATGCAGTCTAACTTTTGAATAGGGAACAATGGCAGTCCTGGAACAACTCAGGAGTAAGAGATTTGAAGACTGCATCCTGACTGTGCTTAACCTGCCTTACGCCATAGCACAGTCACCTTTTAGACGTCGTGTACGACAAGTATCTCCTACAGCAGTAGTCGCCTGGATTGCCTGTAATGTTTTTCAGCCCAAACAAAGATAGGAGCCCTAAGGTGAACAACATGCTAACAGAAACGTTTTCAAGGAGGATTATGTGCACAGACATGCAAAGGGTGTGGGCGGCACTTTGAAAAGCTCCAGGGTGCTCTGAGTTAGTTACTTAGAGTTTATTAACAAGTTGTCTATAGGCAGTTTCAGGCACTTCCCAATCTGGCCAGGATCAAAGACTCTCTGTAATGAAGGTAAAAGGGGTCTAAAAAATGTGGCTGTGCCCCTCTGAAACACGAAGGCCAATTTTACACAGCCCCACAGAGTGTGGGGCGGGGTCCGTGTTCACAGCGGTGCATCGCAGTGGGTGGGACGTGCATACGGGCACACACACATCCCCACGCACCCCCCACCCACCAACATGCACGGAGCAACCTCTGTTTTCACAGGTTCCTCCATGCGTGTCCATGAGTGGGGGGTGAGCTGGGAATGCATGTTCGGCAGGAGCACACGCACACCCATTCACCACGCGTGCTCCCGCCGTGTCTTTCACCTGGGACTCACCCACTCATAAACACACCGTTTTCTGGGTGTTCATGAGTGGGTGCGTCTCATGTGGAAAAGGCCAAAGAGAATAGGAACACTTGGCTTAAACGTACATGTTCTGCCATTGCAAGATACTCGTATTTGTCTACTGCTGTGTGGATTTGGGGGATAAAGCAATATGTAAAGATTTAACATCTGGACTTGGAAAGAATTGTAGGGAAAGTGAGGCAGGAGGAAATTTCTTTGCGTTGCTGGCACATACCAGGTATCTTTCAAGGACTGTGAAAGACACAGGCTGGCAGAAGACAAGGGATTTTCTAAGATATAAAGCAGGGATGTGAAATCTCCAGCCTGAAGCAAGTGTGACCCGATGGCGACTTCTTCTTTGGCTCCTTTATAGTTCCTGGATCTGGCCCACTGAATTAGCTCCGCCCCTCAAGCACCGAAAGAGTGCACTCAGGTCGAAGGGAACAGAGACGAAGGTGTGAATCTGTGGGTCATATCTATGAGCTGGACTCTTCCCCCTCTTCCACCCCATCTTCAGGGTGACTGGGCACATAGGAGGCGGCCCCTTAACCCAATCGAGGAAGCTTAACCCCAAGCCTGCTCATCTTCCAGAGGTGATATACTATTTGTTTGGCCAGGTATTTGGCAAGCAGGGATAGGATTAGGGAGTCGTGGTTTAAAGGACAGGGTCTTACTTGATTTTACTTGGGTTTTCTTTGCTGTATTTTAATATATTAAGGGATTAGGAGATTTTATTTGGTTTATTTGATCATCTGTGATTTTACTTTTGTGTTTTGTAACCTGGGTGGGATAAAAATATAAATCAATATTTGTGACAGATCTAATTTAGAGTGGTTTTTTCATAGAATGGGGTCTCCAAACCCTTTAAAATTGCAGATTCATGACACTTAAGGCCAGAAAAGATTCTTACGACTGCATAGGCGGATCACCTGCCTAATACAGGTTGTAGAGTTTCACCCAGTCATTTCACCAGTGGGAACCAGCATGATCCAGCAGTTGCATGCTGAACTCGGAGCTAAGAGTCCTCATCTCAAATTCTGGTCTTAGATCCAGAAGCAACCCGTTATCTCTCTTCATCGGTTCCCTATCTGTAAAATGGGTTTCAACAACAGACACTTGTATGGTAGGGTGTGCACTACTCGGGATAGGGTAAAGATGGCTTTCTCCAATCATTAAGAAGTGGCTATACCTTGGAGAAAACCTGGCAGCAGTTGTGCAATGCTTTGACATACCATGTAATACAGTTTCACAGGGAGTGAAGAGTACCATATCCAATTGAAATTACTAGGGGCGTGAATTTTGTGTCTTTAAAAGATGGAATTCCCCAAAAAAAACCTTTCAGGGGGGTCTGAAATTCAGAGCCCCCTTCCCCCCCATTTTGAAGCCCCAATCCTAGGCCAGCAGAGTCGTTAGCCCCGCCAGCTTGTTGGTGCTTGCACGCATGCACACTGCGGTAGTTTGGCTCACTCCGTCCTTGCACTTGCTCGAGCATGCGCAGAAGGCTGCACGCAGTGGCCCGCCCCCATTAATGAGATGGTCAGTCACGAGGAGGTAACGGCTGCGCAGGAGAAGTGAGGGGAGGAGTTGTGGTGGTTGGAGGGAGAATTGGAATTTTTAATTTATTTATTTATTTAATTTATACGCTGCTCTTCCCACAAGGGCTCAGAGTGGCTTACAATCGTAAAACAACAATAAAAAAAATTGTAAAGTAAAACACTCCCTCCCCTCAAAATTCTCACTTTACCCACAACCCTACCCAATAATCCAACCAACCCTCATCCCCACCCGCCAAATGCTCTCTCAAATAAAAAGGTTTTACACCGCCTCAGGCTCGGGCTCAAGCGACCCTCCCAGGGATCTCTCCTCTTGGCTGAGCATGAGCGCAGTCGGGGTGGTGGTGTGGGAGGTAGGTAACACGGCGACATCTCCTGTTGGCAGGTTGTGAATGCATTGGGCAGAGTGAGTGATGCAGTGCCCCTCCCCCTCTTTTTATTAAAAATGGCAGGAGCCATTTTGAGTCAGATAGGAGAGCGAGCGTGTGCAATACAGAGATTGAGAGCAGGTGAGCCATTCATTGAATCATTTGCGTTAGCAAGCTCTGAAGGGGGAGCGGGGTCCTTAAGGGGGCTTGAAGTGTGAGACTTCAGCCAGTTCAAATAATAGTAACAGTCGGCTCAAGTAATCTTATTTGGGGAGGGGAAATCCTTATTTACAGGATGTATTATGTATTATTTATCATTGAATGTGTAATGTTCCATTTGTTATCTGCACTAAATTTCTATAGAAGACAACAAGACAAAAAAAAAGACATAGAAGACAAAAATGGAAACACAAAAATAACCCTTGTGCACATCCCTAGAAACGACATAACAAATTTAGGTAGCCATATTTTAATTACCCAACATGAAATTTGGCTAGGACACCAAAATTATCATGTCTATTGTTGAGAGGCAAGAGGAGCTGGATTTTTACTTGTTAGGGGAAAATGCCTTCTACTGAATCACCACACCATTTTCAGCAGCCATTTTGTTTTCTGAACAGGCCTGAGCCTGCCTTGCTTTCAGGACAACAGTCCAAGTTATCATGGCTGCGATGCTCCGAATAATCTTCTTAAGGCTGGGACAATCTGGACTTGAAGTTCACACACTGAAAAAATCCTGTTTTGCAGGATTCCAATAAGTTCAAGTTAGTAAATACAGATGACAGCAATTATGGCTTTGGGGAAAATTTGGCACATTTGAAGTCAGCCGCTTACTGATCTAGAACTCTGATAGAATAGCAGGGACCTTTTACGCCTAAGCTGAGAAAGAACATCTTGAATCTGTTTGTGGGAATATGAAAAATTAATTGAATCTCTCTGGGCTGGATTCTTTGAGAATGCTAAACAATCAGATGGTTTGGGTACCCTACATGAAAGGGATAGCCTGTTTTAACTTTGAATGCTGGGTTATTGAGGGACACGTAATGAAATGACACCATGATAAGATGGTGGATCATAGGGGCTTTGCCTTTGACCTAATAGTTTGCTACACGCTGACAACTGTTGAGTAGCTCTAGCTTTTTCTCATCTACAGAATTTTTTGAAATGTCACGTTTCATGTTACACTACTGACAAAGCTTACAGAGCGAACACCAACCCCCCACCTCTAGTCATTTGATGTATCCAAAGCCCGCGGTTTGAGCTCCGCTAAGACGTGGATGCATGGTATCTGGATCCTGAATCTGATCTGAAGTATGTTCTATGACAATTGAACCCAGGGAGATTTAAGGAAGATTAACAGACAAAACTATGGGGGAATAAATGGATTTTTTTAAAAAGAAAAGATGGATCAAACCAAGGACTACGTGCCAAGAAGACAGTATCTTGATGTAAAACTGACCTCCTTTGTTTCACCAGAGGACTGATGACCTAGTTCTGGCTTGCTTGGTTCTGAAGATCTTTCGAAGGCTGCAGTGGGAATTTGTAGAGTAGCGCCAGCATGGGGTTTGAGAAACCTAACAAACCTCATGCCTAAGGCTCTCCAAAGCAATGACAGCAGAGGGTCTGGAGAGCAGCAGGAGAGGTTGGTCTTTACCCCCTGAGCTGCCCTGATCCATCATCCCCAAATGTCCTATCTTCCACATTATTATTCATCCATCCCCATTTCTTTCATGCAGACCTTAAGGGAGATATGTAAAATAGTAGGGAGTCGGCAGGAAGGATGCTACACTCCCTGGCTTTGCCAGAAAGGAGCTTAGAAAACTTGCAGAGGAAGCCAGGAATCTGTATAAATTCCTCCCCATGCCCCCAAAATCCTTGCATTGCAGAATGTGGAGGAAACCCCAGGATCTAAAATTCATGGCTTGCCATCTTGGGCTGCATTAGCAGAAGCATCATGTCCAAGACATGGGAAGTCTTGGCACTGGTGAGACCTCACTGGGAGTATTTCATTGGGCAAAGGGCTAGTCTATTGTCTAGTTTTTGGCACCATACTTAAAGTAAGATATTGACATGCTGTAGAGAATTCAGCCGAGAGCATCAAAGGTGATAAAGGGGTTAGAATGCAAACCATAAGAGCGGTGTCTAATTTGTACAAAGAAAAGAAAAAATGAACTGCCAAGGTCCAAGCCTGCCCCAGAAGCCGCACCTTTGGCAGTTTTTAAAAGGATGCGGCTGGGGAGGGGGGTGGTCTGTATGCGCTGAGTGGAATGGCTGTAGACCGCCCACCCATGTTGGGTGAGTAGGGAGGGATTCAAATTTATTTATTTATTTATTTATACAACATTTTTAGCCTGCTCCTCCTGCCGACAGGGCAGCCCGGGGTGGCGGACAACAATATAAAACAATAAAACAATTTGAAACAATTAAAAATTCACAAATATGCAGGGAAAAGAAACCCTCCCTCCCTACCCCTACCCCTCACCAAATGCCTGGCGGAACAGCTAGGTCTTACATAAACGCCAAAATAAGAGGAGAGTGGGGGCCAACCGAGCCTCCTCCGGGAGCGAATTCCACAGCACAGATCTAGCATCGAAGATGTTGGGATCCACCAAAAAAGATCTAGCATCGGTGGCCACCCACCTCGCCCAGGGAACCTACAAAAAGGCTCCCAAAGACAATCTCAAGGGTCGCACGGCACGTGGGGAGTGAGGCGATCCCACAGATAAATAGGGCCCAGGCCATGAAGGGCGTTAAAGGTTAGAACCAGCACCTTGAATCTGGCCCGGTGCTTTATAGGCAGCCAGTGCACAGCCCGGAGCACTGGTGTCATGTGCTCCCTGCGGCCCGCCCCCGTAAGGAGGCGGGCCACGGCATTCTGCACCAGCTGCAGCCTCCGGACCAGCTTTTCGGGCAGCCCCATGTAGAGCGCATTGCAGTAATTCAGCGTCGAGGTGATTACTGCATGGGTGACACTGGCGAGGTCGGAGTCTGAAAGATACAGCCGATGTCACTGGACAAGATGTAACTGCCGAAATGCACTCCCCGCCACAGCTACAAGTTGAGATTCCAGGCTGAGCCGTGAATCAAGGAGCACACCCAGACTCCGCACTTGAGAGACCATGGGAGGGCGAACCCCCCCCCCAACAAGTGGAGATTCAACCACCCCCAGGCCCCCCAAGTCCTCGCCCACCAACATCACCTCTGTCTTGTCAGGATTCAATTGCAGATGGCTCAACCTCATCCAAGCCCCCACAGCTGACACGCACTGGGAAAACAGGGAGACTGCATGACCTGGGTCAATGGAAAAGGAGAGGTAGAGCTGAGTGTATTCAGCATACTGATGACACTGCATGCCCTGAAACCCTCTCACGATCTCCCCTAACAGCTGCATATAGATGTTAAACAAGACGGGGGACAGAATGGCACACTGCGGGATTCCACACGTGAGGTCCCGGGGGGAAGACGTACACTCCCCCAAGACCACCCAGTGAGTTCTCCCGGCCAGGAATGAACAAAACCAGTCCAAGACCGTTCAGCAAATCCTGGCATGGTCCCGCAGTTGAGTCATCACTGCCTCATGATTGACTGTGTTGAATGCAGCCGAAAGGTCTAGCAGGACCAGTAAGGTCTGACTACCCTGGTCCAATGCCGGACGGAGTTCGTCAACCAAGGCCACCAATGCAGTCTCCATACCATACTCAGGCCAAGAACCAGACTGAAAGGGGTCAAGGAAACAGGTGCGGTCCAGATGTTCCTGGAGCTGCCATGCCCCTGCCCGTTCAATAACCTTCCCTAAAGGGAAGGTTAGAGACCGGCTGATAACTGGCAGGAGCATCAGCGTCAAGAGATGGTTTCTTGAGCAGGGGCCTAACCACAGCCTCCTTCAGGCAGTCAGGCACCCTGCCCTCCCGAAGGGAGGCACTAACCTCCCCAGCCAGCAACGGCCATAACGTCTCCTGGCTGGCTTTCACCAACCAGGACGGGCATGGATCTTGTTCTCAAGTGGTGGCATGAACAGATCCCAACAAGGACTCCACATAGGCAGGAGACACCATCTGAAACAGAACCCACAAAACAGGACAGGACAGGGCATCCATAGCCCCAAGATGATCCTCTGCAATAACTGCGGTACCGAAATCGTGGCGGATATGAGTGATCTTATCTACAAAGTACTCAATAAACCGGTCACAGTGGTCACTGGATTGCTCCAGGTCCAGGTGGAGGCAGGCAGGACTGACCAAGCCTTTCACCACCCGGAAAAGCACCGCTGGATGTGCCTTTGCAGATGCAATGAGGGCAGGAAAGAACTGCTTCTTTACTGCCTGCACTGCCACAGCATAGACCTTCAAACTGCTCTTATGCTGCGATCGATCATACTCGTCGCGAGTCCAGCACCACCATCGCTCTAATCGCCTGCTCTCCCGCTTCAAGCACCGCAGGCCCTCAGTAAACCAAGGAGACCTGCGGGTGACTTGGGAGGGCAGCGGACGCCTGGGAGCCACTCTGTCAATGGTCTCGGCCAACAACATGTTCCAGAAGGCTACGAGATCATCGACAGAGCGGGTGTCAAGGTCTAGGGGAAACTCCCCCAGAGCATTCCAGAACTGATCCAGTTCCATAAGTCTCCGGGGGTGGACCAATCTAATAAGTCCTGCACCCTGTTGGGGGCTGACATGCGCCAGGATGCACGCCTTAAGGAGGTAATGGTCAGACTATGACAAAGGCTCCACCTCCCTAACTCCTACTAACTGACCCCCCACCTCAAGGCCGGTGCAGAAAACCAAATCCAGTGTATGTCTCTCCTCATGTGTGGGGCCACAGATGAGCTAGGGATGCATGTGCGCCCCAACCCACGCATGTTAGCCTTCCCCTGCACAGAGCAGTTCAGGTTATTGTCCGATGCTCCATGAGTGGCCATGGGTGGGTGGTGGGTGGGTCACAGGTGCACACGTATAGATTTAATCTGTATGACCATCAGTGCAGGGTTGCGACAGGAAATATTTTTTTTTTTAAAAAAAGTCAAATAAACTATCCAATTTTGTTTCCTACCCTGAAATGACCAATATCAGCCTTTTCCTGGTCTGTCACATTTTGGGATAGACACTTCTTCCCCCCTTGAATGTACAGCCCCCCACACATTAAGCTCTGCATAAGAGGAAAGGCTGAAGGAACTGGGAAAGTTTTGCCTAGAAAAAATATGGCTAAGAGAGGACCTGATAGTAATTTCCACACATACGAAGATGGGCACAGAAATGAAGGACTGTCTCCGCCGCTGAAGGCAACAGCACAAGAGGGAATGGGCTTAAACTGCTGCAAGGTACATTTTGGTTAACTATTAGAAAAAGCTTCTTACCTGTAAGAACAGCTTGGGAACGGAATAGTTTGCCGGACTGGCACCTGTCTGACGCTATAGATTCCGGGCATCCTGACTTGAGGCTCGTTCCAGTCCTCAATTCGATGGCTTATTCTCCCGTTTCTCCCTGTCTAACACCAGCATCTTCAGGCCTCCCCCCACGCGCACACACGCTCTGCTTCACTAAATATCTCTTCTCTTTTGTAAATAAGCTAAGCACATGCACCTGCGACTTCTCAACTTCATGGATGTATCCCTGTCGCTCCCTGTGTCCCCCTCTCCCTTGTCTCCCCTTCCTTGTCTCCCCTAGATTGGGGTAGGCACCTGTCTGTAATCAATGATTGTACATGGCTGAGCATTGCCCCATCTGTTCCTGCGCTCCATTCCTTCTAAGGTTACATGGGAGGGAAAGAGACTGACTAAAGCTAAGCTCACCTCTGATTGGACAGATGGAAAGCCCCACCTTTTCCTTTTGCTTCTCCAGAGCTGAGTGACAATGGAGGCAGCTGAGGCTCAGTCAAGGGCCTTGGAAAAGGTTGGGCTGAAAGGGAGAATGACTGCATAGCATACCCTTCCCAAGTGAGTGAGAGGGTTCATCATGACATAGTTTTGTGTGTGTGTGTTCTTTTAAAATATATTTTTAAGAGCATCTATGAGGCATTTTCAGCCATGGAGCACTAGGGCTCTACTCCTCTGCCTAGAGCTTCACCTGCAATAAGGGGCCAGTGGCAATGGCAAGATCCAAATTTTAGGAAGCTGTTTCTAAAAAATGTATCTGTTGATTTATGTGAGTGGATTGCTTCAGTAGCTTTTATTCCCTCCTGCACTGAGTCATCTGGGCTTTGTTATATACTGTCACAACAGGAACTTGTAGAATGCTGCAAAATAGTTGCAATTGTTCTATTTATGTAGCACTTTCAGTGTTCAAAGTGCTTTACAATCCTTACCCAATTTACCCTCACATTATTAATTTATTATTAATTTATTATTAGTAGTAGTAGTAATCTTTGTTTGTATTTAGTGTCCCCCTCCCATGGCACTCAGAGTGCTTCACATATAACAAATTAACAAACTCTTAATTCTCACAACAACCCTGTGAGGTAGGTTAGGCTGAGAGAATATTGTGACTAGCCCAAGGTCACCTGTTTATTAAATATTTAATTTTATTTATTTATTTATATAATATATAGAAATTATCAAATTTATTCCCATTTTAGAGATGGGGAACTGAGGCCGAAAAACAGTGACTTCCCCAAGGCCATCCAGTGAGTTTGTGCCTAGGACTGGATTCGAACCTTGGTCTTCCCAGTCCAACACCATATCTACTAGGCAATATTGGCTCCTTGAAAACAAACACATTGGCCCCTTTTCAAATGAGACACACCCACTGCATGGGCATGCATGGGTATGTCTTGTTTGCACAGCAGCGGTGGGTGGGTGTGCTGAATGCACACTCCCGCATACCATACATCCCTATCCACCTCTACGCTGATGACACTCAACTCTATCTCTCTACTCCCTCTCTCTCTCCATCTATTCAAGCTCGCCTCACCAGCTGTCTCTCTGACATCTCTACCTGGATGTTTCAACGTCAACTCAAACTCAACATGGCTAAAACTGAACCCCTTATCTTCCCCCCTCATCCTTCCTCTCCCTCTCCCCTGTCGATCCTTATCGATGGGGTCACCATCCTTCCCATCCCCCAAGCTCGTAGTTTAGGCTTCATCTTTGACTCACCCCTTTCTTTTAAACCCTACATCAACCCTGTTGCCAAATCCTGTCGCTTCTCCCTCCATAACATTGCTAAGATTCGCCCTTTTCTTCTGTCTCCTCTGCCAAAGCCCTCGTTCATGCCCTGGTCATCTCTCGTCTTAATTACTGTAACCTCCTTCTCACTGACCTCCCCCGCTCTCACCTTTCTCCTCTTATCTCCATCCAAAACTCTGCTGCCAGGGTCATCCATCTTGTCCGTCGCTTCGACCACATGCAGCCCTTCTTCTCCTCTCTTCACTGGCTCCCCCTTCCTGAACGAATCCTGCACAAACTCCTAGTCTTCACCTATAAAGCTCTTCACAACCTTGCTCCCCCCTACCCTTCGTACCTTCAAATCCCTCCTCAAGACCCACCTCTTCCGCTCTGCCCTCCCCAACTTCTTGTCCCCCTCTCCTAACTCCTGCTGATACCTTCCATCCAGTACAGTCTGTTACCTAAGCTCTGTGTACTCATATCCTCACCACACGGACCAGCCAGCATTAATTCTTGATGTAACCAAGCCAAGCGCGTGCACCTGGGACCTCGCATCCTCATGAATGTTACACTCCTTGTTTCTCCCTCTGTTCCCCCTCAGATTGTAAGGCCTAGGGCAGGGACCATGTCTATTCAATTACTTTGTAAAACGCCAGGTACATTGCTGGCACTATATAAATGCTTGCTAATAATAAATAATAATAATATGCATTTCTCAGAAACAAGCAAATTGGCCACTGTCATAGACTAAATGCTGGGTTGAACCATTGGTCTGACCCAGTATGGCACTTCTTATGTTCTTGCCAGTCATAGCTGTTAAAGGTTGCCTTAGTCATTGCCTCCTGCACAACCACAAACTTTTCGCAAAGTTTAAAAGAAGAAATTCCCATACAATTCCGAGCTGAAAATACTCATTCCTTCTCACCTCAGTGAAACCGATTTGGACCATTAATTTGCTCACAGATTCTCCCTTCTCAATTTAAAAGCAGATATTTAATGCAATAACAACATCAATGCCTCTGTTCTGAACCCAGAGAAGTCAATGGCAAAATGTCCATTGACTTCAGTAGGTCAGGACGGCACCCTAAGGCTAAAACTTAAAAAGCATTAAGTCTGCAGTTGAAGAAGTTGCCCTACAACACTGAATGGTTTACTTTGTAGCTAATGTATGCTGTACAGTGTTTATTAAGTTACATGCTCGACAGCCTAATTAATCAGCAAGAAAACTGTGTATAGCATGAGGGTTCCCAGGAGAACCACTGTTTCCTGATTTTTATATGGTTTGAAATAGAAGTTGCCCTTTTCAACTTAGGCTGTTTTCACACAGATGGCCCCACCCACTGCTGGATGTTGCAGCGGGTATGCCGTGGGGGGGTCGTCTGTGGAAACAGGCCAGCAGTAGATGGGGAGATGGTTGTGTGCTGGGTGTTTGTCTGTGTGAACACCAAGGACAGTGGGTGTTTGTGCATGCGCACACCCACCTCCACCTATCTCCACCCACAGGACCATCCAGAAAACCGGAAGAGGCCCCGTGAGTGGAGATGGGTGAAGGTGGGTGTGCGTCCATGTAAAGGGACACCCACCCAACTCCACCCACCACGCCAGAACACCCATCCCCCCACCCTCCCCTGTCCGTGTAAAAATGGTCTTAGCTATACTGCACTGTGTAAACACAGGGTAATTTCAGACGTTACGGGATCACAGTCAACCACCCTGAATCACAGTGGATTCAGGGTGGTGGCTGTGATTGCGTGAACGTCTGTTTGAACCCCGCCATATGTTCACCACGGTGAATTCCAGGCGGGGTTCAAAGCTAACCATGGTTCTGGAAGTGAGGCTGGCCTCACCTCCAGGACTGTGGTTAGCTGGACCATGATCAGGAATGGGGCGAAAGTAACATCTGTTACCTCGCCCCGTTCCTAACCATGGTCCAGACTGGGGAAAGGGATCAGGCGTAGCAGCCTGATTGGTCTCTGCGCCTGCCCATCTCCCTAAGGGCGAGTGGGCGGCCGGTGGAGCGCGGGGGGGAAGGGCTGAGCGACTGCACGTTGCACTGTGCAGCCCCGCCCCCTCCCTGATTCCCCTCTGCGATCAGGCTGGCATGTATAAAGGACGGCCGGTCTGACCACGGACCGGGATCCGAGATGGATCCCGGTCCAGTGTTCAGCGTGGTGGGCCGAAAGGCCCGTCACGTCTGAAATTACCCATAAGCTGTCTAGCAACTGCACTGTGTTGCATCTAGCTACATTGTGCTCTAGGCGGCTATTATATTAAAGGGTATTTTCAGACGTTACAAGATCACGCTCAGCCACAGTCAATTCTCTGTGGTGGGGAATGCTCTCGTAACGTCTGTTGGGGAACAGGAAGTTCCCCCCCAGATGTTAACCACGCTCAATCCCCGCCGGGAATCTCATGCACCACGCGATCTGTCTCTTATACACATCTAGATGTGTATAAGAGACAGTGTCGTGCGGCCGTGCCGGAGTGATCCCAGCTGGGAATCTACAGGTTGTTTCCATGACGGGGCGAATGGCGCCCCGTCACGTCTGAAAATACCCATAATCATGTATGGTCCAGGTTAGACCAGGGTGCAACCATAGTTAACAAAACAGGGCTGAGCATGACATACCCACACCTACAATCACAAGTAAAATGTGTTTACAATTTGTTTAGAACTAAACTGTGTTTAGAAAGTTGTCTCTGCCCTACCCACTGCTGGAGCATGTTGTCTGCAATGGGTAATTGTTATAGCAACCAGTGATACAAACGCCAGCAATGCCCATGACGTTGTGTGGGAGAGAGAACATGTGCCTCAGATCCAGCAAGGAAATGGTTAAAATGATTAAACTGTTTAAAACATTTAAACATTTTAACGAAGCTCTTAGCAGAGAAGGTGCGAGGGCTGGGAGAAGCCCTGAGTTACCACTGCAGGAAAAAGTTTTGTTTTTAACCACCTTGCCTAGGGTTTCTTCAAGAGGTAGGCTGCTTTTTAAAAAACAAACAACAACAACAAAAGAAATGAAAAACAAAGTTGAATTTTAGTTTCTACTTTATTTTTATTTTCTGCTTACTTATAGCCAAGCGCATAACCTATTTGTTTAACTTACAAAACAAAAGGTGTCTCATCATAGAGCTTGAACTTCCAAAGTGGCTCACAACCACAAAAAGGTTGAGGACCACTAGGTTAGGCCGAGATATTACACCCCAGAACAGGAACACTACAAACCTAATGTGTACTTATAAAAATTTGCATGAATACAAATACATCTGACATTTATAAGAATAATTTTAAAAGCATTTATAAAATTCTATTAATTGCAATGAAAAATCTATCTGAGAGAGAGATCGAGATCTGTTTTACTGGTGTAAATATGGAGTGACACCAAAGACATCACTAGAGTTATTTTGAATTTGGTCCAACTTGTTATGTTTTGTGTTCTTCCGAGAGAAGGAAGTCGAGGCAAGGGAGCTGGTTGTAACACAGCCATCTTGGATGGCTACACCGTTGTCCTTCCAAATAGGAACAGGAAGTAGAGCTGTGCCTGTGATGAGTGCAGAGCTACCAAACCTATTAAAGGGACAGTACGTCAGACAACTGAGATCATTAGTTGGTTCCTTTTGACTCAAGAGTGAGTCAGAGGGTGTTGTCAGACGTGACGGCTCCTGTGGCCACCGCAACCTTCTCCGGGCGTGGGAGGAGCCATGATGTCTGGCCGCCGAACAAACGTTACGGTTGCTGGGGTGGGGAGATGTAGGGATGTGTCTCTGCACAACCCTGCCCCTGCACTCCACGCAGTGCCCCCCCTGCTGTTGACGGGCAGACATGGCAGTCAATGGCAGCTGCTATGACACCCGGCACCAGGGGGAACCCGGATTGGGTTAAGTAAAGTGGCTGTTCATCCATAATGGCACACTTTACACCGGGGAGGGCAGCTGTTGCCTGGACAATGTTGGCACTTAGCCCAGACTGTGACCTGGGGATGTTCCTGAGTCACAGCCCGGGCTACATGCCAGCACCATTCAGGGAACAGCCCAGGCTAACATCTGGTGACACAGTCAAATGTGATGGTAGCTCGCAATTCCACTCGGGTCAAAGCATGGAAATACGGGCTATCGTCACATTTGAAAACACCCAGAGTTTGTTCACATCATCCACCTCAACCTTACTCTCTTTTGCCGGAGGAGGCTCGCCTGGCCCTGGCCCTGGTGGCATTTAGTGGAGGGGATGGGTGAGGGAGGGAGAGATGGGATGGGGGGGGTTGAGGGCTAGAGGGAGGGTTTGTTTTATGTTTATATTTGTATGACTCCCCACTAAAGTGGTTTTATATTTGTATTTCATGTTTTATATTTTTGTTTGAAATTTGTAAGCCGCCCCGAGCTGCTTTGGAGAAGGGGTGGGGTATGAAATTGTATAATAAATAAATATAAATAATATCTGTCAGAGCATTCGCACAACCTCCTTCTTCTACCCTCATTTCAATCAAGGGTAAGTCCCTCTGGAGACTCTGCAAGGCACGAGCCTTGTGCAAGCCTTGAGCAAACTCTCGTGCCCTCCTTCTGAAGCCACGCCTTTCCCTAGAAGACTGCTGAACTGAGCCAACCAGCCGTAATAGAGTAATGTAAAACTCTTGCTAGAAAAACAATTTCTAAGCAAACATGTACCTGCTCTTACATGCTTGGAAAAATTACATTCATCCCTGTAGTATCTAAGGAAGTTTGATTCTAGTGAACAGAGCAAATGAACTCCTAAGTTTCACTTAGAGCTGAAACAGATATTTGTGCAGAATCAGATATCGCTGTCTGGCAGATTTATGGTATCCAAGCCGCCTAGAGGTTTGTGACCACGCCCCTTTCTGAGTATCATGACATCATAATGCCCGGAAAGGGGACATGGTCATATCAGAAAGAGGTAGGCCAAAGGGGGTCCCGCCCCTTTCTGACATGACCACACCCCTTTCCTAGACGTCACAACGCTTGGAAGGGGCGGCGCCATCTGGCAGTGAGAGGTGCATTGTAACCACACCTCCTTGCAGCCCCCTTCCCGGGACCCATGTACATTATTAGTAAAATCACTTGCCTGTCTTGTCAGTCCTTATGTACACAACATGATGAACTGACTTAACAAGCATTGAGAAAGGAGCAACCACTTACTTTAAGTTTTAAAACGGAGGTTCTCAAACCATGGTCTGGGACTCCATATGGGATCATGGTGTCTTCAGATGTGATCATGATCTTGGCTGATAGTTCATATACTTTGCACGTCTTTGTTGCTGCCTGGAGGGGATTATGCTGAAGTATCAAAGGGACTTTCTGGGAAGTACACTAGTTGTTGCAAAGCCACCCCTTGTTTGTCAGGACCTGCCATAGAATTTGCAAATAGGGCTGTAGCGGAAAGTCGCAGCGGTAGCTGTTTCTGCGGGAAACAGCGTTTCCGCAATTAGTGGTACAGCATGGCAGAGGCTTTCATTCCGCTAGTTTAATTCTGCTACTTCCGCAGTTCTGCTAATTTCATTCTGCTACTTCCACAGGCTTCACAATTAGCGGAAACATGCCATTTTCACTACTTCCGCCATTCCGCCAGCGCCACGAAATAGCGGAACAGTGGTTTTCTGATAGTTTCCAACAATTCTGCAATTTTTCCGATTGTTTCTGAATTTGCAGAATGCCGGCGGAATGTTGGCAGAAAAGACACGGTGTGGCGCAGGCAATTCCAAAATGGCGGAATGGAATCGCAGCGTGGTAAAAGCTGCTGCCGCTTCAGTCCTATTTGCAAAGACCAGGGCGAAGATAAATAGCAAGGTCCCGGGTAGCCCCATACTCTCCCCATGGTTCCACTTCCTTAGGGGGGGGCACCCTCCACAGGTAGGACCCTGGAGGTCATCATGTTTGGGTCCCTGCTGGGAGGGTTTGGGGGCCCCACACCTGGTGAAAACAGGGGCCACTGTAGGGCCCCAAGAAGTAGAGAAAATACCAGGGGCCAGGACAGTCACCCCAGGTCACCCTGTGGTAAGGCCGGCCCTGTCTCTTGCACAAAGAAAAGCAACTAACTTGCGATGGTCACTGGAATCAGGTTAAGGAGGGCTGTTGTTTTAAGTTAGTTTTAATCTGCTTTATCTCAGTGGCATTTTCCCTGGCCTAGGTAGATACAGATTAAATCCTTCTTCACTTTGGACTCTAGACTTTGCCACAAACTTCCTGCTGCTGTATAAGTAGTCACGTGATCAGGTTTGAGTTTTCCTTCTGCGGAGGAGCTGTCTCCTAGTGCAATGATACACTGAGTGTGTGTTAATTTGACTTTATGGCAATGTTGACTGACGAGATAAGCATGTGATGCTGACGCAAGAGGCGCTTGGAAACAACATTATTAAATAAAATGATATTTCACTTTATTCAAGTTAAAAGCGTTTCCCCTCTTTCACAAGAAAAAAATGTACTCCTTATCTGAAATGCATCAGTGGCGACATCCAGTGGTCACAAAGATTTATTATGCATGTCATACCTGCCAGGCAGTCTGGCTCAAAATATATTCATCTGGAGTTAAGGACAAATTAATTTGTTCCTTCCTTTAACAGTGTTATCAAGTTTTATAAATACTTTTATCTCTCCTCAAGTAATTTTTTTTTTGGTTGAGGTAGACTCACCCCCAAATCACCAGGGGTTGTGTGCATATCTGCCTTGCTATACTAGACTCAGCACATGTTCATTTTTAAGTGTACAAGCATGGAGTTTCCTCCTGTCGGAAGCTGACTGCTGCAGCCCCTCTTCAAATCACTATGCACATAATCTGGAAAGAGTCCCAAAGAATGAATAATGTGCACAAATGCTTTATCAGACCGAAGTCTGAATGCTCTGCTGTTTGCATCACTGAGCCCCTCTCTGATAAAGATCATGGGATATGCTGGTTCTTGGGGTAATCCTCTCCGCTGGCTATAGCTATTGCTAATTAAACAGGTGAAGCAATCGTGTGGAGATATAAGAAGTGTCAGGAAGTGCTATAGTCTGAGACGCTTGCAAGGGAACATCTTTTCTGTCTCTTAAAGGTATAGTATTCCCTGACCCCAGGCTGCCCTGCCGTTGCTGCATGTAATTCACAGACCAATCAACGAAGGATCGCAAGGAATAAGGGGGTGGGGTGGAGACAAGGGCATGGCTACCAAGGAGGGGGGTGTCAGTTGAGCCCAGGCCCCCAAACTCTGAGGCGGCCCTTTGCAAATGTCCTGAGTATCAGTGGGAAATTTCCCCAAGTACTCTGAAAATTTCCTCAAGGCACTCAGGCCACTATGCAAAGGATGCTGCCAAGAAGGAAGTTTTCAGAGGGGGTGGGGGGTCCAGTGTCCCCTCTCCTCTTATAACGTCCTTCCTGGTGGGGTTGCTGCTGCTTTGAAAATGAACTGAGTCTAGCAAGGCAGATATGCACACATTGCTCCAGTGACGCCCTGCAACCTGTTTTTCTCATGTTTTCTCTAAACATTTGCATATATGGCAACCCTATCCCACCCCCTTGCCTTTACTAGGGCCAGTCATTAATTGGTATATGAACCTGGGCCTACCACAGCCTTGCTACGCCAGTAGGTGAAGACTACCACCTCCCCCCCAGAGCTGAGAGCCTCTTCCCACCTCCCCCTGCTGTGATTAGGAACCTGCTCCAGCCCCATGACCTTTCAGCAGCCCTGGGCCCTGGCTTGGGAGCAGGAGCCTTGCTTGTTGAGGACTGCCTTCACACTGTGCCAGCTGCTGCCCATAGGGGGCAAGAGAGAACCGGGCAAGGGCTTTCTGTTCAGATTCCACAAAGTCTGGCATACTCAACTCTCCGCCCTGTCTGTGCCCTCTCTGTGTTGGGTCATTCCGGGGGGGGGCAAATCTGGGAGGGTTACTGGCCGCAGCAGACCAGGAGCTCTGCCAGGCCATAAGGTAACTTGCAATGATTGACCAGTGGACACTGGGTAATCAGCCCCCACCCTGGTATTAAGCACATAATGCACCTTACTCTCTGACCTCACCCCCCTGACAGTTGTCATCTGGTCTCTCCTGGGAGTTGTGGGACTCAGGCACTGAGTTGGACACCCTGTGGCTACTGCCAAAGAGGATGCCCCCCCACAACAGTTCTACTGTCTTTAAAAAGCTGGCTGCTCTGCTTGGGGTGGGAGCTACTCTGGGGCAGTGCCAAAGGGTGCCCTTGGGTGGTGGCAGAGGTGAGGGTAGAGGAACATGTGGGTAGTAGTTTAATGTGTGTTCCAATGTAGTTGGGAGCAACCGATGGAAATGAATTTGCATTTGAATGGATTTTTGAAGGATTGGGCTGGAAATGGTAGGGTTGGAGAGACTTTATATTGCCATGACCCCTTAGTGAGAGTTGGGGTTATGGGTAGGTGGATAGGGGATAGGGACTGGAGGTGTGAGTTAGCGATGGGGAACTTCTGCGTACGCAAAGCACAGGGGGGTATAGGGATTATTATAGGTCTTTGTGGGGGGAGGGCAGGGGTGTTATAGAGGCTTGTATTATTGTTTTTTAAATTATATTGTAAGCCAACTTTGAGTCCTCAGAAAAAGATGGAGTATAAATCTAAATAAATAAATAAACAAACAAACAGTTCTCCAGATTGATAACTGCATTTTTCTCTTTCACTGGGAAATTAAAGTTCTTAAGACATCCACCCCTTTTATATTATTATTATTATTTATTAGCAAGCATTTATATAGCGCCAGCAATGTGCCTGGCGCTTTACAAAGAAATGGAATAGACATGGTCCCTGCCCTTGGGCTTACAGTCTGAGAGACCGGGGGGGCGGGGGGCGGGGAGACGAAGGAAGGGGAACAGAGGAAGAGACAAGGAGTGTAACATTCACAAAGATGCAAGGTCTCAAGTGCATATGCTTGGCTTGGTTACATCAAGAATGATGGCTGGCTGGTCCATGTGGTGAGGATATGAGTACACAGACCTTCGTAACTCCCTTAGCTCATTACCCCGCCAAAGAGTGTGACAGTTGCGAGCCTACCACTGGCTAAATGCCTTGCCACCCCTTGGTCGAATCGGCTAACACTCCGGGAAAGGCAAAAAACCCACTGCCTCTATTATGTCAATCAGGCATAGGTAAAATTCCTTTCCGGTCCTAATTGGCAACCAGTGTTAACT